>JAKSZT010054334.1:17149588-17283309 GCA_026826555.1 Tolypeutes matacus
TATATATATATATAGTGATTTAGAAGGCTAGAATTATGAGGAGGTAGAGAAATAGTAGAGAAAGGTCTGAAAGGAAAAAGTTAATACTAATAAAAAATAAAAAAGAAAAAAAAAAAAAAAAGAAAAAAGAAGAAGGAAACAAGGGGGGTCAATGATACCCCTAGGGTTCACGTGGATCCTTCCTGCCTACTTGTGTTTATCAATGAATTTCCCCACAGGGTTCTATATGCAGGTCCTGAAGCAGCTTTTAGCTATTAAACTAAATTAAAAAGAATTTATTTTTCAATTGTTGAGGTGACCTCACTTTTTTTTTTTTTTTTTTTTTTTTAGCCAAATGCAGGACCCAAAATAATTCCTCTTCTAGACCAAGCCCCTTACGGAAGGGACCCTAGCTGGGCCCATGGAAATTAATCAAGCACGTCCCACTTTCCGGACTGCCCAGGTTAGCTGAAACTCTGATGTTAGTCAGTGAAGATTGCTAAAGACGGCGGATTCCGCCCCTTCTGGCGCCGAGCTCCAGCGTCACCGGGCTGCTCAGTAAATCAGTTTGAGTGCAGATTCGCGTCTGCTCTCAGCCTGGTGCTGCTTCAGTTCGGCTTATCTGCTCCCCAAAGCTATGGGGCGGTGCAGGCAGCCAGATCGATGTCTAAAAATATAAAATACCCTTCCCTGTCTTCCAACCGAACCCTCCCTTCTTTGGGAAGTGTCCCTTCCTCCTGGCTCCGCAGCGGCCCGGGTCTTATCCCTGGGTGGCTAGGGAGATCAGCTGCTTTGCCTGACCAAAATCCCCCCTCCGGTTCACCGGGTGCTGACTAGCTTGTTTGCTCTGCTCACACAAGGTCCAAGGGGCGCCAGGCAGCCAGCTCCCCAGAAAATAAAACTTTTTCGCCCCCGCCCGCGGCTCCAAATGGCCGTTTTATTTTTTATTTCCGTAACCGCGGGGCTCAGCCGCCTGTGCCAACCTCCACCGGCAGCCTCAAAACTCACGAATCTCCACCGTTCGGTCCACGCCGCCGATCCGCGCAGATAGATGTCCCAAGCTTCTCACTCCACGCGTGCACAGCACAGACCCCCGGGCAGGACCCCGTCCCCAATCCGCCTTGCTCTGGGAGCTTGCAGTGTGCGCCCTCCTACACCAACGCCATCTTCTACCTTTTTTATTATTATTACTATTATTCCTTTTTTCTTCCTGCCTCTTTCCTTTTCTCTGATCCTAATATTTTTCTAAAGGGAACACAGACAACTGCAAGGATATAGAATAAGAGGAACCAAGTGTCAAAATGGAACCTGACCACACATACAAAAACAACAAAATAAAACCTATCAAACCCATCAAGATAAACAGATGCCTAGATATCAACAAAAACTACACACACAAAAACAAAAAAGTAAAACCCATCAAGTCCACCAAGATAAACAGATGGTTAGACACCAACAAAAAATTACAACCATACTAAGAAACAGGGAGACATGGCCCAGTCTAATGAAAAAAATTAAAAAACAGGAGGAGATGCAGAATGAGGAACAACTTATCAGGGATGTCCAAATATCATGAATCAACTTAGTGAAATGAAGGGAGAGATAAAGGACGTTAAGGAGACAGTGGGTAAACATACTGAAGAAATTGTAAACATACATAAAAAGATAACACATCTGATGGTGATGAATGGCACAATGCAAGAAATCAAAAATACACTTGAAGCACATGTGGTAGTTTGAGATTATTTATGAACTCCAAGAAGAGATCTTGATTATGTTTGTAAACCAGTCTGTTCCTCTGGGCATGATAACCCTTTGATTGTATTAAATTCAGATATTTCACTTTTACTTTATTAAATTAAGATTTGGGCTTTGATTTGACCACATCATTAGGGCATGGAGGGTTGAGTCCCAGCACCCTTGGTGGGTTATATAAATGGATGCTCAATCAAGAACAGGAAAGTTAATACACAGAGAAGAAGAACACAGAGGAAGAGATACAGCTCCATAGACAAGGCAGAGATCCTGGGAAGAGAGATGAGCCTGACAGTTTGCAGTTGAAGAAAATAGAGCATCTGAGGAGCCCTGAGAGACAAACCTTATGCCATCCTACAGGTGATATCTGAAGAAGCTTGGACCACAGAGCCTTAAGAAGAAGAAGGAATGCTGAACCCTCACATACATTGCCTGCCACCTTGCTTCAACATGTAGCAAATGACTTTGGGTAGGAAAGTACCTCTTATGATACCCTGAGTGGAGCTCTTTACGGCCTTGTGACTGTAAGCTTTCTACCCCAAATAAATACCTTTTATAAAAGCCAACAGATCTCTCGTACCTTGCATCAGGACCACTTTTGGCTGACTACTACAGCACATAGCAGCAGACTTGAACAGGCAGAAGAAAGAATCAGTGATTCTTTCAGACAATACGTCTGAAATTAGACAGTAGAACAGATAGACAAAAAGATAGAAAAAATCCAGCAGGGACTTAGGGACTTGAAAAACAATGCAAAATGAACAAACAAATTCTTTATAGGCTTCCCAGAGGGATAATGGAAGGGAAATGGGGCAGAAGGAGTGTTGGAAGAAATAATGGCTGAAAATTTCCCAATTCTATTGAGGGACATGTATGTACATGTCCAGGAAGCACAGCACACCCCAAATATTATAAATCTTAACAGGCCTATCCCAAGACATATATTAGCAAATTGTCCAATGCTCAAGACAAAGAGAGAATACTGAAAGCAACAAGAGAAAAGAGATCCATCATATACAAGGGAAGCTCAACAAGATCAACTGCTGATTTTTCATTTGAAACCATGAAGGCAGGCAGGCAGTGGTATGAATATAGTTAAGGTGCTAAAAGAAAAAGAAAAAACTGTCAGTCAAGAATTCTGGCCCTTGTGTCGTGTGCCACCGGTCTGTGCGTCCCCTGGAGCTGCGCGGGCAGGCCCACGGCTACTTTGTGGCAGGTTTGGGGCCCGGCCCTGCCCGCAGCTGCAAAAGCTGGTCGAGAGCCAACCTTGGGCCCCGGTAGTTTCCTCAAATGTCTGCGGCGGTGCAGCGGCCTTGGGCCTGAGCGCAGGTTGAAGAAGACAGGTACAGGCCGTTCAAGCTGGAATGATCAGATGTTGGTATTTTTAACTGACTTTAAAAAAAACCAATGACCCTACAGTTAGAAATAGGAAAGTGCTTCAATTAGTTTCCATATTCTGACATAACTTGTAGCAACTGTGTCTGTGCACCATAATAGGAGGTAAGCAGTAGGGCAGTGCTGGTGGTGACAGGGTATTGTAGTTGGTGCTCTGCGTGCATCTTAATGTTTCATTTTCACAACTATATGAGCACATACTATTCTCCCATATTACAGATGAAGAAACAGGTAGTGACTTGCTCAAGATCCCATATGAGGAGCCCTGAACAGAAGCCTGTGTGTAGTTTCTTGGCTGTTTGACCCCCTGAAAGTCATTTATTATCTCTTGAGACTTGGTATCCCAATATATAATTTAAAAAACAACACACTTAAACACATTGTGCAAACTTGGGGGGACAGACCACCAAAGAGCTGTTAAGAATATAGGCTCTTTATATATTTAACTGCATTGAATCTGGAGAAATTTTTCAAAACTTGACACAAAGGGAGAATCTCTGTCAGCATGTTAGGTCTTTTTTGATGTGTGTAATAATAGTCTAGCAACCAGGGCTTTGATATTAGTCTTTAATAGCCTGACAACCTCTTTTCAGAAGTGTTAAATAAAGCTATTTAAAAAAAAAAAAAAGAATTCTGTATCCAGCAAAGCTGGCATTCAAAAATGAGGGACTGTTCAAAATATTCATAAATGGAGAACCAGCATTTAGGAACAGCCGACTTTACTCCTCCCTCTAAATGAGAGGAGACAAGAAATCTTATGTTTATGTCCAAGAAAAGCAGAATTTCATCCAGCACTTCTCCCAGATTCTCAAGGTGCTGACCAAAGTTGATATGGGGCATCCAGAGACAGGGGATGTGCTATTGCCTGGCTCAAGGAGGTCCTGAAGTACAATGTCATTGGAGGCAAGTACATTTGGGGTTTGATGGTGCTGGCAGTGTTCACAAAGCTGGAGGAGCCAAAGCTGTAAGATGCTGAGAGTCTCCAGTGGGCCCTGACTGTGGACTGGTGTATGGAACTCCTCCAATCTTTCTTCCTGGTGGCAGATGACATCATGGATTTATCCCTCACTGACAGGGGCAGCTTTGCCAGTATCAGAAACCAGGCATAGGTTTGGATGCCATTAATGATGCCATGCTCCTTGAAGTGTGTATTTACCATCTGTTGAAGTTCTACTGCCAGCAGAAGCCCTATTATTTGAACCTGATTGAGCTATTCCTTCAGAGTTCCTATAAGACTGAGATTGAGCAAACACTGGACCTCATCACAGCCCCCCAGGGCAACATGGATCTTGGCAGATTCACTGAAAAATAGTACAAATCCATTGTCAAATACAAAATTGCTCTCTGCTCCTTCAACCTTCCTGCAGCTGCTGCCATGTATATGACAGGCATTGATGGGGAGGAGAATGCCAATGTCAAGAAGATCCTGCTGGAGATGGGAGAGTACTTTCAGATTCAGGATGATTACCTTCATCTTTTTGGGGATCCCAGTGTGACTGGCAAGATTGGCACTGACATCCAAGACAACAAGTGCAGTTGGCTGGTGGTTCAGTGTCTGCAATAGGGCTCTCTGGAACAGCACCATATACTGAAGGTTAATTATGGACAGGAGGAGGCCAAGAAGGTGACTGGATGAAGGTGCTGTACAAGGAGCTGGAGCTACTAGCTGCCTTTATGCAATATGAGGATGACAGTTACAGCTGCATTCTGAGTTTTATCAAGCAGCACTCTGAGCCTCTGCCCCCAGCTATCTTCCTGAGGCTGGCCCAGAAGATCTACAAGTAGAAAAAGTGACCTAAATGTAAGAGCTGCAAAAGGACGCTATTAATAAATCAGTCGAACATTAGAAAAAAAATTCACAGATAAAGAGAGTTTTTCAACAAGAAACCTACTCTTTAAGAAATACTAAGGGGAATTTTGCAGGTTGAAAGGAAAAAACAAAAGAAAGAGAGTTGGAAGAGAGTGTAGGAAGGAAGATTATTGGTAAGAATAAATAAAGGACAAAAACAGAAATAAAAACAAAATATGAAATATATATAAACCTAAAGAAAATATGGTTAACATAAATAAGGCCTTGACATTAATAACACTGAATGTTAAGGATTAAAATCTCCAATCAGGAGACAAAGATTGGCAGAATGGATAAGGAAATATGACCCATCTATATGTTGTCTACAAGAAACCTACCTTAGATCCAGGGATTCAAGGAGGCTGAAAGTGAATGGCTGGAAAACAATCTTACAAGGAAACAATAATCAAAAAAGGACAGGAGTAGCTATACTAATACTGGACAAAATAGACTTTAAATGCAAAATCATTTTAAGAGACAAAGACAGACATGATATATTAGTGGAAGGGGTAATCTTTCAAGAAGAAAGAACAATCATAAACATTTATACATCTAACAGGGATGCCTCAAAATACATGAGGCAAACACTGGAAAAATCTAGGTCAAGAAATAGATGCCTCTACAATGATAGTGAGGGACTTTAATGCACCATTATCACCATTACACAGAACATCTTGACCAAAAAATCAATAAAGAAACAAAGATTTTAATTAATACATTAGGGGATCGGGATCTAATAGACATATACAGAACACTACACTGAAATACAGTGGTATATACATTCTTCTCGAGTGCACATGGATCATACTCCAGGACAGACTACATGATAGGACAGAGAGAAAAATCTCAATGAATTCAGAAAAATTGAGATTATATGAAGTAATTTCTATGAATTCCACAATGGAATGAAGCCAAGATTCAATAAGGGGCAGAGAACCAAATTAAGCACAAGGATTTGGAAGTTAAACAACACACTCTTAGACAAACATAGGGTCAAGGGAAAATATCAAAAGAAATCAGTAACTATCATGAAATGAATGAAAATGACAACGTAATGTATCAATACATAAAGGATGAAGCAAACGCTGTACTGAGAGGGAAATTCATAGCCATAAATGCATGTATCAAAAAAGAAGAAATAGCTAAAATTGAAGACCTAACTGCACACCTTGAGGAATTTGGAAAAAAAAAAAAAAAACTAACCCTAAAGGAAGTAGAAAGAAGGAAATAACAAAGATTAGAGCAGAAGTAAATGAAATAGAAAATAAGAAAGCACTACGAAAAAAAAAAAAAGGTTCTTCGCCATCAGTAAAATTCACAAACCCATAGCCAGACTAACAAAGGAAAAAAGAGAGCAGCTGCAAATACACAAAATAATAAATGAGTAAGGGGATGTAACCACTGACCCCACAGAAATAAAGAGTATCATGAGAGGGATACTTTAAAAAATTATATGCCAACAAGAAGAATAATTTAGAGGAAATGGACAAATTCCTAGAAATTCATAAGCAGCCTACATTGACAAAAGAAGAAATTGATGAACTCAACAGTCCAATTCAAAGTAAAGAGATAGACTCATTCATCAAAAATCTCCCAACTAAGAAGAGCCCAGTACCAGATGGCTTCACAGGCAAATTCTATAAAACATTCTGGAAAGAACTAACATAAATCCTGCTTAAGCTCTTCCAAATAGAAGTAGAAGGAACATTGCTTAACTCATTCCATGATGCCAACATTACTCTAATACCAAATTCAAACAAAGGTGCCACAAGAAAGGAAATTTACAGACCAATCTCTCTAATGAACCTAGATGCTAAAATCCTCAATAAAATACTTGCTAATCATATTCAACAACATAACGAATTATACACCATGACCAAGTGGGTTTTATCCCAGATATGCAAGGATAGTTCAACATAAGAAAATCAATCCATGTAATACAGCACATAAACAGATAGAAAGAAAAAAAATCACATGATCATCTCTATAGACACACAAAAAGAATCCGACAAAATACAGCGCTTTTTCCTGATAAAAACACTGCAAAAGATAGGAATAGAAGGAAACTTTCTGAACATAATAAAGAGTATATATGAAAAACCCACAGCTAACATCATCTTCAATGATTATATCCTAAAAGCTTTCCCTTTAAGATCAGGAATAAGAGAAGGATGCCCACTATCACCACTCCTATTTAACATTGTGTTAGAAGTACTTGCTTGAGCACTGAGGCAAGAAAAAGATATAAAAGGCATCCAAATTGGAAGGGAAGAAGTAAAAATTTCACTATTTGCAGATGACATGCTCCTATACATAGAAAGCCTGAGAAATCTACAACAAAGATTCTAGAACATATAAATGAGTTCAGTAAAGTTGCTGGCTATAAAATCAATGCTAAAAAATCAGTAGCATTTCTGTACACCAATAACAAGTAATATGAGTAGGAAATCAAGAAAAAGTACCATTTACAATAGTAACTAAAAGAATCAAATACATAGATATAAATTTAGCTAAAGATTTGAAGGACTTATATACAGAAAACTATATAACATTGTTAAAGGAAATCAAAGAAGACTTAAATAAATGGAAGGATATTCCCTGTTCATGGATAGGAAGACTAAACATCATTAAGATGGATATCTTATGCAAACTAATCTACACATTTAATGCAATCCCAATAAAAGTCAATACAGCATTTTTTAATGAATTGGAAAAACTAACAACAAAATTTATTTGGAAGGGTAAGATGCCCCAAATAGCCAAAGACATACTGAAAAAGAAAAAAGAAATAGGAGGTATCACACTACCTGACTTTTAAAACATTCTACAAAGCTACAGTGGTCAAAACTGCATGGTATTGGCACAAGAATAGATATACCAACCAATGGAAATGAATTGAGAGTGCTGATATAAATCATTGCATGTACAATCATCTGATATTCGACAAGGCCACCAAACCCACTCAACTGGGAGAGAATGGCCTCATCAACAAATGGTGCTTGGAGAACTGGATATCCATATCCAAAAGAATGAAAGAGGAACACCATCTCACACCTTATACAAAAATCAACTCAAGATGAAACAAAAATCTAAATATAAGAACCAAGACCATAAAGACCTTGGAAGATAATGAAGGGAAGCATCTACAGGACCTTGTAATAGAAAATGGTTTTATGAACTTCACAAACAAAGCACAAGCAGTGAAAGAAAAAATAGAGAATGGGATCTTCTCATATTTAAAAACTTTTGCACTTCAAAGGACATTATCAAGAAATCAAAAAGGCAGCCTACCCAATGGGAGAAAATATTTGGCATCCATTATCTGATAGGAGCCTAATAGTCAACATATATAAAGAAATCCTACACTTCAAAAATAAAAAGACAAACAACCCATTTAAAAAATGGGCAAGCGACCTGAAAAGACATTTCTCCAAGGAAGAAATACAAACGTCTAAAAAGTACATGAAAATATGTCCAACATCACTAGCTATTAGGGAAATGCAAATCAAAACTACAATGAGATACCATCTTACACCCATTAGACTGGCAGCTATTAAAAAAAGAGGACGATAAGTGTTGGAGAGAATGTGGAGGAATGGGCGAACCCTCATCAACTGCAGGTGGGAATGTAGAATGATCCAGCCATTGTGGAGGACAGTTTGGTGGTTCCTCAAGAAACTAACTGTAGAACTGCCATATGATACAGCAATTACACTTCTGGATATACATCCAGAAGAATTGAAAGCAAAGACACAAACAGATATATGCACACCAATGTTCATATTGGCATTATTCACTATTGCCAAAAGTTTGAATCATCCCAAATGCCTATCAACAGATGAATGGATAAATAAAATATGGTTCATATATACAATGGAATATTACTCAGCTGTAAGAAGGAATACAGTGTTAACATATGGTATAACATAGATGAATCTTGTGGACCTTATGTTGATTGAAGCAAGCCAGACATTGAACAATGAGCAGGACATGACCTCACTGATATGAATTAAGCAAATTGAGCAGACTCAGAGAACTATTGTCTGGAAGATAGATTTGCAGGAAATAGAAAGGGAGAAGAAGGTTGTTAACCAAAACCCACATAGACCTAATCCATGGTAAGGTGAAAGTGTGTAGTTGCGTATTGAAGGGATATGACAGGAGGACAGTGATATTATTGGGTTGGGTGGTGCAGGTTTGACTGGTGGTTAGATTGGGGATTGTGTGCTGGAAAGTCCAGGGATCTGCGGGGGGTGTTGGGAGAGGGACCAGGTGAACGATGGGGATTTGTGTGTTTGTGGTTGAAAGTACAAATTTGGGAATGCACTTGCGGCAATAAGACAAAGAAGGGTTACTGGATTAGGGTGTTGAATGGTGGAGCATTTGGGACAGGGCGCACCTGGGGCAAGCTTCTAGGGAGTGTGTGAGTGATCATTTTGTCATAATGTATTGTATCAGTAGGTGGAGACCCACATAATGAGCAGGAATGTGTTGGACTCCCAACCTCAGGAGGACTGATTTTTTCACAAATAGAGAGGCAGGAGTCTCTTGAGAACATGAGCAGTTCCTAATAGGCGAGGACAAACCAGTGTGTCAAGACATCAGTGTTGTTGCATGTAACTATGAATCTTGTCATCCTAGGAGTGAATCCAGGGGTCACCGTTGGCCCTGAGGGGAGGAGGAGGGAGAAATACAATAGATGGAACAGGGGGCATTTAGTGGGCAATGGAAGTGTTCTACATGATCTTACAATAATGGACACAGGCCATGTTAAATATCATCAAAATTTATAAAAGTGTATGGTCTAAAATGTAAACCATAATGTAAACCATTGACCATGTTTAGTAGCTATGTTTCACTATTTGTATATCAGTTAAAACAAAGGTACTATCCACATATAAAAAGGTATTAATATGGAAAGGAGGAAAAGGGGAGGATATTGTGTAGATGAGAGTGCCCTGTGTTGTGTATGTGATTTTATTGTGACCTAAAACTTCATTGAAAAGAAAATGAAAAATAATAAGACACTGGGGAGTAAATGGAAGGAAACACCACTGTAAAGATGGGACACCAAATATTACAGTGATGAAAGGCAAAATGTCAAAAAAAATTTTTTTTAATATTTTTCATTATTTTTTGATATCCCAATCTCTTAATTTAATTTTATTTTTAGATTTAAAATTTTATATGTATTTTATTTCTTATATTTAAACTTATTATTTCATTTATCTATTAATTGTTTTTTTTTTGTTATTTTATTGGCTTCATTTTTTAAGAAGCTTTGGATCACAGAAGGGTTACAACTGGGGAAGTGGAGGATCATTGGTGTGGGGGTCAGTGATGGGGGATACATGGGAGGAAGTTCACCTGGGCATAAATATAAGGTATATAAAAATGTTCAAATGTTCACAGGGCAATGTCACAGTGGGTGGAGACTCACACAATAACCGAGAGAATATTGAATTCCCACCATGGAGAACTCTGCCACATTCTCTAATGGAGCAGCAACAGTCCCCCAAGTGCAGGGGCAATGACTGGTGTAGGAGGATGAACCACTGATGGGCCCTTGATATTGATGACTATGCTTATGAGCCTTTGCTCTTGAAATTGAAACTTAGCCTATTGTTATGTGGTGCCTAAGTGTTGCCTCCTGAGAGCCTCCTTGTTGTTCAAATATGGACTGTCTCTAAGACAAACTCAACATATAAACGCATTACTTTCCCCACAGTGTGGGACATGGCTCCTGGGGATGAGCCTCCCTGGCACTGAGGGATTCCTACCAAGCACCAACTAGCAATGCAACTGGAAAAAGACCTCGAATAAAAGGGGAGAAAGGTAAAGACAAATGAGTTTATATGACTTCAAAGTGAGTTGGGAGTTTATCCCAGAGATAACACTTATTCATATCTCAGCCAGATCTCATAGACTGCCAAAGCGGATACTACCCCAAATTGTGGGGCTCCACAGGGCTCTGGAGACGCCCAGGTCCTATGGTCAGTGCATATAGCTCTGGAGTTTGGTGCCTTGCCAGCGGGCCTTACTTTGGAGTTTGTGCTCCTGAGTGACAAATCTGGACTCCATTATGTCTTCCCTATGCATGGCTCATCTGTCCTTTCTATTTAAACCTATACTTGGTGCTGGAGTTTGTGGGTGTACGTCCAAGAGACTTGAGTCTTTGTGCTGTCCATGTGCCAGCTGGGCCCAGAACCTCAGCAGAGTTGCAACACTTACTCTACAGCTCATTGGACTCAACCAGGGCCACTAACAAGGAGATGGTGATGGACAACGACCATCCCAAGGAACAGAGAGAGTCTGCAACTGCAAGCAAGATAGTCCTACCCATCTTCCCCATGGGGTATAAGCCCCCTCTCAATTACAGGTGGAGTGGGCATTACCATCCCAGAATCCTCAGGACTGGAGAAAGAACTATGGACTGGAATGGACTTACTGGTATTCTACTATAGACATATTGTGATTCTTGCAATGGAAGAAATTACAACCTTGATGTGGAGCCAGTGGCCACTGGAGGATCTGAGGGCACAGAAAGGAAAGACAGTTGTAATATGGAGACTTTTTTGAGGCTTGGGAATCGTCCTGAATGACATTGCAATGACAGATATAGGCCATTTTATATCTTCACATAATATGCAGAACTGTGTGGGAGAGACTGTAGACTACAATGTGAACTATGGTCCATGCTTAATGGCAAGCCCCAGTATATGTTTATCAATTGCAATTAATGTGCCACACTAATAAAGGATGTTCATGTGGGAGGGTATGGGTGGTATGGGTAGTAGGGCAAATGGGAATCTCTATATATTTTGTGTAACATTTATGTAATCTAAGTATCTGTTAAAAAACAAAACAAAACAAAATTTTTATTAAAAAATAAATAAAATAAAATAAAATGAGGTGTGTATATTTGAGTAAGTTTTTAAAAAATCATCTCCCCTCCTCAGATAAAACAACAGAGCCATTTTAGAAGGATTAGTATATGAGAGGAATTCTTACCCCCAATTTTCAAGCAACTATATTGCCTGTTTCTCTCTGTTAATTTTTTTTCATGAGATCATTGCATGTAAGCTTTAAAGTACAATTGATATGATTAAACATACTACAGCAAGACTAAATGACAATCAGAGAACAGACTAAGGTATCCGAAAGATAATTTACAAAGTTTACTAAGAAGTAAGAGGAAGGAACTAAACTTAGAATTTTTAAATGGAAAAATGAAAAAAAAAAATTGTTGATATACTGTAATAAACTGGGAAAGTTGTGAAATGTGCTAAGTCATGTATATCAAAAGAATAATGGTACAAATAACCAAAACCAGAAAAGTGAAAATGATCATTCATTTCCAATTAAGGGTTGATAGAAAATGTGGTATAATACATCAAGGTAGTTTCCTATATTTTTTAGACAGGAAAAAATACATACATCTTTACTGGGTTATTTCCATAAAACTTTCAATGAATGTTTCATATATGCTATTAAAGAACCTATTCCTTTTTCCCTTTTGTTCACATGCTTCTGAGTCAAAATATTTCTAATTTTAAAGTAAAATCACCTACATTGATTGAAGATTCTTGTCTATTTCATGTTTTTATGTGTACAATGTTAATAGGATAATGAAAGGGTTCATGTAAACAGAAAGAGAAAGAAGTAATTTGATTGCATTATATCATAAATAATTATTATTTTATTAGATATATTTAGGTATTTCCTTCTGCAGCAGTTTGATGTTATTTATGAATTGCCAAAACATAAAGATTATGTTTGTAAACTGGTATGTTCCTCTGGGTGTGAAACCCTTTGAATGCATTAGATTCAACTGACATGTCTTGATTAAATTACCTGTTAAAATTAGGGCTTTGATTCAATCATGTTAGTAGGGCGTGACTCAGGGTTGATTCCCTGCCCTCTTAGTGGGCTGATATAAATGGACACTCACTGGAGAAGACACAGGAAAAAAGAGTGCTCTATAAACATGGAAGATAGACAACTTTGTCAGTTTTGACCCTGGAGTCCTGGGGAGAAAGGAGCCATTCACCTGATAGTTTGCAGCTAAAGAGAACAGAGCACCTGAACAGCTGATATGACCTGGAAAGAAATCAGCCCTATGCCAGCCTGTACCTGAGAGAGAAGTAGGCTGAACCCTCACAGAGATCACCTGCCATCTTGCTTCAACACATGGCAACTGACTTTAGTGAGAAAGCAACCTTGAATTGGACTCTTTAGGGCCTTGGAAGTGTAAGATTTTACCTTAAATAAATGCCCTTTATAAAAGCCAACAGATTTCTGGTACTTTGCATCAGAACCCCTTTGGCTGACTAATATACCTTCCAAAGAAGTCAAGAATTTTAATAAAATTAAGCATTTTTTCTTATTATATTAACAATATCCCTAAAGTAATGACTTCTATGACAGTGGCTGTATATGAAAAACACTACAGGGAAGCGGCTGTGGCTCAATCAGTGGGGCTCCCGTTTACCATATGGGAGGCCCCGGGTTCGGTTCCCGGGGCCTCCTGGTGAAGGCAGGCCCTCCCGCATGGCGTGGTTAGCTGACCCAGCGAGCACAAGCAGCAAGGGGGGGATAAATGAATAAATAAATAAAATCTTTAAAAAAAAAAAAAACACTACAAAGCTGTGGTTTTAATTTCTCTTCAAAATGAAGAATGCCAATGAAAACAATTGTTTAAAAAAGTTATAGACTAGTCAAAGCATCTGCTAGTGTGCATGTGTGTGTGTGTGTGTGTGCACGCACGCACGCATGTGTGCATTGTGAAGTGGAGGTCAAAGTGTGGATGGATAGAGAAAAAATATTTCAGTCTTGGAGTTTGGAATTTGTTTAAGAAGACAGAAAAGTTGAATTTAAGAAATTCAGTTGAGAAAGTTTTATGTAAAATGAGATGAAGTTTGTTACACAGAATAGAATATTTTCTGCCTTGGATAAAAGAGAATAGACAGTCTTTAATAAAGTGAACATCTTTTGTCAGCACCCATTTTCCTGAAAACTTAGTTCCTAATTATAATGCAAAATGTAGACATACAAATAATTTACTAGATACCACCTCAAGGCCTGACTTTAAATAACATGTGGACTGCAAGATTTGGTAGCCTGATTATTTCAGTGTCCACGTTTTCCTTGACAGTGTAGTGAGTTGAATTTCTATTCATAAATTTGACTTTTTTGTTATGTGGTTTTTGTTTTTTTTTAAAAGAAGGTTAGAGGAAAATATTTCCTGTGGTGATATTTTATTCATTCTTATAATCAATGATTTCCTCTAGCTAACTATCAATATTTTACTGTCCATCATACCAAAATAGAGGATGAGAAATATAAGCATTAATTTATAAAATATTTAACCCTATTCTGTGATTCCACATAAGCATCCAAAATAATCTGTCAATGAATACATTTTCCATTCTTTTCTCTTCAAAACCACATGTAAATAATGAAATCTTATGTGTAAAGTTTTAAATATATACACTTTAAACATGAATTCTACTTATAGAAGATATTATGTTACTCCAAATATATCAGTATAAACAGAGTGGAAAGCATAATGTGATGCTGTTTCTTATAGGAAAATAATGCTAATTATCTGTGAGTGAAATGGTCATTTGACCTGGGATGGTTTCAGCTCTGTGATATCGAGGTCCGGAAATAGTTTTGCTCCCAAACTTACAACAAAGAAAAAGTTAGACTAACTGCAAATTAATATATTTTTTCTTAACTACTTCTCAGTACTGAGCTCTCAAGGCAATCAAGTGACCCAATAACTAGAGAGAGACAGGCACCTGCAGGGAGAAAAGATGCTTGACCATTTGCTTAACTGGAGCAGATGCCACTGGACACGATAAAAACCAGTAGGAAGATTCAGATTAAAATTTTTATTGAATTGCTGAAAGCTAAGTATGAGCCAGCATGAGAGTGCTGGCAGCTTAGATTAAGGGAGTTGGCAAGCTATGGTAGGCTGTTCCTCCACAAGAGCTCCTACCCACAGGCACTCGTGAGGAATATTGAAGAATCCAGAGAAAGTTTACCCTGTGGTGCTGGCTAAAGAAGAGGAACATCAGTATCTGCCAAAACTATGCCCAGACCCATCTCCCTTATCTTAGTTACAGAACAAAAACCTTATTCCGGGGTGGAGTGGGGTGGGGGGTGGGGGGAGGGATATGCGGAAAGCAGAAAAACTGTCACTTTGTGAAACTGGGTACAAACCTGTTGGAGCTAGAGGAAGGGAACTGAGAAAAATCCTCTATACCTGGGGAAAGAAAGGAACCCATGCTACTCTCAGGACTGTAGGTAGACAAGGACGGACAGAGGCAGTTGTGATCCTAGAAGATTGTGCTTACTTAAGACTGGGGCTTAAAATCAGAACAAGAATGAACATCCTCTTCGAGCCTTTCCCCCATAGACTATCAGGCTGGTAAAAACAACAGGGGAATACAGTTGGGAGAAATTTAAGAGACAGATTCTCTCTGGGGCATAGTGCAAAAGAAAAACCTAAAAGCAAGGAAGTGCAGATATTGATAAAACAAATTTCAGCCTAAGCATAGTAATTTGAAGCCTGTGGTATAGTGTTTATAACCATAAGAAAGACAAACCTCAAATGGACCCAATACTAGAATAACACAAATTCAACATTAACAACCCACAGAAAAAAAGTTGGGTCCATTTCCAAGCACATCACATACTTACCTCAGTGTCTATTTTTCTGTACAAGATGCTGGCTTTCAACAACAGCAACAACAACAAAAATAAAACATGTGAAGTAAGAAAAGGAAAGGTAAAACACACATCCCAGCGGAAAAACAAAACAATAATCAGAGCTTGACTGAGGTATGACACAGATGTTTGAACTATCAGACAAGGAATTTAAAACAGTTATGATTAATAAATTAAAAGTTCTAATGAAAAAGGCAGATAAAATGCAAAATCAGATAGGTAAATTCTGTGGAGAGATGAAAACTAATTTTTTTAAAAACGTGGAAATGCTAGAAATTCTAATTAGTTATATTCTTTTGTGTATATCAACATATTCTTCAAGAGTTAAGTTGCTCAAAACCTCATGGGTCCATAATCCTCATCACACTATTCATGATATGCAAATTGTTCAAAAGGAATACATAGGGTTCCTCTTCTTTTATCTTTATCGAATACTCTTCAGGTTCTCTGTGGCTTCTAATAATATTAAGCATATTTTTGCTCTCTAGTGTTCCTGCGTCAGTTTGTTCTAAAACCTCATTGGGGATAGGAAACCAAACTGCCATCCATTTTGAGTTTACACTTAGCTCTGTTTTTCATTTCCATTTCTTTTGATACTGTGGGACACTGTTAAGAATAATGCTTTCTTTATTTGCAAACAATCATTTCAGTGAGTTGTATAAGCTCTTAAATTATTTGTGGTTTCAAGTTATGTGGGTTTAAAAAAATTTTTTTAACCCCAAACTCTATTTTGATTTTGTTTTGGTTAGTTTGGTTGGTTACAAGTTTCTACCATTAAGGTCTCACCAATGTACCTAAATATAATTCCAATACCAACATTGTCAATAGTAATCATCGTTATGTTGAGGGAGAGGTTCGTTGGCCTTGACATAATAATGCAGAAACCAACCAGAAGTGTTTTTTCAAATTATTTATATTTATTATAGGTTTAGTTAACATAAAAAAGAACTTTCTATTTTAAAATTTTAAATATATCCAGACTAGAAGTTACTATTAATATATATAACTTATGTACATAGTCCTTTGAAATATGGGTAAAGAGGATACCTTAACTTCAAAATGAATACTTTCTTTTTCTCTTTCAGAAACTTAATCTCTGTGCAGATGAGTTCCTTTTGCTTGTGTGATTTGTCCCCTGGGGTAGTTTCTGCTCAGAGTTTTGCTATACATGACCATATGTAAATTAGATGACTTTACTATAGAGATGTGCATGCTGGCTCAGCTAAGCCTCCATTTCGTTTGTATTTGTGAGTTCTTGTTCATGAAACTTCAAAGATACTATAATAGCAAGTTCTTTTAACTATTATATTAGGAAAAACTATTATTTTCAAATAATGGTTATGTTCCTTGATAACCATATTAAGAAATCCCCATAATACTGCTTCTTTTTTTTTTTTTTTTTTTTTAAAGATTTTATTTATTTATTCATTTATCTCCCCCTTGCTGCTTGTGCTCGCTGGGTCAGCTAACCATGCCGTGCGGGCAGGCTTGCCTTCACCAGGAGGCCCTGGGAACCGAACCCGGAGCCTTCCATATGGTAAACGGGAGCCCTACTGATTGAGTCACAGCCGCTTCCCCATACTGCTTCTTTATGCTGGGAACAATCTGTGTAACAGTGGAAGAGCTGAGAATGAAGACTTTCTTAAAGGTGAGGATTAGGCAATAATTTAAACTTGTGAAATTGATACTTTGCTATTTCATCTCAATAGGAAAATAGAGATAAACCTGCCTTTACTTAGCAACCAAGTTCCCTAGAATATTGGACCTGTGAAAGGGGTTCAGTGTATGGTGTATGTAATTGTCTCATAGGCTTATTGAAAATATTGTCATTCAAAGTATAATGAAACTTTGTTTCTTGGTATGAATTTCAGATGTAAGAAAAAAATTATGCTGATTTACAATGACACTTGTTGGTCATGTACTTGCCCATGTTTGGACTGTCTTTGATATTTAAGGTATTCTACTCCTACCACATATAACCCCTCAATATTCCCTAAGAAAAATTTTAGCAAAATCCATGGCTTTATAATAAAGCACAGGGTTTGGGAAATAACCACCCCCCCTCCCCATTGCATTGCTGTTCATTAGGGAAATCAGGTACCTGGCAAATGTTTTAGAACGGGTCAACAATACTGGACCACTTTTCTCAGTAGACTCCCACCAGTTTATAACCATAATGACCTCCATTAGAACAATGGTTCTACAGAATCACAGAACTTTGTTAGCTCATCTTTCAGGGCAAAGGAAGAGTTAAATGCCCTCATTAAACAGGAATGCTTCCTCTTTTTTAAAATGTGCAAGTAAGTAGCTGACTTTTCAAATCACATCCAAAAGGAAGATTCTATATTTTACAGATCAAGATCTACGATCTGTTCACATCAGCAGGTCACCTTTTCAGAAAAGGGCTTTAGGGGAAAAAGTGTACAATGTCAGTCAGTAATGCCAGAAATATTGGTATGTAATTCTTATAAGGGGTAACTAAATTAAATCCTTGAAAAAATGCCTCACAAAATCTCACATGGAGATTAAATTTTCCACTGTAAATATACTTCAAAATTATCAGAAAAGTAAGAGACAAAGGGTTTAATAACAATGCAAATTTAAGAAAAAATATTGCTTAAAAAACACAAAGAGAACAAAAGTAGAGAGGAAATATTATAGGCCCTTATTCCACTTGTTAAAATTATTTTTTCTCCTCCATATTACAAGTTTAAAGCACTTCAGGTGTTTTCCCCCTCTTGGAGCTAAGTGAAGAAATTCCAATACTCAGCCTTGAAACTTTAGGCCATTCTAATTCCTGGTAGAGAAATTTCATCAAAATTAGAAGGAGAAAAGCCAGGTTTTCCTTTAGAACAGCAAAGAAAGCAGATAATATTCTGAATTGAAAAAAAATGGCCTAGCAAGAGTTTAACAGGAGCATTGTCTGAGAGTTTCCTGTCTTGTGAAAGTAAAATGTGGCTGTAAAGTTAGAGAATTCAGACTGATTTGATTACTTTATAATTTGTTGCACTGACAATATTCATCCTGGCATCTCTATTTTCTTAAAATTTTTTATTTTTCTAAAAATTTATTTTAATGCTAAAAGGAAATGACTGCACTTCATTCAGCCCTATCATCAGAGAGAGATAAAAGATAAAAAAAAAAAAAATCTCTTGGTTGAATTTATTATTTAAGGAACGAGTTTTCTTTCAGTATCTCATTTACATTAGCACATATTATAACGTATTTTTAATTGTCAACTTTATTTCTTTGTAACAGCAGACAAGCAATATCTTACAATTTCTGATTTGGGGCATTTTCATGGCATTAATTTATAGAATCCGCATGGTTGAGACATTGTCAAAATATTTCAGTCTGTCTTTAGATTGTCCTCTGATGAGTGGATGTGATTTCTATCTTATTTTTATGTGAGTGCATATGCATGTGTTTAATGTTGTCTTAGTAGTTTCTTTCCTTGCTTTATTTGTCTGAAAATGTATACCCATTATTTACCCAGAACATTTTCAAATTGAAATCAATATAAAATCTGTTGGTTTTCATTAGGTCTTCTGGAAAACCATTATTTTTGTTTTTGTTTGGTTTGGTTTGGTTTTGTCATTTATACTACAGGTGAAATCGCAATCAGCATGAATCTTTTATTTTAAATTTGTAATTAGCTTGAGGCAATTGTAATGATGCTTGTATCAATTATTGTTGTTGCTTTTAGTTGTTCTTTATACTTTGCAATTCAAAACCTTCTCTGTGCTTTTTATTTATTTAGCTTTTTCTCACATGTTCTATAGAATTTCAGGAGCTTCTACTTTAACCTTCTGGTCAACTCCTGCATCCAGTCTTGTCATGTATTCTTTATATTATTTTGGTAAATATAGTTTCTTTTATATTTCAGGCAATTTATCCCAATTCCGTTTCCCCCTCATTATGATTGCTCTCAACGGGACGCATAGTTGGATAATCTTTGACATTTTGTTCAACCAAAAATTTAGCATTCATTTAAAATTATGTTGAGCTAATTTCTTGCATCGATTCTATTTGGAAAAAAAAGAAATTTGTGGACCTATACTGCTGTTTACTTGTTTTATATCATTGTATTTTATTTTCAGTGATTGTGCTTTCTCCGTCTTATCCTCTTTCTGAAGGGGTGCATTTTTGGTTGCTGTTTAGAATTGGAAAGGGAACTGTAATATAGAGAATAGTATAGACTTCCCTGTCTAAAAATTTCAAACCTGAACAAAGGCTTAAATTCACCATTTCAAAAAATATCCTAAGGATAATCCAAGGAAAAGTAGACCTGGAAATTTCTGTGGCAAGAATCTCTAAATTGTGATTATTAGAGCTTCTTCCTGGTTTGTTCTGGCAGCCTGAAAACCATCATACCATTCTTTTTCCTCATTAGGGATAAGCATACCAGTCTCCCTTAATCTGGGAAATGATTGTCTGATGATGATCCTGGAAATTTTCTGTATCTTTCCAGTTTGGCTTTTCAGTCATTTCTGACATTTAGATGCCACCCTTCCATAATTTCCAACAAGAACGGGCATTAAGGTCCTATTTTAACTTCCTGCAATTAATTGGGTGTTTTGGGTGAAGTTAAATAATTGTGGGCAGGCGCTTTAAGATAAACACATTGAAATTGCTTTATAACCCCAAACCTGATTTACATTTTGTTTTTGCCATAAACACAGTTGCAAAAGTCAAAATATTTGATGACATGGTTGAATCCACCTATCTTTTACACCCAATATCCAAAGCCATCACTAACTGTTTTCTTCACATTTAAAATCTACCAACTTTTTTTTTTTTTCCTCCATTTCATGTCATCTCTTCTTTAGATGCTTTCTCACAGGGTCTTGAGCAATGCCTACTGTCCTGTTGGCCTCATTTGATTTGAGTCACAGAGAAAATAGTTTCTCACAAGTTTTGACATACTTAACACTGAAAGAGTCTCACCTTAGCAGCTACCACATTTCTCTGGATTTTGCCCTGGAACTTCTCTGATGATCCAGCAATCGATGCCTGCTAGAACTCACTTGACACTCATATAAGTGCATCCTCCAAGTGTAGGACAGTCAATGCCCCAGGGACAGCTGTTGATAAAAGCTTTTCCAACAGGATCAGGTGGGTTCTACTGAGAAATATTTGCAAGATTCTTCAGATGTTTCTGGTGAATTGGAACATCACTGCTCCAAAGGTGTTTGCAACTCAATAATGCATCCTTGTCACTTTCCTTATTTCATTCCATCCTCACTGCTTCTTTCCGCAATAACATTATAAATAAATAGCCTGCATTCAAAATTTTATCTCAAACTACATTTTTGGAAGGGAACCCAGGATAAGACTGTTGGTTCCGAGAGCAGCCCCAGAAAGCAGTGTTTCATCACGGTGTTCTGGAAGTGGACCATTACCTGACAGATGAAGAACTAGATTCTATTGCTGTTGTTAAGTGAAGTGGTGATTAGACTAGGCGTGCAAACTGATGATACTTCTCCAGACTGTCATACACGGAGTATTGTGTTGAAATAAAAGTGGAAGTTAAAGCATTGGGTAAACCAGTACCTAAAGCTATAACTACCAATTCAAGGCATTTTGGATAATCCAGAAGCTTCCATATTTTCTGCACTCTTAAGATGCTTCACAGAAAATCAGCCTCCAGATTTCATTGTAAGAGTGACAGAGCTATTAGAAATATTAAATGTATAGTCACTGCAGTTATCTTATGCCAGCTTTCAAGGAAAATAGTAAGATTCAGAGAACTGTGATGATTGTGAGACTCTTGAACCTCCAGATTCCCACTAATCCTCAAAATAGGGTAGAGGATTTAAGCCTCTGACTCTTGCCAGAGGAGAGCAGTATCATATAAGCTGATATTTTCTTCAAGATTCTTGTCTTCCTCTATTTATTTCCTCTCAGACCAATAAGTATCCCCAAGTCTCAGGACTTGCCAAGCAAGGTAATAAAGTCCCTATTTTAAGGAAATGCCTTACTTGTGAAATAATTGTAGTTCCTAGTTAATACAAACCAGAAGGAAACAGAAACACATGTGGGAATATGCCTTGTGGGTATTGGACTGGTGAACAAAATAAAAGGCTAACAAGCTAACAAGGGAGGAATATCATGACATGGGAGTTTGTCTTCATGACCAGGACACCTGGAATAAGTCAATTTTTTGCCAGGAAGATCCTTGAATCTTGACTATAATGGTGGTCTACTGTAAATGAGGTGAAGTGCTGTAATTGCCTCGGCAGAATATTGAGGAAGATTTCTGAAGGCTGCCAGAAATAGTAAGAATGTTAGAATGCATTTATTATGCGAGAGTGAACATTTCTCCAACCTCCAAATGACACTCCTTTTTCTAAGGGAAAAAAGGATGCACTGGTGAGGGGGTTCTGGAATCTTTGATCAGGTCAATGTTTGGTATAATCTTTAAGCTTGGATTGATAAGAAAACCTGCTGCCACAGAACAAGATATCCTGGTGTTAATGGAAATAATATACTACTAAAATGGTAGAGTCCAAAAATGAAAATTCAGTATGTAATTGCCATTATAAATTGCAAATGTAGAGTAGAAATCAGACTACCTTAATCTATGGATTTCCCAGAGACAAACTAGTGCAGTGGGCTTCAAATATTTTTGAAAGTGAGAGGCTGGGTCTATATACTTCCCTCTTCAATTGGTGTGGTCTCTTCTTTGACCAATAGAATGAGGTAGATGTTTCCATGCCTAAACCTTAAGAGGCCGGCACTTTCCATTCTGTCATTTAGGAAAGCTTGTTCTTGAAATATTTGCTATAGGGTAAGGCAGCCATTTTAAAGGATGTTTGACTACTCAATGACCACTCTCATGTAAGAAGTCCAATTCAAGTGAATGAAATGCCATGTGGAGACAGAAAGAGAAGGGAACCAATGAAAGCCAAGTCATTAAAAATGTGAGTAATAAAGCCATCTTGGCCGTTGATATTTTAGGCCCAGGTGGCATATAAATTAGTAACATACCACCAATCTGAACTCTTCCTGAATTCCTGACCCACAAAAGTATGAGCAAAATCAAATGTTTGTCTTAAGCCATAAAGTTGTGGGCTAATTTTTAAAACAGAAATAAATCATTGGAGCAGATGAGTAGCCATATATAGTTTTTATTTACTGTATTTTAATTTACAGTTGCACGTTACTGCAAATATCTTTACTTTCCTGAAAATATCAAGACACGGCAAGTAAAAGCAAAAGATGTCAGATATTGCAATGGAAAATCCTGGCCCCTTGTCTAGTTTCTGTATCTTGGCTAACTCATAGATTGAAGAGGAGATAGGGTCTTCTTGAGGAAGATCTCTGCAATATCATCTCAAGTATTTAGAATAGGTATTTCTCCAATATTTTCTTAAAAAATATGTGGCCATTTACAAGGGTACTATGCACTGGAGAAAGAAAAATTCTAAAACCATTTTGAGACCATTAAATGTAGGATTTTTGAGACCATTAAATGAGGATGGGGGTAGGGAGAGAGTGCCAAATGATATCATTGTCCTCCTATAAGGGAGCTTACATACACAAGCGATTTTTTTTTTCTTTATTTGCCATGAAATCCTAATACTAGTTCACCTTGTCTGGGCCCAGTAGCTTTGGGAACCCACACTGTGGTTATTTCTTTAGTCCTTGAACATATAATTGGGCTAGATATAAATAGCACCAAAAAACCTCACTCCCATTCTGGTTTCCTGACTGTATAATAAGAACCAACATGGTAGAAAAAGCCAATTAATACCACCTAAACCTGATCCCAAACCCAGCAAATACAGTAAATCAAAAGTAATACCATTTTTAAGGGAAAATGAAGAAATTAGTGCTATCATAAAAGAATTAAAAGATCCAGGGGCTTTATCCTCATTCTTTTGTGTAAACCTAAAAAATCAGACATACAAACAAACAAAAAACTGATGAATCATGGTGAATAATGCATACTAGTATAATTTAAACCAAGGTAACAAAGTCTTACTCATAGTTTCTATGACAGATGCATTTTTTTTTTTTTTTTTTTAGTTTTTATTTCTTTTCGTTTCTTTGACAGATGCATTTATGTTGGTACTAATTTGAAATTTGTCATGGTTATTGATTTGGGGATTTTGTTCTCTTCAGTCTCCTCAATAAGGAGACTCAAATGGAGTTTGCATTCACTGTTCTGTCCTAGGCTTGCAGGGTTTCAGTTACTTTACAAACCACAGGAACTGAAATTATTTTAGTTTCTACTATAATGATGGCACTTTGCTAATTAGACCTGATGAATATACCCTTTATGCCCTCTCAGTAAGACTCTTGTACACAAGTTTGATAAACAAATCCTGTGCAATTCAGAGGCCTGATTTACCAATGAAGTTTAGGTCTGATGATCTGAGAAATTTTAGGACACCTCCATTCTTTTTCCTTTCTTAGAGAAGTTATGGATTTACAAAGCAATCATGCATAAAATGCAGGATTCCCATATACCACCTTATTATCAGCACCTTACATTGGGGTAGAACATTTGTTGCAGCTGATGATATACATTTTTATAATTGTTCTATTAATTTTAGTCTATGGTTTAACTTAGGGTTGATTGTGAAGTGTAGTTTCATGGATTTTTTAAAAAAAATTATTCTGTTACCATATATACAATCTAACATTTCCCTTAAAATCACATTCTGGTATATTGAATGCTGTTAATTACATTCAAATTGTTGTGCTACCATCACCACCCATCCATTACCAAAACATTTCCATCATTCCAAATAGGATCCTTGTACATTTTAAGCCTTAACTTCCCATTTCCTATCCTCCCGTCCTGCCATCCCCTGGTAATGTATATTCCAGATTCCGATTTTATAAGCTTACATATTTAAATTATTTCAAATCAGTGAAACTGTACAATATTTGTCATTTTGTATCTGGCTTATTTTATGCAACATGATGTTTTCAAGGACGATACAAGTTGTTGCATGGATCAGAACTTCTTTCCTTTTTACAGCTGAATAAGATTCCATTGTAGGTTTATTTTATGTATCCATTCACCGGTTGATGGAAACTTGGATTGCTTCCATCTTTTGGCAACTGTGAATAATGCCATTATGAACATTGGGTGCAAATATATGAGTCCCTACTTTCAATTCTTCTGGGTGTATATCTAGTAGTAGGGTTATCCTTAGCTTTCTGAGGAACTGCCAAAATGTCTTCCACAGTAGCTGCACTATTTTACATTGCCACCAGCAATGAATGAGTGTTCCTATTTCAACTCAGCTACTAAAACACTTGTTATTTTTCTGTCTTGTTTTGTTTTTAATAAGTTATTTTAATGGGAGTAAAATGGTATCTCATTGTGTTTTCATCTGCATTTCCCTGATGGCTAATGATGTTGAGTATCTTTTCATGTGCTTTCTGGCCATTTGTATATCAACATTGGAGAGATGGCTATTCAAGTCTTTGGTCCATTTTTAAATTAGTGTGTTGTCTTTTTGTTGTTAAGTTGAAGGATTTTTTAATATATTCTATATATTATACTTTTATCAGATTTGCGTTTTCCAAATATTTTCTCCTACTGTATAGATTGTCAATTCACTTTCATAATAAAGTCCTTTGAGAAGGTAAAGATCAAGTTATTGCACTTTGCTTTCCTACCCCAATCCCTGCACTCCTCCAGTGACAAGGAGACACAGCACTCAGTATCTGTTTGGAATTCTGAGATGGTTTATGCCAGACTTTAAAATCCTGCTTTCTCCCATTTATTAGGTGACCCACAAATGTGCCAGTTTGGAGTAAGGTCTAGAACAGTAGAGGACTCTGTAGCAGTACCAAGCTCCAGTGACCACTTTCTCTGTACATAGGACATATGACTCAGAACCTTTGTTAGTGGTAGATACATCTATTGTGGGAATGAGTGATACGTGGACAATCTGACAAGTGTAAAGAGGTAATTTAGGGATCTGAAACAAGCTATGTTGTGTATAGAAGAGAATTAAGTACTATGTTAGCCCCTAGTATGTTACTGGAAACTAATGGGAAATGAGTGCTTGACCATGGGATACCAAAAGGTATATGTTCATCATGAATGGAGTATTTCAGGTCTACAAAATAATAGAGGTTAGGCGGGCACAGCTGCAACAAAACATCGTAAGATTGAAATGGTACATTGAGGATCAGGCCTGGCTCCCAGAGGGGATTCACAACCTAGCCAATATGGGCACCTCAAGCCAATGAGTCTGAGTTAAACAACAGATTTACTACACTGGCTGATTTTATTGATCCTGATTTTTACGAGGAGCTAGAGAGTATGTCAAGAATTCAAGAGATTCTCTAGAGGGACTCTTGATGATTTTGCACCTGGTGAAAATGATGAATAGGACATTACAATAAACCCAGTTAACAAAGGCAAGGCAATTAAGGGCTCATACTTTTCAGTGATGAAAGTGTGTGGAACTCTAGGGAGCAAGAAACCCAGTCTAGTGTAAGCACAGTCTGAAGATGAAGGAAAACTGGTTTAGAGGTATAGAAGGTAGAGGATAAATATCAGTTAGGATAAGGCTTTTTTTCCTGGTCAAGGAATACCAACACGTTGGAAATAGTGTCTTCCCTTTTCCATGGATTAATAATCCATTTTATTTCCCCTCCTACATCGTATGTTAGAAACTAAGCATGCACTGTATTAATTATCATGCAGGATACTGAAAAAAAACCCTGTAAAGTTAGTTTAATCAAAATCCTGAGTTATAATCAACAGTGCTAATTTCATAGAGAAATTACATATGGCACCAGAAAGAATGAAATATAATTGCTATCTAATTTAACATAACATATTTTCAGAGACAAAGTGTAGTATATGTTACTAATTATCACTAGATTCTTTTATTAGGACAATGTTGGGTTAATCTTTGCATTGTTTATCAAGTAAAAGATTACTCATTTGTATTGTTTATTCCTATGATATTGAATTTAATTCAAGTAACATGTCTCAAGCATTTTTGTGCTTAACAAGGCTTTTGATGCTATAATTTTCATGTTTTAAAAACATTGTCTCTATATTTAATATATAATGTTAAGTAAATGTATATCTTATTTTAGCATTCACTAGTCTGGCTAAAACCAAGTTTCCTGAGCTGTTGAAAGTTCAATACTTTTTATATGTATGCTGTCATATTACTTTGGATTTCACTAGAACAAGTAGCTCATAAAAAGCTTGTCTAGGAGTTATTATTTAATGTACAATGAGCTGTCTGATTTTCCAGTTCACTGGCTTAATCCTAACTCCCTCCCTCTGTGGTTAAATATATTAAAATTTTATTTTAGAAATTCAAAGATACAGTGTCACAAATTATGATAAAAATGATTCATTGGAGTTTTGTGGGTAATTTCTAATTGCATACTGGCAAAAACTTTAAAATTCTTTGTCCGTGTTTTTTTTTTAATTTAATCTATTTATTTTTTGCTTCTCAAGGAGCACATGATTATCATGTAAAATAATTCTGTACATGAATTTTTTAAGTACACCAGGATTTTATTCAAAATTAAACCTACCCATGACCTCAAGCAAGTCATCAAACAAGCTATAACATGGGTATACATTATGCATGTCTTAAGATACATGTTTTGGATCAAGGTAATAATGTATAAAAACATTTTTATCATTATGTAAGAATGTTTTTGAAAGAATAAATGATGCAACTCTGCAAAGTTTATCAAATTTTTCACAGTGTGAATAGGGAAGTTTTGTATATGGGTTTGGAGTGGGAATAGCTATACCTGAGTCTCAATTTAATTTGATGACCCTCATGAAAGAAGTCTTCAAATCTCTGAACCTTAA
Source organism: Tolypeutes matacus (assembly GCA_026826555.1). Classification (NCBI taxonomy): domain Eukaryota; kingdom Metazoa; phylum Chordata; class Mammalia; order Cingulata; family Chlamyphoridae; genus Tolypeutes; species Tolypeutes matacus. The sequence goes on from JAKSZT010054334.1 coordinate 17,177,119, forward strand.
TTTCTTACTCAAAAGCAAAATGCAGAGTGCCAAATACATATTTAAAAGGGCAAGAATTAAGAAACTGTAAGTAAAATGCTAAATAAACTATGTATTCCTACACTAGTCTAGCCATTGATAAATTCAGATTTTGTGGGGCTTGAAGGTTACACAATTTAAAATAAAGGATCCAGATATAAATAATATTGAGTATACAGATTAATAATGAGGAAAATCATAGCAAATTATGAAAGTTACAAATACTGGAAAATAAATATCACCTTATCCAGATAAAATTACATTATATAGTCTATAATTTACTTTTATATTACCATTTTCCTATAGATTATTTGATATGATTTCCCCTTGTTTTAGTTTGCTAAAGGCTGACAAGGCAATATACCAGAAATGGGTTGTCCTTTACAATGGAGATTTATTTGGTATAATTACATAGTTGTGCACTCATCTCTTCAGTCATTATTAAAGCATTTTCATTATTTCAAGAATAATAAACAAAAAACAGACAAAATAAATTCCTCACCTCTCAATCTCTCTGCTTCCTCTGCTGCACATAGCCACTATTTGTGGCTATTCTTGCACAATTATTTATTTGTTTATTGAGCAGTTTTATTGAGATGTATTCACATAACATATGATCTATTACAAAGGGAATTTATTAACTTATAAGCTTACAATTCTGAGGCTGAGACAAATGTCCAAATCAAGTTGTCAAGCAAAGCTCTCTCCCCAGAGGAGCGGCCAGCAATCCTGGACTTCTGTCACATGGCAGGACTCAATGGCAGTGTCTACTGTCTCTCCCTTCTTCTCTGGGTCTCATTGCTTCAAGCCTCTGGCTTCCTTGAGCTTTCTCTGCTCCTGTGTTTTTCTCTCCTGGGTTCACTTGATTTCAGCTTCTGGCTCCTGGGACTTTTTCTCCCATCTTCTGGGGGATTCTCTCTGTCTCTGCAACTCTTGTTAATGAAGGACTCTAATAAGAAGATTAAGACCCATCCTGGGTCACACCTTACTAAGCAATCTAATCAAAGACCCTTAACTGAAGTAATTTAATCAAAAGGCCCCACCTACAATAGGTTGACATTGACAGGAATGGAATATTTTAATAACATAATTTTCTGGGTTCCACAAAAGCTTTAAACTATCACACCCCTGATGACCTCTTTTTATGAAAATAAATTGAAATATTTTCCACAGACAAAATGGAAAGATGATTCAGTTTTCCAAAGGTATTTCCTCATTAACCATCCACATACTTTTATTGCTACCTGCTATAGAATATATTTAAATAGTGCACATGTCCTCTGGATTTATACTTAGTCATGATGTCTGGAAAGTCAGCATAGTGCCCATAGCATAAAAACCAGAAGAAAAGTTTTTGAATATATGGCAAAGAGAGAAAGAATCGTATTGTAACAAAATTTAAGTGATAAAGGTGAGTATAAGGTTATGCCTTTTTTGTTTACCTTATATTCCAGTTCTTAGCATAGTTCCTGACACATAATAGGTACTCAATAAATATTTTGAATGAATAAGTCCATGAATGTATATATTTGGAACTGCTTCATCCTGATTCCTAATATCCATTTCTAAACACGGAGGTCTAGCAATAACTTAACTATACATGGTCATGACTGTAACCACATGACTATATCTCATGAAAATGAAGTTAAATATACTTGCCAACTTCTTGCTATCCCGGTGCTAAGTATGCTTCTCTGTTACAAAGGACAAATCAATTGTAAGTGTAAATCATTAATTTTGTTTATTAGTCAAACTCAAATTTACTTTGATGCAAGCAAACTATAGTTACTTTTACTTTCCAAATATACTGAAAATATTTGCCTTTCTGTGTAATTTTATTAACTATATAATAAAATAGCAAACATGACCACCAGCTAAATTGGGCCTGCTGCCTGTTTTTGTAAATAAAGTTTTATTGGAACACAAACATCATCAGTTAATTCACTTATTGTCTATGGGCTGATTTCTTAACAGAAGGAAAGTTGTGTAGTTGCAACATAAAGCATATGGGCCACAAATTCTAAAATATTTACTGGTTGACTGTACAAAATTTTTCAAACACTTGTTTTAAGGGAACATATAAATATTTTCAATGTGTTATCTTTGTATGAAAATGTATCAAAGACTATTTAATTATGGTCAATTATAGAAAAATATAACATCTATAATATATTATCTTCCAATCTTTAATAAAGGCATAATTTCAAAATATAAACTCAGAATTAAAAAACAAACTGACTTTTAAGTGAAAGAGAATGGCTGTCAAAGAAAGCATGTAGAATATAAGAATGCTATAAATTTTATTGGTTGGTTTTTATAAAGGATATTTATTTGGGGTAGAAGCTTACAGTTACCAGGCCATTAATCATAAGTTTCTTCCCTCACCAAGGTCTGTTGCCACGTGTTGGAGCTGCCAACGTTTGCCAGGGTTCAGGCTTCTTGTGTTCTTCTCTTCCTTGGGCTCCGTTTCTCTCGAGGCTCAGCTCCTGTTTCCTCCACAAGGTCAGCTATAGACTATGAGGCTCTATAGGCTTTGCTTTTCTCCACAAGGCCAGCTGTGAACTGTCAGGCAAATGGCTAGTCTCTTTTCCCAGGGCCTTCTCACCTTCCTCACGACCAAACTCCTCTGTACGCTTACTTCCCCGGGCTCCAGCATTAAAACTCAGCATCAGAACTCCAACTCAAAACTCCAACTAACTCCTCTGCTCTGCCATGTAGTTTTATCTCTGAGTCTCCACCCACTAAAGAGCGAGGACTCAACGTCCTACTGACATGGCCCAATCAAAGCCCTAATCATAAAATTATCATGTCCAGAGGAATAGACCAGTTACATGCATAATCCAATATCTATTTTTGGAATTATAAATAATGCCCAACTGCTACAAATATATATCCAAGTACCTAGAAAGTATTCCATAAATGACAACATGCCCTTGAATTTCCTCTTTCTTCATATCTCCAGTCCCTTAGGTCCCTCTCCAGCTTCCTCAAAAAAAAAAAAAAAGCAAATTTATTGTCCTTAGTTTATTTCATTAGTAGTTCTTCTAACTATTTACAATTATCACTAGTTTTCCTCTATAAAAGAAATTCAAAAGGTGAAAAACTAATATTTTTTAAATGTGTATCCTTAGCCATTAAAAGGTAAAAGAAAAATAATTTTGTAGCTTATTTTTACATGTACAATTACTAGAATAAGAAATTATTAAATGAGTTCATTGGAGTGGCAAAAAAGTGAATGTAGAAATTGGACCATATTCTAAAAGAAGTGTAATTAGATGAACCTAATGTACCAAGTAGAATATATACATTCTGTTTTTAATTTCCTATCTTCTCAGAGCTTTTAAATACTTTCTGACTCTTAGCATAGATTTTATCATCAATCTTCCTGAGAGAGATTTAAAATGAATTCATTATGTGACATTTAAATAATAGTTGCACAAGGAAAGCCTCCAAAACTGAACATGGCTTAATACAAAGAGATCATAAGATATAAATAAACAATAGCTACAAAATAATATGCATCATTAGCATTTCATCTATATAATTTTTTCAAGCATCCCAAATATTTGGAGAAATACATTTAGATAAAATAGGTATGGATCATTATGCCCTTCTGAGTTTTTGTGTCTTTCCTTTGCCAGAAATTGATACATATAATATTTGCTTTCTTTTCCTAAGAAGGAAGACAAAGCTACAATCTTTTTTTTTAAAGATTTTATTTATTTATTCATTTATCCCCCCCCTTGCTGCTTGTGCTCGCTGGGTCAGCTAACCACGCCGTGCAGGCGGGCTTGCTTTCACCAGGAGGCCCCGGGAACCGGGCCCGGGTCCTCCCATATGGTAAACAGGAGCCCTACTGATTGAGCCACAGCCGTTTCCCAGCTACAATCTTTTCTTCAACCATGAAGTGATTCCTAAACTCTCCTTTGGTTGGTCAGATAAGGAGGTCATGGGTATAAATAAACAGGGATCCTGTTTAATGTGTGCTTGAAGAGTCTGGAGGAAAGTAGAAAGTGGTTTCGTGGGTGTGGTGGTTTTAAGCTGTATATACCATAGAAAAACACTTTCTTTTTTTTATTTTTATTATATCATTTTTGTTATTATTATTTTGTTTTATATTTTAAAAGATGCTTAGATTATATAAATGTTACACAAAAATTACAGGGATTTCCATGTTCCCCACCTCCCACACCTCCCATAACATCCCACATAAACATCTTTCATTAGTGTGGCACATCACCTGCAATGGATATACACATGCTGGGGCTTTGCCACTAAGCATGGATCATAGTTCACATTGTAGACCACACTCTTTCCCACACAGTTCTGCATGTTATATGCTGATGTCAAATGGCCTATATCTGTCATTGTAATGTCACTCAGGATAGTTCCCAAGTCCCGAAAGAGCCCCTGTATTACACCTGCTTTACCCTTCCCTGCCCCAAAAATGTCCAGTGGCCATTGGCTCCAGCTCACTGCTGTAATTTCTTCCATTGCTTGAATCACACCATTCAGTCCACTCTAGTCGATACCACTTCCCCCAATCCTGAGGAGTTTGGGTTGGTGATGTCCACTCCACCTCCAAGTAGGAGGGGCCTTATATCCCACGGATATGATGGATGGGATTATCCTGCCTGTGGCTGCAGACTCTCTCCATTCCCTGGAATGGCCGTTGTCCATCATCGTCTCCTCACCAGGTGACTTGGGTGAGTCCATTGAGCTGTAGAATAGGAGTTACAGCTCCACTGAGATTTCAGGCACAGCTGGCACATGGGCAGGCCAGAAGCTCCAGTCTCTGGATGTACACCTACAAACTCCAGCATCACATATAGGTTTGAATATAAGGGACTGATGGACCATGTGCAGGGAGGACTTATTTGAGTCCAACTCTGTCACTCTCAGGAGCACAGATTCCAAAGTAGAGCCCACTGATAAGGCATCAATCTCTGGAGCTATGCCCTCTTATATAGAACCTGGGTGTCTCCAGGGCCCTCAGGAGCCCCTCTGTGTTGGATGATATCCACTCTGGTGTTCTATGAACTGCTACTGAGGTGTGCGTAAGCATTACCTCTGGAATGACTTCCCAACTCTCTTTGAAGTCTCTTAGCCACATGAACTCATTTGTCTTTACCTTTTCCCCCTTTTATTCAAGGTCTTTTTCCAGTCGTATTGCCAGTTGGCACTTGGTATTAGTTCTGTGTGTGACTTTGCTGTGACCTAAAACTTCTTTGAAAATTAAATGAAAATTCGGGAGACACTGGGGAGTGAGAGGGGGCTAGTGCCACAGTATAGACTGGACACCTGATAATGCAGTGATAAAAAGAAAAATGTTTAAAAAAATTTTTTTTTATTTTTCCCATTTTTTGAATATCCCAATCCTTTAATTTTATTTTATTTCTAGTGTTTTTTTTTAAGTTTCCATGTATTTTATCTCTTATATTTAAAGTTATCTTTATTATTTCATTTTCCTATTAATTGTATTTGGCTATTATATGGGCTTCTTCTTCAAGGAAGGTTTGGATCACAGAAGGGTTATAGAGGGGGCAGGAGAGGATCATTGGTGGAGGGTGTCTGGGATGGGGGTTTCATGGGAGGAAGTTCACCTGAATATACATGAAAGATATATAAAATTTTTCAAATGATCAAGGGGTGGGGTATGGTCACAGTGGGTAGACAATCACTCAATAAATGAGGAAATACTGAATTCCCAGCCTGGAGAACTCTACCACATTCTCCAAGGGAGCAGCAACAGTCCCCCAAGTGCAGGGGCAATGTCTGGCAAAAGAGGAGAGTCCACTGATGGGTTCTTGTTATTGATGACTAGCCTTACTAGTCTTTGCTCTTGTAATTGAAACTTAGCCTACTGTTATGGGGTGCCTCAGGGTTGCCACCTGAGACCCTCCTTGTTGCTCAAATGTGGCCTCTTTCTAATCCAAACTCAGCATATGAATGCATTAGCTTCCCCCCAGAGTGGGACGTGAATCCCGGGAATGAGCTTCCCTGGCAATGAGGGATTAATACCAAGTGCCAACTGGCAATATGACTGGAAAAAGACCTTGAATAGAAAAATACTTTCTTAAATCTAATCATTCCTGTGGGTGGAAACACATTGTAAGTAGAACCTTTTGATGTCTACTTCAATTAAGGCATGGCCCAGCCCAATAAGGATAGGTCTTAATGCTATTTCTGGAGTCCTTTATATAAATAGAATGAAATTCAGAAAGAGCAAGAGAAAGCCAGAGGGAGCAGCCAGAAGCTGAACATCAATGGAACCCAGAAGAGAAGTGGGAGACCAGGAGACACCACCATGTGCCTTGCAATGTGCCTTGCCATTTGACAAGCTAAGGACTAAGAATAGCTAGCAGCCAGCCCCAGAACACCACAGACTTCAGTTAGAAAGCATTGCCTTGATGATGCCTTTATCTGGGCTCTTCCCTAACCTCAAATCCATAAGTGAATAAACTCCCATTATTCTACCTGATCCATTTCACGGTATTCACATGAGCAGTCAAGGAAATTAAAATCGTGGGAAAAGGGGGATATTTAAAAACTTTACTCTAGAAAGCTTGAACGTTAATTTGATATCTTTACTTTTTTTTTTTTTTTTTATGGGTAAAAATAAAAATTCTCACAATACATACAAACATTTGCAAAATGATATATAAATATATATGCATATATGTGTATTTGCTTACAAAAATGTTACATATATATATATATATATATATATCTTTACTTTTTAAACTCATATCTTAGTGTTCTGCACTTGCATGAAGTTAAGTTAAAAATGTTTCTACATTTAGGAACAAAGTGTTCTGTTAAAGTTTAAGTAAAAGAAATAAACTAAGCTTAAAAAAATCAACGGGCATTCTATCATTTGTTCAATATTCAGATTTCTTCGGATGGAAAATCTGGGACACTTTGCAGTGTACCATTTGAAACCAAGGATTTGAATCATCTGACGCACATAAGGCGTTCTTATAGTAGCTTACCATTTCTCAGGCTAATGGAAATTACCATCTACCCTAGCAGAAAATCTGGGATCTTCTCTGGTTGAGGACTTGATTCACTCCTGGGCGGGTGTTTTTATAACTTCATAGAAAAAGATAGTTAAATACCCAATTATGCATATGTGCCTGGGATAATTGAATCAACTAGAACAATAAAACCTCTCTGAATCTAAAGGTCTTCATCTGTATATTGGTGAAAATATTGTCTTCTTCAAAGAGGTGTTCTGAGAATTGAAGAATATAATGTTTAAATTATCAGCTTCTTATATGCTCCAGTAGTCATTAACTTTGTCTTTGTAATTTAAACACTTTCCTAACTATCCTGTTCTAGAGATTTACACATTTTTATCTACCATAATGCTGCTAAATAGTCCATCCAAATGCAATTCTGATCACACCACAATCTATCTTAAAATCTAGGCAATGACTAAATCTTCATGGCCTTGACTCTACTTCCTTTTGTAATAGTATATTAAAAAAAGAACAAACTTCCAGTAGCTAGATTTGCTGCTGCCTAACTTTTTTTAAACAAATCAATTTTTTAAAAAATTAATTAATACATATTAATAAAGCATAAATCCATCTGAAGTGTACAATGGTATTCAGTATAATCAAATTATTTGTACATTCATCACTTCAATCATTCTTAGGGCAATTTCATTATTCCAATAATAATAATAACAATAGTAATAATAAAACAAAACTTATCACCTCTCAATCTCTCTATGCTTCCCCTGCCATGCATAGCTGCTATTCTTTTTGCTTCTTTCTAGTACATTTGTATTTCATAGAAACAGTCTTATATATGCAACATCACCCATATTCCTGTTTTACATGAGCTTTTACTGTCTTATACAGTCCCGTGTTATGGTTTTTAGCTTTCTTTCTGGTAATATACATGACCTTAGACTTTCCCTTTCAACCACTATCATGCCCATATAATAGCTCTGGTAGTTACGAACACCATGATATGCTTTCACAATTTCTATTCATTTCCAAAGATGTACAAACAATCTTTTAATCAATTCTGCACAGATTAACTCTCAGCTTTCCATTCTCTAACCTCCTTCTATTATCTGGTGACCTATATTCTAATTATAAACTCCAAGAGCTTGCACAATGTATTTAGTTCATAATAGAACAATCATACAGTATTTGTCCTTTTGTGTCTGACTTGCTTCACTCAACATAAGGTCTTCAGGGTTCATCCACATTGTCATATGTTTCATGACTTCATTTCTTCATAGTGTTGTGTAATAGTCCATCGTGCATATACACCACAATTTCTTTATCCATTCATCAGTTGATGGACACCTGGGTTGTTTCCAACTTTTGGAAATCATGACTAATACTGCTATGAACATTGGTGTGCAGGTGTCTGTTCCAGTCTCTGCTATAATTTCTTCTGGGTATATACCAGTAATGGTATTGCCGGGTCCCATGGCAAGTATATATTCAACCTCCTTAGGAACTGCAAATCAGTCCTCCACAGTGGCTGTACCATTCTACATTTGCACCAACAGTGAATAAGCATTCCTATCTCCTCATCTCCTCTCCAACATTTGCCATTTTCCAACTTTTCAATAGCAACTGATCTGATAGGTGTGAAATGATATCTTATTGCAGTTTTGATTTGCATTTCCCTAATCACTAGTGATGTCTAACATTTTTTCATGTGTTTGTTGTTTGTATTTCTTCTTTGGACAATTGTCTTTTCAAGTCTTTTGCACATTTTTTAATCAGGTAGTTTATCTATTTATTGTTGAGTTGTATGATCTCTTTGCATATCACGGCTATTAAACTGTTATTGGATATGTGATTGCCAAATATTTTCCCCCATTCAGTCAGCAGCTTTTTCACCCTTTTGACCAAGTCCTTCGAGATGCAAAAATCTTTAATTTTGAGTTGGTTCCATTCATTGATTCTTTCTTTTGTTGCTTATGCTTATGCTTTGGTTGTAAGATTTAAGAAACTGCTACCTACACAATATCTTGAAGATGTTTTTCTACGTTTTCTTCTAGGAGTTTTGTTGTTGTCGCTTTTATATTTATGTCATTGATCCATTTTGAGTAAACTTTTGTTTATGGTGTGAGATACAGGCCTTCTTTCTTTCTTCTTGATATGGCTGTACAATTCTAGTGCCATTTGTTGAATAGACTGTTCTGGCCCAGCAGGGAGGGCTTGATACCTTGTCAAAACTCTCTTGATTGTATATGTGAGGGTCTATTTCTGAGTTCTTCATTCAGTACCATTGGTCTATGTTTCTGTCTTTATGCCATTTCCATGCTGTTTTTACCACTGTTGTTAAGTAATATACTTTAAAGTCTGCTAGTGAGAGTCCTCCAATTTTGTTCTTCTTTTATAAGATCTTTTTGTCTATTCATGGCACAATACCCTCCCAAATAAATTTGATCATTGGTTGTTCCATTTCTGCAAAAAAAGGTTGTTAGGATTTTTATTGGGATTGCATTGAATCTGTAAATCAGTTTGGGTAGAATTGACATCTTAATGATATTTACTCTTCTAATCCATGATCACAGAATGTCCATCCATTTATTTAATTTTTCTTCAGTTTCTTTTAGCAATGTTTTATTGTTTTCTCAATACAGGTCCTTTATGTCCTGGTTAAGTTTATTCCTAAATATTTGATTATTTTAGTTGTTATTATAAGAAAAAGTTTTTTTCTGATTTCCTCCACAGATTGCACATCAGAAGTGTATAGAAATGCTATTGATGTTTCATTATTAATCTTGTATACTGTCACTTTGCTGAATTCATCTATTAGTTCTGGTAGCTTTGTTGTGGATGCTTCAGGAGATTCTAGATATAGGATCATATCATCAGCAAATAGTGAAACTTTTACTTCTTCCTTTCTTATTTGGGTGCCTTTTATTTCTTTATCTAGCCTAATTTCTCTAGCTAGAACCACTAGCACAATATTGAATAACAGTGATGACAGTGGGTATCCTTATTTTGTTCCTGATCTCAATGGGAAAGCTTTCAGTCTTTCAAAATTGAGTACAACGCTATCTGTAGGTTTTTCATATATGCACATTACCATATTGAGAAAGCTTCCTTTTAGTCCTATATATTGGAGTGGTTTATAAAGAAAGTGTGCTGTATTTTGTCAAATTCCTTTTCTGCATCAATTGAGAGGTTCATGTGATTTTTTCTTCAATTTTTCAATTTTGTTTATTACACTAATGGATTTTCTTGTGTTGAACCACCCTTTCATACCTGGGATAAAACCCACTTTCTCATGGGTATAATTCTTTGAATGTAATTTTAGATTCTGCAAGGGTTTTTTTTGTTTTGTTTTGTTTTTTTTGAGGGTTTTTGCATCTATATTCATTAGAGATATTGGTCTGTAATTTTCTTTTTTGTAGTATTTTTATCTGGTTTGGGTATTAGGGTGATGTTGGCTTCATAGAATGATTTTGATAGCTTTTTTTTCCTGTTCAATGTTTTGGAAGAGTTTGAACAAGATTGGCATTAGATTATCTTTGAATAACAGGTAAGGTCACCTGTGAAACCATCTGGTTTGAGTTTTTCATCTTTGGGAAGTTTTTGATGACTGTTTCAATCTCTTCACTTGTGATTGGTTTTGTTGATTCTCTCTTTTGCTTTTTGGTTCTCAGTTTCATTTATTTCTACTCTGATCTTTATTATTTCTTTCCTTCAGCTTGGTTTGGGATTAGTTTGCTATACTTTTTCTAGTTCTTCCAGGTTTGCAATTAGATAATCAATTTTAGCTATTTCTTCTTTTTTAATGGAAGCATTGAGGGCTATAAATTTCCCCCTCATCACTGCCTTTGCAGTATGCCACAGGTTTTGATATGTTGTGTTCTTATTTTCATACATCACAAGACATTTGCTGAATTCTCTTGCAATTTCTTCTTTGACCCACTGATTGAGAGTGTGCTGTTTAATCTCCATATATTTATGAATTTTTCCTTTTTCCATCCATTATTGATTTCCAGCTTAATTCTGTTATGTTCAGAGAAAATTTCAATCTTTTGAAATTTATTGAGACTTGTCTTGTACCCAACATATGCTCTGTCCTGGAGAAGGATCCATGAACAGTTGAAAAGAAAGTATGCCTGCACAATGCTCTATACATGTCTACTGGGTCTAGTTTACTGATCATATTATTCAAACTCTCTTTTTCCTCATTTATCCTCTGTCCAGATGTTCTATCCAATTCAGAGAGTGGTGTATTGAAGTCTCCAACTATAATTGTAGAAACTTGTATTTCTCCCTTCAATTTTGCCAGTGTGTGCCTTATGTATCTTGGGGTAATCAGATTAGGTACATAAATATTTAGTATAGTTATTTCTCCTTGGTGAATTGCCTTTTTTTATTTATAATGACCTTATTCATTCCTTATAACAGTTTTGCATTCAAAATCTATTTTGTCTGATATTAATATCACTGCTCCAGCTCTTTTTTAGTTACTATTTGCATGGAATATCTTTTTCCAACCTTTCACTATTAACCCATTATGTCCTTATATCTGAGGTAAGTCTCTAGAAGACAACATATAGAAGGCTGATTTTTTAAATCCATTCTATCAGTCTATGTCTTTTGATTAGGAAGTTCAAGCCTTTAACACTCAATATTATTACTGTAAATGCATTACTAATTTCATTTTGTACTTTGCTTCTCTGATATCATTTCATTCTACTGTCTGTCTTTTTATCCTTTAGTTCACCCTTCCTAATAATCTTCATTTCTACTTTCATGTTCAAATCACTTGCCCTTGCTTTTTCCTTTTAGGCTGTAGCACTCCCTTTTGTACCTCTTGTAATTCTAGTCTTTCAATAGCATATTCTATCAGTTTCTGTTTTTGTTTTTGTTTTTTGTCTGTAAAGACTTTGAGCTCACCATCATTTTAGAAGGACCATTTTTTCAGATACAGAATTCTTGGCTGGAAGTTTTTCTCTTTCATTATCTTAAATACATCATACAACTTTCTTCTCACCTTCATGGTTTCAGATGTTAGGTCAGCAATTAATCTTATCAAGTTTCCCTTATATGTGATGCTTTGCTTTTCTCTTGTTCCTTTCCGAATTCTGTCTTAATCTCTGATGTTTGTCATTCTAAATTGTAGGTGTCTCAGTGTAGGTCTATTCCAATATTTTCTGTTTGGGGTGTGTAGTCCTTCTTGGATATTGATATTTATGTCTTTCATAAGAGTTGGGAAATTTTCGGTCATTATTTCCTCAAATAATCTTTCTGCCACTTTTCTATTTTTTTCTCCTTCTGTGACACCAATAATACAAATGTTTATGTGTTTTTGTGTTGCCATTCAATTCCCAAGACCCTGTTACATTTTTTCCATTCTCTTCTCTTTCTGTAGTCTTCTCCAGCTCAGATATTCCATCTTCAAACAATTTAAATCTGGTCTTATGTGTCCCTTACATATTTTTAATCTCATCTATCGTGTCTTTCATTCCCATAACGTTATTACTTTTCTTTGCAGGCTTTCAAATTGTTTTTTATGCCCAACCAGTGTCTTCTTAATATCCTTTATTTCTTTAGTCATATTTTCTTTACATTCTTTGAAGTGATTTAAAAGAGTTGTGTGATTATCATTGATTAATTGTCTTAAATTCTGTATCTCCTCAGAATATTTGTTCTTTTCCTTTGACTGGGCCATATCTTCCTGTTTCCTAGTATGGTTTTAATTTTTAGCTTATGTCTAAGCATCTGATAATTGGTGAATTTTCTCTGATAGCCAATTTCTCTCTCTTTCTTATTGTTTTGTTTTCACAACTCTTCTTTGATATTTGGCTCAACTTATTCTAAGTCTTCAAATTCCCCAGCTTAAGTTATCAAAATTGGAACAAGGACTTACTAATGGTGCACAGGCATTCTCCAAGGGGTTAGGATACAGAGAGAACTGAAAACACTTTTTTGTCCATGCAATTTTCAGACCAGCCAGCAGATGGTGCTTGTCAGTGTACCTTTCCACAGAGGTGTTTCAGTTCAGCCTTCCTATGTTCTTGTGTTGAATCTCTAGAGCAGAGTTTCAAAGTGGCTCTGTTGGCAAATTCACTGAAGATAACCCCCCCCAACAACATCTCCATTTTCCCTTGAAACAGCTGACATGGAGGAAGATGTCTGTTCCCCTCTCTGTCAGTTGCAGTAAGCCAAGGGTTTTACCTGCACTTAATATCTTGGGGGTTGGGGTGAGGAGCCCTTCCTTGCCACCATGTATGTTTGATAACTCATATTTGTTGTTACAGTTTCTTCGTCTCTCTGTCTTTCACACTTCTAGGAGTTGTGTAGCACTGCCCTCATCTTCTGACCCCCAAATCAGGTCCCTCTGACAGTTTTGGCTCTTTCTTTGTAGTTTTTATAAGAACATTGAACTCTGTCTGTTAGTACAATGCCATTTTCTCACAATCCCTCCCAACTTATTTTTTTTTTTTACTTTTTATTGTGAACCATATCTATAACTCAAAATTTCTGATTTTAATCACTTCCAAGTATAAAATTCAATGATGTTAATTACATTCACGAAGTTGTGCTAACATCAACACCATCAATTACTGAAACTTCTTTCATCACTCCAAAGAGAAACCTTGTACCCGTTAAGCAACAACCAACATTACTCTTCCTCAGAGTCCCTGTTAATCCCTAATCTACTTTATGTCTCAATGAATTTGAATATTCTAGCTACTTCATAAAAGTGAAATCATAAAATATTTGTCCTTCTGGCTTATTTCATGCAACATGATGTCTTCAAGATTCATCCATATTGTAGAGTTTATCAGACCTTCATTCCTGTTTACAGCTGAATTATATCTCATTGTATGTATATATCACATATTGTTTATCAGGCCATCTGTTGATACACACTTGGGCTGCTTCTGTCTTTTGGCTATTGTGAATAACACTGTTAGGAACATTGGTGAACAAGTATCTGTTTGAGTTATTGTTTTCAATACTTTGGGGTATATACAAGTGGGATTCCCAGGTCATATGGTAAATGTGATTTCAATTTCTGAAGAATCACCAAACTGTTTCCCAAGGTAGCTGCATCATTTTACATTCCCATCCACAATGTACAAGGGTTCCTATTTCTCTGAGTCTTCTCCGAAAGTTATTTCATTTGTGGTATTTTATTGTGGTTTTGATTTGCAATTCCCTGATGAATAATGATGTTAAGCATAATTTTTGTGCATGTTGGCCATTTGTATATCTTCTTTAGAGAGATGTTCATTCAAGAAATTAGCCCATTTAATATTGGGCTATTTTTCTTTTTGTTGTTGAGTTGCAGAAGTCCTTATATTTTTTGAATATTGAACCGTTATTAAATATAAGATTTAAAACCATTTTCTCCAAATTGTCTAGTTGTTTTTTCACTTTCTTAATCATGTCCTTTGATGTACAAAATTTTTAATTTTGATGAAATTCATTTTATTTATTTTTTCTTCCATTGCTCATGCTTTTGGTGTCATATTGAATATATTCCTGCCAGTACAAGCTCCTGAAGGTTGCCCCCTATGTTTGCTTTTAAGAGTTTTATGGTCTTAGTTTTTATGTTGAGGTCCTTCATCTATTTTGAGTTAATTTATGAAAATGGTGAAGGAAGGGACAAAAATTCATTCTTATACAGTGCAATTTGTTGAAGACATTATTAATTCATAATTTAATATTCTTGACACCCTTCCCAAAAATCAAATATGTGTGTTCATTTCTGAATTCACAATTCTATTTAAGTGGTCTAGTTATATATTCCTGGAATAAATCTTATTTGGTCCTGGTGCATAACCATTTTTTTTTTAAAGATTTTATTTATTTATTCATTTATCCCCCCCTTGCTGCTTGTGCTCGCTGGGTCAGCTAACCACGCCGTGCGGGTGGGCTTTTGCCTTCACCAGAAGGCCCCCGGAACCGAACCCAGGGCCTCCCATATGGTAAACGGGAGCCCTACTGATTGAGCCACAGCTGCTTCCCACATAACCATTTTAATATGCTGTTGGACTCAATTTGCTAATATTTTGTTGAGGATTTTTGAATCTATATTCATAAGGAAATTGGTTTTTAATTTTCTTTTCTTGGGCTACCTTAATCTGGCTTATATAAAGTAGTAATGAAAGTCTCCTAAAATGATTTAATATGACTTCCTTCTTTTCACTTTTTAGGAAAAGTTCAAAGAAGATTGGTATTAATTATTCTTTGAATGTTTGATAAAATTCACCAGTTAAGCCATCTGATCCTTTACATTTCTTTTCTTGTAGGTTTTTGATAAATGATGCAATCTCTTTATTTGTTATACATCTGTTGAGGTATTGTTATTTCCTATCAAATGAGTTTAAGTAAATTGTGTGTGTCTAGAAATGTGTCCCTTTCCTCTAGAATATATTATTTGTTCGTGTATTAGTTTTCATAGTATTCTCTTACAATCCTTTTAATTTCAGTATTTTGCTCCAACTTTCATTTTTCATATTAGTTATATGCATCTTCTCTCTTTTAAATGCACCAGTTTAGTTAAATGTCCATCAATTTTACTGATCTACTAACAGAACTAACTTTTGATTTTGTGGATTCTCTCTTTTGTTTTCTATTCTCTATCTCATGTATCTCTGCTCTAACTTTTATTACAAATATGACTTCTATAAATTTTAGGTCCTGTTTGCTCTTCTTTTTCTACTTGCTCAAGAATGGCGTTAGGGGAATTGTGGGAACAAGGCCAACAGGTTAGACATATAAATCTTAGCTCTCACTAAAACAACAAAGAAAAATCCAGAGGCTGCCGTGGGGACCTGCTTTGGGGCACAGCAAACCAAGACACTGCTTACCAACTCCCAGAGGAGTGAGGGTCAGAGACAGGAAAAAGCCAAAACAAGTAATCATGAGTTATTAAACCTGGCAACTGCAGGGAAGGTTTCCCCTCCCCCACCCCCAGAGATATTAAGCAAGGGTAAAACTCCTAGTAAATTGTATCTAAATGGGAGTAGAGCAGATGTCTACCTCCACGGGAAGTGCTCAGAGTCATCTAGGAGGGTACTGGACAGATAGGGAAACCAGGAATAATCAGGAGTTGCTTACCTTGGTGACTAGAAGGGGCACATATACCTGGACCTCAGGGCAGACAGACTATGTGGAAACCCTCGCCCCCTGCTCTTAACAGGAGAGTGAAAGCAGATTCCCTGTGGGGAGAAAAGGTCTGGGAGAGTGAAGAGAAATTTTTTTGCAGTAAGTTTAGCCAGCTGGGCCCGTCTTGAATATGGGAAGGGACCCTGACTCGACAGGGAGAGGGGAGGGGGATCGTCTCAGGTGGGCGGTCACACCCAGCCATGTAGGTAAAGAGTGGAATTACAACAGAGAGGATGCAGAGATAAGCAGCAAACAGCACTATTCCAGCTGATTGCAAGGGATCTAGGAAAAGGGGCAGATAGCCCTCTGAAAGGCTAGTCAACCTAGGGAACCAGAATAGCTCAGTTGGAGAATTTCAGCCTCACCTATATGAGGTCCTTGGTTTGATTCCTGGCTATTTCTTGAGAAGAGATCCACCGGGTTATCAGGCATCCAACTGAAACTTTATGACAGGGAACATATAGATGTTTTCATTGTATTAGCTTTAATTGGATCTCTTATTTAAAAAGAAAAGTTCATTTTCTTTTATTTCTCTTACTTTATTCACTAAAACCCAGTTCAAAACCTGCAGAGGGCAGGCTTCAGGGTGAGTGATTGAGGAACACCAGCAGTGTGAGAAGATCCTTAGGGATCTAAGAAAGAAGGCTGTTTTTCTGTGCTTATTATTAATATTTTCTTCTGTTTCCTTTTTTTTAAAAAATGAGTTGCTGCTGTTTTGTTTCTTCCTTGTTTTGTATTCCCTCCCTTTCTTTCTCTGTTTATTTATGCCTTTTCTTTCTTTCATTCTTTCAGTTACGGATCTATTCTACTTACACTATTCCTTTTCACTCTTTATATCGTTTGTTTTCTTTGTTGTTCTTTCATTCCACCTCTTTTATTTGGTCTCCAGTTTTTCTTGTTTTTATTTCTCCTTGTCTTCCTTTTTCTCTGTATACTTTATATTTTTCACTTTTTTCTTTTTCTCTTCTCTGTTTACTTTTTCCTTCTTCTCACCATTCCAGCATTTTAATTCATTCTATATATTTACTTCTCTATTCTGTTTCTTGTTTCCTTGTTTCAATTCCACTTTCCTAATCTTAATCCTCTGTACTTCTTACTTGTGTTAATTTTTCAATTTCCTAGGTCTTGTATGTTTGCTCTCCTGTCTTTTACTAGTACCATTACTATTATTGTTTTTGTCTTCCTATCTCTTTCCTTTTCTCTGGTCCTAATTTTTTTTTTCTTTCAAAGGAACATAGATAGATCTCTCTCACAAAAAACAACTGACTGGGGGCAAGATCCTGCCCAAGTGAGCTGTTCTGGAAACCCACAGAGTAGGAGTCTTCAGGACACCGATCTAGAGGGAGCTGGATAAAGAGATAAATTCCTCAAGGTGCTGCTGACTTGAATCTTGGTTACTGTGTTTCCTCTTCCTTGATTTTCCTTTTTCTGTGTATATAAATTTTGTATCCCAAGGACATCTCTTTTACTTCCCTCATCATTCTATCTTCTGCTTTCTGATGTTGTATTTACATTCCACATCTCTTTGTTTAGTCTCAAAATTTTCTGGTTTTTATTTCTACCTCATCTATCTTGTTTTCTTTCTTTTATTAACTTTTTTTCTTTTTGTATTTTCTTTTCACTTTCCCTCTCACCCCATCATACTGGCCTTTTAATTCAGTCTATATATTTTTCTCTATTTGGTTTCCCATTTCTTTGTTGGTACACCCCACTTTTCTATTCCTATTACTCTATACTGCTTGCATGAGTTAAATATTCATTTTCCAAGGTCTTAAATGTTTCCTCTTCTAACAATTACTATTATTATTACTATTATCATTTTACTTTTTTTTACCTCTTTTATTTCTACCTTATTTATCCTGTTTTCTTTCTTTTATTACCTTTTTTTCATTTTGTCTTTTATTTTTTATTTTCTCTCTGTCTCTCCTCATCATACTGGCCTTTGAATTCAGTCTATATATTTTTCTCTATTGGGTTCCCATTTCTTTGTTGGTACACCCCACTTTTCTATTCCTATTACTCTATACTGCTTGCATGAGTTAAATATTCATTTTCCAATTTCTTAAATGGTTCCTCTTCTAACAATTACTATTATTACAACTATTATCCTTTTACTTTTCTTACCTCTTTTACTTTCTCTAGCCCTAATTTTTTCCTCCAAGGGAACATAGACAACAGCAATGAAATAGAATAAGAAGAACAAAATGTCAAAGAGAAAACTTAACACACACACAAAAACAACAATTAAATAAAACCATAGAATAAAGAGAGAAGCTAATCAACTGAATAAACACATCAAGATAAAAAGATGACCAGAAGGCAACAAAAAATTACAAACCATACTAAGAAACAGGAAGACATGACTCAGTCCAATGAACAAACTAACAACCAGGAAGAGGCGCAAAATATTGAACAACTAGTCAAAGCTGTCCAAACAAAAATCACGGACCAACTTAATTAAATGAAGGAAGAGATCAAGGATATTAAGAAGACACTGGGAAACATACTGAAGAAATTGTACACATACTTAAAAAGATAAAAGATACGATGGTGATGAATGGCACAATTCAAAAGAAATCAAAAAGACACTGGAAGCACATAACAGTAGATTTGAACAGGCAAAGGAAAGAATTAGTGATGTGGAAGATAGTACATCTGAAATCAAACAAATAGATAAAAAGATAGAAGAAATCCAGCAGGGATTTAGGGATTTGAATGACAACACAAAACATACAAACATATGCATTATAGGCATCCCAGAGGGAGAAGAGAAGGGAAAGGGTATGAAGGAGTGTTAGAGGAAATAATGGCTGAAAACTTCCCAACCATATTGAGGGAGATGGATGTACAGGTCGAGGAAACAGTATAAATCCCAACAGGCCTAGTTCAAGACATATACTCATCATATTGTCCAATGCTTAAGACAAAGAGAAAATACTGAAAGCAGGAAGAGAAAAGAGAACCATCACATACAAGGGAAGCTCAATATGGTTAAGTGCTGATTTCTTATCTGAAACCATGGAGGCAAGAAGGCATTGGTATGACATAGTTAAGGTGCTAAAAGAAAAAAAAATTCAGTCAAGAATTCTCTATTGAGCAAAACTGGCATTCAGAAATGATGGAGAGTTCAAAATATTCACAGATAAACAGAAATTAAGAGAGTGCCAATAAGAAACCTGCCCTTCAAGAAATACTAATGAGAGTTCTGCAGGTTGAAAGGAAAAAAAAGGAGAGAGAAAGCTGGAGGAAAGTGTAAGAACAACTACAATGACAAAAAGAGAAATAAAAACAACATATGACATACATAAACCCAAAGAAAATACGGCTAATGTAAGTAATTCCTTGACAGTAACTGAATGTTAATGGGTTAAACTCATCAGTCAAGAGACACAGATTGGAAGAATGGATTAGGAAATATGACCCATCTATATGTTGTCTACAAGAAATCCACCTTAAACCTACAGATTCAAGGAGGCTGAATGTGAATGGCTGGAAAACAATCTTACAAGCAAACAATAACCAGAAAAGGGTAAGAGTAGCTAAACTAATATTGGGCAAAATAGAATTTAAATGCAAAACTATTGTAAGAGACAAAAAAGACACTATATATTTCAAGAAGAAAGAACAATCATATGCATTTACGCACTTAATGGGGGGGCTCAAAATACATGAGGCAAACACTGGAAATACTAAGTGGAGAAATAGATGCCTCTACAATTATAGTGGGGGACTTTAATACACCATTATCACCATTAGACAGACATCTCGTCAAAGAAACAATAAAGAAACAAAGACTTTGGTTAATACATTAGAAGATCTGTAACTTAGAGATATATACAGAACACTACACCCAAATACAGTGGGATATACATTCTTCTCCAGTGCACCTGGATCATACTCCAAGATAGACCACATGCTAGGCCACAGAAAAATTCTCAATTAATTCAGAAAAATTGAGATTATTTGAAGTAATTTCTCTGATCACAATGGAATGAAATTCGAAATCAGTAAGGGCAAGAGAACCAGATTAGGAACAAAGATATGGAAGTTAAACAACACATTCTTAAACAAACAGTAGGTCTAGGAGGAAATCTCAACAGAAATCAGTAGCTACCTTGAAATGAATGAAAATGACAACACAACATATCAAAATTTATGGAATGCAGAAAAAGCTGTACTGAAAGGGAAATTCATAGCCATAAATGCATATCTCAAATAAGAAGAAAGAGTTAAAATCAAAGACCTAACTGCACACCCAGAGTAGTTGGAAAAACAACAACAAACTAACCACAAAGGAAGTAGAAAGAAGGAAATAACAAAAATTAGAGCAGAACTAAACAAAATAGAATATAAGAAAGCACTAGAAAAAATAAAGCCAATAGCTGCTTCTTCGAGATGAATAAAATTCACAAACCTGTAGCCAGATTAACAAAGGGAAAAAAAGAGCAGCTGCAAATACACAAATTAAGAAATGAGGAAGGGGATATCACCACTGACCACACAAAAATCAAGAATATCATAAGAGGATACTTTAAAAAATTATATGCCAACAACAGTGATAATTTAGAGGAAATGGGCAAATTCCTAGAAACTCAAAAGCAGACTACATTGATGGAAGAAGAAATTGATGAACTCAACACTCCAATTACAACTAAAGAAATAGACTCAGTCATCAAAACCTGCCAACTAAGAAGAGCCCAGTACCAGATGGCTTCAAATTTGAATTCTATAAAACATTCTGGAAAGAACTAACACCAATTCTGCTTAAGCTCTTCCAAAAAATAAAAGTAGAAGGGACATTGCCTAACTCCTTCCATGATGCCAACATTACCCTAATACCAAAGCCAAACAAAGATGCCACAAGAAATGAAATTTACAGACCAATCTCTCTAATGAACCTAGATGCTAAAATCCTCAACAAAATACTTGCTAATCACATTTAACAACAATCAAATGAATTAAACAACATGACCAAGTGAGTTTCATCTGGGGTATGCAAGGATGGTTCAAAATAAGAAAATTAATCAAAGTAATATACCACACAAACAGATCAAAAGAAAAAAAAAATCACATAATCATCTCTATAGATACAGAAAAAGCATCCAACAAAATACAGCGCATTTTCCCGAAGAAAACACTGAAAAGATAGGAATAGGAGGAAACTTTCTGAACATGATAAAGGGTATATATGAAAAACCCATAGCTAACATCATCTTCAATGGGAATATCCTAAAAGCTTTCCCTCTAAGTTCAGGAACAAGATAAGGATGCCTACTATCACTGCTCCTATTTAACACTGTTTTAGAAGTACTTGCTTGAGCACTGAGGCAAGAAAAAGATATAAAAGCCACCCAAATTGGAAAGAAAAAAGTAAAAATCTCACTATTTGCAGATGACATGATCCTGTACATAGAAATCCCTGAGAAATCTACAACAAAGTTTATAGAACTTATAAATGAGTTCAGTAAAATTGCAGGCTATAAGATCAATGCTCAAAAATCAGTAGCATTTCTGTACACCAATAATGAGCCATCTGAGGAGGAAATCAAGAAAAAAATACCATTTACAATAGTAACTAAATGGTTACTAAAGATGAATAAATTTAACTAAAGATATAAAGGACTTATATACTGAAAACTACAGAACACTGTTAAAGGAAATCAAAGAAGACTTAAATAAATAGAATATCCCCTGTTCATGGATAGGAAGACAAAACATCATTAAGATGTCTATGCTACCCAAACTAATCTACAGATTTAATATAATCCCAATAAAAACCAATACAGCATTTTTTAATGAAATGGAAAAATTAAACACAAAAAATATTTGGAAGGGTTAGAGACCCTGAATCGCTGAAGACATATTGAAAAAGAAAAATTAAATTGGAGATCTCACATTACCTGAGTTAAAACATACTACAAAGCTTAGAGTGGTCAAAACTGCACGGTATTGGCACAAGGATAGACATACCAACCAATGGAACCAAATTGAGAGTTTTGATACAGAGCCTCGCATATGCAATCTTCTGATATTCTACAAGCCCACCAAGTCCACTCAACTGGGAAAAAATGGTCTCTTCAACAAATGGTGCTTTGAGAACTGAATATCCATATCCAAAAGAATGAGAGAGGAACACCATCTCAACCTTATACAAAAATCAACTCAAGATGGATCAAAGATCTAAATATAAGAACCAAGACCATAAAGACCTTGGAAGATATTGTAGGGAAGCATCTACATGACCATGTAATAGGAAATGGTTTCATGAACTTCACACTCAAAGCATGAGCAGTGAAAGAAAAAGTAGATAAGTAGGAAAAAATTAAAAACTTTTGCACCTCAAAGAATGTTGCCAAGAAAGTAAAAAGGCAGCCTACCCAATTAGAGAAAATATTTGGCAACCATATATCTGATAGGAGCCTAATATCCTGCATATATAAAGAAATCCTACACCTCCAAAATAAAAAGACAAACAACCCACTTAAAAAATGGGCAAGCAACCTGAAAAGACACTTCTCCAGGAAGAAATACAAATGGCTAAAAAGCGCATAAAAAGATGTTCAATATCACTAGCTATTATGGAAATGCAAATAAAAACTACAATGAGATAACATCTTACCCACTTTAGAATGGTGGCTATTTAAAAAACAGTGGACTATAAGTGTTGGAGAGGATGCAGAAGAATGGGAACACTCATCTACTGCTGGTGGGAATGTAGAATGGTTCAGTCATTGTGGAGGACAGTTTGGTGTTTCCTCAAAAACCTAACGATAGAACTTCCAGATGATTCAGCAATTCCATGGCTGGGTATATACACAGAAGTATTGAAAGCAAAGACATGAGCAGATATATGCACACCAATGTTCATATTGGCATTATTCACCATTGCCAAAAGTTGTAATCAACCCTGATGCCCATCAACAGAATGGAAAAATAAAATGTGGTACATACATACAATGGAATATTACTCAGCTTTAAGAAGGAATAAAGTGCTAGCACATGGGATAACATGGATGGATCTTGAGGACTTTATGTTGAGTGAAGCAAGCCAGGCATTGAAGGATGAAGGGTGCATGACCTCACTAATATGAATTAAGCAATTTGAGCAGACTCAGAGAGTTATTACCTGGAAGATAGGTTTACAAGAAATAGAAAGGGAGAAGAAGGTTCTGAGCCAACACCCATATGGACATTATCTATGGTAAGGTGAAAGTGTGTAGTTACTACTAAAGGGATATAACAGGAGGATAGTGATATTACTGGGTTCGGTGGTTCAGGGTGACAGGTGGGTATATTGGGAAGGGTGTGCTGAAAGGTTCAGGGTACTGGGGGAAGGGCTGGTAGAGGGACCAGGTGAACACTGGGGATTTGCGGGTATGTGGTTGAAAGTAAAAGTTGGGAATGCTCTTATGGCAATACGACAAAGAAGGGTTACTGGTTTAGGATGTTGCATGGGAGGAGGGAGGCATTCGGGACAAGGTGCACCTGGAGCAGGCTTCTAGGGAGTGTATGATTGATCATTCTGTCATAACATGTTGTCTCAGTGGGTAGAGACCCACATAATGAAAGGGAAGGAGTTGGACTCCCATCCTCAGGAGGACAGATTTGTTTACGGATAGACAGGCAAGAGCATGGGTGGTTCCTAATAGGGGAGAACAGGCCAGTGTGTCAAGACCTCAATCTTGTTCCATGTAATTATGAGTCTTGTCATCCAAGAGTGAAGCCAGGGGGTTGCCATGGGCCCTGAAGAGAAGGGGAGGGAGGAATAGAATAGATTGATCAGGGGGTATTTAGTGGGCAGTGGAAGTGTTTTACATGATCTTACAATGATGGGCACAGGACATGATAAATAGCATCAAAATGTATAAAAGTTTATGGTCTAAAATGTAAACAATAATGTAATCCATTGACCGTGTTTAGTAGCTATGTTTCACTATTTGTATATCAGTTATAACAAAGGTGCCATCCACATATAAAAAGGTATAAATATATAGGGGGGAAGAAAGGGGAAGGATGTTGGGTATATGAGAATCCCCTGTATTCTGTGTGTGACTTTGCTGTGACCAAAAACTTCTTTGAAAACAAAATGAAAAATTGTGAGACACTGGGGAATGAGTGGGGGAAGGTGCCACAGTACAGAAAGGACACCAGATATTGTGGTGATAGAAGGTAAAATGTCAAAAAAGATGTTTTTTTTAATTTTTCATTTTTTTAATATCCCAATCTTTTAATTTTATTTCATTTTTAATTTTTTAAATTTTTTATGTATTTATTTTTTATATTTAAACTTACCATTGTTGTTTTATTTTCCTATTAATTGTATTCAGCTATTGTAATGGCTTCATTTTGAAGAAGCTTTGGATCACAAAAGGGTTATAACTGGGGCGGGGGAGGATCATTGGTGTGGGGTGTCAGTGACCGGCGATGCATTGGAGGAAGTTCACCTGTGCATACACATAAGGTATGTAAAAATGTTCAAATGTTCATGGAACATTATCACAGTGGGTAGAGACTCACACAATACTGAATTTCCATCCTGGAGAGCTCTGCCACATTCTCTAAGGGAGCAGCAACAGTCTCCCAAGTGCAAGGGTAATGACTGGTGAAGGAGAATGATCTACTGATGGGCCATGATATTGATGACTAGGCTTATGAGCCTTTGCTCTTGAAATTGAACTTAGCCTATTGTTTTGGGGTGCCTAAGGTCTGCCTCCTAGGAGCCTCCTTGTTGCTCAAATGTGGCTGCTCTCTAAGCCAAACTCATCATGTGAATGCATTACCTTACCACCAGCATGAGACATGACTCTCAAGGATGAGCTTCTCTGGCACCGAGGAATTGCTACCAAGCACCAACTAGCAATGCAACTGGAAAAACACCTCAAATAAAAAGGGGAAAAGGTAAAGACAAATGAGTTTATATGGCTGAGAGGCTTTAAAGTGAGTCAGGAGGTCATCCCAGAGGTAACTCTTATGCACATCTCAGCAGGATCTTATAGACTTCCAAAGTGGATACTCGCCCAAATAGTGGGGCTCCAGTGGGCTCTAGAGACACCCAGGTCCTATGATTAGGGCGGATAGCTCCAGAGTTTGTTGCCTTGTCAGTGGGCCCTACTTTGTAGTTTGTACTCCTGAGAGTGACAGAGTTGGAGTCAATTATGTCTTCCCTGCACATGGCTCATCTGTCCCTTCTATTTAAACCTATACTTGGTGCTGGAGTTTGTAGGTGTATGTCCAGAGGCTCAAGTCTTTGGGTTTTCCATATGCCAATTGGGCCTGGAACCTCAATGGAGTTGCAACACCTACTCTACAGCTCATTGGACTCACCCAGGACAACTGGCAGGGAGATGATGATGGACAATGAATGTCACAGGGAATGGAGAGAGTCTGCAGCTGTAGGCAGGATAGTTTCATCCATCTTTCCCATCGGATATAAGCCCCCTCTCATTTGGTTGTGGAGTAGATTTCACCATCCAAGAATTTTCAGGATTAGGGGAAGAGCTATGGACTAGAGTGGACTTTCAGGTATTTTCCTATAACCATATTGTGCTTCTAGCAATGAAAGAAATTCATTGATGTGGAGCCAGTGGCTACTGGAGGCTCTGGGGGCAGGGAGAGGGAAAAACAGTTGTAATATGGGGGCTTTTTCAGGACTTGGGAATCGTCCTGAATGATATTGTAATGAGAGATATAGGCTATTTTATATTGTCCCATAACATGCAGGACTGTGTGGTAGAGAGTGTAGACTACAATGTGAACTATATTCTGTGTTTAATGGCAAAGCCCCAGGATTCGTTTATCATTTGCAATGCCTGGGCCACATTAATGAAGGATATTCTTGTGGTAGGGTGTGGAAGGTGTGGGGAGCGAGGCATATGGAAACCCCTATATCTTTTGTGTAACATTTATGTAATCTAAATATCTTTTAAAAATTTAAAAAAAAGAATGGCATTAGACTCTTAAATTGAGGTCTTTCTTCTTTTTTAATGTAGCCATTTACAGCTGTAAATTTCCCTCTGAACAGTGTTTTTGCTGCATTCCATAAGCTTTGGTATGCTGTGTATTCATTTTCATTCATCTCTAAGAATTTTGTGATTTTTTATTGTGACTTTCTTTTTGATCCATTGTTTGTTTAAAAGTGTGTTGTTTAATTTCTATATATTTGGGAATTTTCCAGTTTTCCTTCTATTATTGATTTCTAGCTTCATTCCGTTGTTGTCAGAGAATATGTTTCATATAATTTCAATTGTTACAAACTTATTATTTTATAACATAACATGTGGTTTATCCTGAAGAATGTTCCATGTATGATTCAGAAGAATGTTTATTATGGTGTTGTTGGGTAGAGTGTTTTACACAGGTCTTTTAGGTCTAGTTGGTTTATGGAACTCTTCAAGTCCTATGTTTCCTTAGTGATCTTCCGTCTAGATGTACTATCCATTATTCAAAGTGGTGTATTGAGGTCTCTAAATATTATTGTAGAGCTTTCTATCTCTCCACTCACCTCTGTCAATGTTTACTTCATGTATTTTGGGGCTTTGTTATTATGTACATATATGTCTATAATTACCATATCTTCTTATTGGATTGACACTTTTATTCATATAGTGTATTTATGTAATAGTTTTGAATTAAAGTCTATTCGTATAACCACCCCAGCTCTCTTTGGTAACTATTCCATGAAATTTTTTTTCATCTTTTCACTTCAAATCTATTTCTTTCTTTGGGATCTAAGGTTCCTCCAGCAATGATGAGTGGAGTCCCTTGCATAATTTGAGTGTCTTTGACTCCAGCCAGAAAAACATTCTCTACTTTTAAGAACTCATTTGATTAGATTGGGTCCAGCCAGATAATCCAATATGATCTCTCTGTTTCGAGATTTTTAAGCTTAATCACATCTGTAAAGTCCCTTTTGTCATATAATATATCACCCGTACAAGTTGCAGGGAATAGGGTGTATGGGCAATTTGGTGAGACCATTAACCTTCCACAATTAGTGATATGATGCATAACAGTATATCTACCATCCAGTTCACCCAGTTTATGAAATAGAGCATTTCTCTTAACTTCAAAATACCACTAAGCCCATTCTTTCCTTCCTGCTTCAAAAATAACCATTTCTCTGAATTGGAATTTATCATTTTTAACTAAAAATGGAATTTATTTCATGGGATGTACCTATTTTCAAAAATTTCCCCAAAGTAATAGTAAAAATTTACACCACAAAGAGGGCATATGGATTTCTATTGCTCCAAATATTCACCAAAAATATATTGTCATTTTCAAAAAGCTTTCTAAATATTGTTGAGATGATATGTTATGTGGTTTTCTTAGATGTTATGAAGACTGAACACCTTTTCTTATGATTATTGTATGCTCTAACTTTTCTTCAACCTTTTCTTATGATTATTGTATGCTCTAACTTTTCTTCAGATTAATGTCAATTTTCTGAATCATTTCTGACTTTTTCTTATTCATTTATAAAAACTCTTGGTATATTCTAGACATGTATATTCTAAATACTCTGCCCCAGCTTATGACCTTCCACAGTTCTGTGTGGCATGGATTTTATTACCATTCTTTAAATAGCTCCTGGCCTCCAACAATAGTTATCAAGGTATATTAAATATGAGTATTTTCATAAAGTACAAACTTCACTGCAAGCTATTCAGTACACAGATGACTACATAAATAATGGATTTATGTCATGACAAGTGACCAACCATGTCACTTTTTCCAAATCTATTGATTGGCTGCTGTGCAGCTGTTATTGAGTTCTCACCCAGACAGCAAAGCATGTAATTGTATCTCCTTGTGTTCCACTGATAATCAAATGGAGGAACTGGCCAATAAAAAGGAAAGAACAGCAAACCAATAGAAAGTGATAATGCTGGAAGTTCATTAAAATTTAAATTAAATTATAGAAGAAATAGCTGACCACGGGAATGTTGGCACTGCTGCTTTTAGAGAAGCTCTAGACATACAGCCAGAGGAACTTAGTGAAGGTGAATTTATTGGCATAATGAAAAAAATAGTTTTGACAAGTAGGATGAAGATGTTCCAGAGGAAGTGAGGCCAGCTGAAATAGTCACATTAGTGAACTCTTGGAGAAATTTCAAGACATAGAAAGTGCAAAGGATAAAAAGTTGCAAGCTGATCCAACCTTAAAAACTGTGACCATTCTCCAAAGCATAAAAAAGATGTTCATTGCTCATCATAAGTTTTACAATAAGAAGGCAAGCACTGTTTAAACAGCTCTTTATATATATTTACAAATAAAACATTTTAGTTCTCAATATGTGTAAATTTTAAATTACAGTATACAAAGTATTAGTTTTACTATTTTTTCATCTGCTTATACATTTATAATTGGCAGTGAGTTTTTAATATATTGAGAAAAACTTTAAGTTTCATGGATAATCATAACATTTCCCATTGACTACTAATATTGCTTTGTATGGTTTTGTCTTCCATGGCAATTTTTATGGTCTCACACTATTGGACACAGCAAAGACTGCCTGCATATCTTCATATTGGTATTATAAAGTTCTCTCTGTTTTGCTCACCTCTTCATAATTATATTGATAAGGAACGGATTTCTGCCTTAGGAGTATAAGGATAGCCAAACACACAACACTTGCCACTAGACACATGAGTTAGATAGCCATTTAGTACTCACAAACACAACCTGGAGAAGAACACTGCATGACA
Organism: Tolypeutes matacus; assembly: GCA_026826555.1. NCBI lineage: Eukaryota > Metazoa > Chordata > Mammalia > Cingulata > Chlamyphoridae > Tolypeutes > Tolypeutes matacus. Next base: position 17,205,963 of record JAKSZT010054334.1, read on the forward strand.
CACAGGGACACACGTTAAGAACTTTAGAACAGTACAAAGAACCAGGGGCTGTGGGAGGAAGGTATGATAGTATCAAGAGTATGGGGTACCTGCAGGTTCCCTCAGGAGGAAGTGATTTGCTTGTTTAAATAACTTCAGATGGCTGCAGGAAATGGAAACCTGCTAATCAGGGATAAGCAGCAACTATATTTGGCCCACCTGATGAAGTGTGTTGCTTGGCAAGGGGGTCTTACACATGGGAGCAGATCTGAGAAGGAAAATTCGGTTTAGGCCATTAAAGACTTGCCAAATATGAGATATCAAGGGAGCAAACAATATTAATTTTAGGCATTACATTATGCTCAACTTAATTCATTTTTAGGAAGGTGACTAGTCTTGGAATTTTAGATAAAATTGTCCAATTTTTTGGAAAAAAAACCTATTAGTTTTGGATTAGGATTACATCAAATCTATAGATTAATTTAGGCACAATTGAACTTCTTTATAATACTAAGTCATCTCATTCAAAAGCATGGAATGTATCTCCATCTATTCAGATCATCTTCTATACCCTTAATCATAACTCAATGAGTCTAAGATGCTAATGAAGGAAAGATGCATCAATATGTAATGGAGGGAAGCAGATGTGGCTCAAGCAGTTGGATGCTCGCCTACCACATGGGAGTTCCCAGGTTCAGTTACTGGTGCCTCCTAAAGAAGACAGCTGACATGACGGGTTGGCTTAATGAGCTGACAAAACAAGATGATGCAAAGAGATGATGCAATATGGGAGCGGAGGTGGCTCAAGCAATTGGATGCCTCCATCCCACATGGGAGGCCCTGGTTCCATTCCTGGTGCCTCCTAAAAAGAAGAGAAGCAGATACAGAAAGCACACAATGAACAGACACAGAGAGCAGAAGTCAACACAAACAATGAGGTCAGGGGATAAATAAATAAATAAAATAAATCTTTTAAAAAATATGTAATGGACTGTTAAGAAAGAAAAAGAAAACACTGTTTATTAAACTATGACATGATGCTGTTAAACCCATTGATTATAAGGCACTCTAAATTTGGGGATGCTAAAAAGTGGAAAATTTTAGAATATATAGCATAAATATTTGAGTTTTAAAGCTTTCTCTTTAAAGATGTTACAAATTCTTGGTTACCTTAATTCTGTGATAACTTATAGTATAAACACATGATTTATCTTATTTTTATTAGATTTTGTACTTATTTATTATTGGTGTTGAGAAATACTAGTAATTTTTTACATTAAATTTTATATCTCAAAAGTATGTGAAAGTATAGTATTAGTTTTAATAGTTTATAGTTTAATCCTTTTGAAATTTTTTAGTTAGATGATATAATCCACAAATAATAGCATCTTTATCTATGATTTTCCAATATTATCCTATTAATTTTTTTTTTATCCTTTATGGTCTGTATCAGAAAAGACATGGATATATTAAACATAATAGTGATAGTAAAAGTAACAATAGCATTTGGCTTCAAATAATACTAGCACCTTGAGAAATAAAAGTTTATCCAGATTTCTAGGTGGTCCATGTTGGTTAAAAATAACTATAAGAAATCATGGGCAGATATAAAATAATTTATTAATGTCCTAATGTTTCTCAGAGATTTTCTAACATTTTTGTAAGATTTTCTCAATATAGCCCCATCTGTATAGTGGAATTTAATCTTTAGGTTTGTCATTAGGTGATCCAATAATTGAGACTTTGGTGTTTCTTTTATTTTCTCTCACTTATTTGTGTACCTTGTAATGTTTGAAATCTGAACATTGATAAATGTCAATTTTTGTTAAATTAAATTATATTTTTAAATCAAGTGTACTAACTATCTCAGGATTTAGGTTATACAATTTCACCATTGTATAAACTAAATGTTTATTTGGGAGAAAAAAATTAAAAAAATAAATTAAAAGGTGTCACTAGGGGATTATTACATAATAAAATATCACATTAATTATGGTAATAAGATGATTTAGAATTTCACCAAATAACATATAATAATAACAAAAATATAGATGAAATGGAGCTTAATACATAAATAAAAATGATAATAATAAAACAAGAAAACCTAGGGAAGAATAGCTGAGGATAAATAAAGGTAAAATAGTATTATTGGGGATTACATAAAATGAAACCAGTTTTCTGTACGGTAAATATCATCACAAATTAAATATATACAATATTAAACTTTCCACTAAAGATCCAGGGTAAAATCTCCCAAATATCCAACAGTTATAAAGAAGTTACATATATGATAGTGCATGCACTTGATGTAGCTATTAAGAATTATGATTATACAAAAATTTGTAACATGGAAAATTTAGTGACAATATGCAATAACAAAATATATATATTATGAGTTTTTAGCCATATGAAATATGCATAGGGAAAACTAAAGCAAACAGGTAAGTAGGTTGATGTTATTGTTACTTATGATAAATATATTTATCTGTTTATTTTCAAACTTTTATTTTTTATTTAATGCATTTTGTATAATTGATATACACAATCATTCAGTCTGGACCAAGGATGTAGTAAAGAATTGCCAGAAGAGAGGTTGGATCTTTGCCCTCAGCTTTGGGAAATAATCAATATCATACCCAATAATAGTATCTTTGTTCATGGTGGGGGCTGGTTACACTGGATATTAGGGTGGAACTGGTCATCCTGCTATAGTGTTAGGTAGGGACTGGCCACACCACAAAGACCAACAGTGTGACTTTGGGTCTCATTAATGTTACTTTGTTATGTTGCACTACAATATAACTTTGGGCCAACAATTGACTTAGTGACTGAGTTCAATTATGTGGGTTAATAATCAGTCAGTCATGCCTATGGCTGGAGCCCCAAGTAAAGCTTTACATACTGAAGCCCGAGGAGCTTCCCTAGTTGGCAATACTCCGTGTATATTGTCAGACATTAATTCCAGAATGGTGACATGCTCTGACTCCATGGGAGAGAGAGACCAGAAGCTTCTTGTTTGGAACTCTACCAGACTTTACCCAAGAACTTTGTCTTTTGGCTGATTTTGATTTATATCCTTTCCCTGTAATAAACATTAACCATGAGTATAATAGCTTTCAGTGAATTCTATCAGTTCTTCTAGAGAATTATTGAACGTGAGGGTAGTTTTAGGAAACTTCCAAACTTGCAGTGGGTATCAGAAGTGAGGTTGTTCTTATGTGACCTTTTCCTTCTGCTTTACAGCGAGACACTAACTCCTTGTAGTTGGTGTAAAAGTTTGGGGCAGGCATGGTGGTCTGAAGGATATGTCTGCAAAGTTGGCTAACTCTGGATGCTCAATGGTTCTAATTTGAACTATGTAATCCAAATAGAAACAATGGCTATCTGATTAAGAATCTGCCAGTCTAATTTATTAAACTTCTGACTTCCCTATGTTTTGTTAATTTGTGAAGCTTGTTTTGATCACATTTTAAACTGGAATGTGATAGCACTAATAGTCAGGTAATGGTCTCTTAAAAATAAGTTATCAATTTATATCATTAAAATAAAATAAAATTTAAATTTAGAAAAATACATACTTCCATGTTTTTATTAGATAATAAAGATTTCATTTTCTTATTAAAATATGATATTTTCTAACAAAAGATGAGCAGTCAAGATATTCATGAAAAATATATTTATATATTTTAAGTATTGAGTGATAGATTCATAAACATAAATTATATCAATTCCATTCTTAAACAGTATTTTGCCAAAATTTTTATCTTGAGGAATATTTTCATTTTTATAATGGTTGAATTTTCAAATTGGAAATGTAAATTGTTGTCATGATGCCATATTTTGCTTGCTTGGTCCAGCATCTATAACCAAATGTTGCCTTATTGCACTTTTGATTTCTTTTCTTCAAGTTCCACCAAAATGTGACTTTTAGTCTTTATAATTTTAGTCATAGTGTGGGAATTATCAAGAATCTATTATACCCCTTTATTAATACAATGCTATATTTTCAGTTTGGATAAATGATGTCCAGGAGCAAAGTTTGATTTTCACAGGCATATACTATGGTTTTGTACTTGGACCATAACCAAAATTTGAAACAAGGGTGAGTAAGCAAGGAAATATGAAATCTTTGTAACAGGACCCTGCTTCTGTTTGGATAAATATTTATTTATATATAATAATTTGATAAAAAGCCTATCATAATTGTTACACACTATTGTTAAATATACCTACTGTGTTGCATAATGGCATTAAAATACAACTATATATTACTGTTAAATTAAAAGAACTGAACATAAATAATGTCATGTACTCTTTAGCCTGAAATATATATTGCTACTTTGCCCATTTTTTTTTTTCTATCTGATTCCCAGGTGGGCCACCATTAAAATCCATTGACTGTTGAATGACTTCTGAATTAAATTTTCATTTGTGTATTCTGACATGATTCACTAATTGTTTTAGATAAATAAAACAACAAAGTTTTCAATAAGTCTTCAAAAGGCACTAATGCCAATCAGATAGGCTGTAATTTATTTCATGCTTTATCATTTTTATGAAGATCCTGCTGGGTGGAGATTGTAATTCCTCAATCATCTAATATTTTTTGTTGTTATTGCTTCTGAAAAGTAAAAATCTGAAACAATTCCCAATAAAAGGACAGAGATAAAATCACAGTTCTATCACTTATTAGCAATGTGAATATTTGCCTAAAACCTGTCAAACTTCCATCCTCCTCAATTTTTATTTAATAATAATTATTTTGACTATCTTTAATAATGAAAACAACAATTTAAAAGATAATATAAAGCATAAATGTTAACATGCTATTCAATTCCCATGAAACACTGTCAAACTTGGTTTACTTTAAATACTGTAATCACATTCAAATATCCATAACAATTAAATATGTTTTGAATATGTTTTGAATTTAACTAGAGGAAATATATCCAGTATAATATTGGATTATAACTATAAAAATGAAGGGTTTCTAAGGCTAAGTTAGTCCATAACTTAAATTATCTGTGTATATATATTGACTTCCAAAAATGATTTCAGAACACTAGTAGCTTAATTGAGGTTTCCACTTGCCTAAAGATACATTAAGAACTCTAATAAAGTCTTCTATTCAGAACTCTAGAATGCCTACAAACATAAAAATGAATATATGAACAAGTCACAAAGTTTGCAATATTTGTAAATGGTTGGATATTCTACATATTCACCATAATTACATTCTCTTCCAAATATGGGTCCAATAAGCACAATTTTATCATTCATTATTTCTTTATTTTATTTCTCATGAGTTTTTCAAAATCTGGAAATTGATGGCTGGCATTATTAATTGTTGCCTTGAGCTTCAAAAAATTTAGCTTCAAAATTACTACAACCATCTCCAAGTTTAGTGATTAAATAAGCAAATAATTGATAAAATTATAAAATGGAATCATGTCCATGCTGAAAGGAAGGAAGGGGATTGATAACAAGAATCACTGAAGGAAAACTTTCCACAAAATTCTCATTTGTCTAGGTTTGGCCCTCATTCATGTTCTTTCCATGAGTTTATAGATGATATGTATGCAAAGTATATCAATTCTCATATCAAATAAGGTTTTTTTTTTCTTTTTGCATATCACTCTTCAAAGAATCATGTTATTTCACTTAAAAATTAACATTGCATCTCATTTTGTTACACAATAATCCTTATTTTTCATAATTACTAGAAGATATGAATTTGCTATTTAATATTTTCTCAGAATAATTATAACTTTAGAATGTTTTATAATATGTCTGCACTAAATTTTAGGGGGAATCAGTTTATTTGTTCTAGTTGTAATGATCTGCAGTGAAACCAAATGAACTCAACATTTTAGTGAAGGAGATTTCCTTACACCATTGAAGAGCCTATATAAGCATAAATAGGCCCTACCTGACACCGTCTGTGTATGCATATAGTATGCATATGGATTTCTTCTGTAAAAAAGTTGGAATGGTAACCAATGAGATAAAACAGATTTCCTATAAATGATATTGTGACAATTGGTTATCCACTTAAAATGTAATAAAATTGAGACCCAATACCATATTATTTACAATATATATTTTGAATTTACTAAAGCCTTCAAAAAAATCGCAGAAATATTTTATTTACGGACTTGATCAGGAAAACCAAAAAGTAAAAAGTCTAAAATTGAATGTTGGTTTCTTTTCTCCATTAAAATATTTAAAGCATTAAACACACATACACACACACACACAGTTAATTGAGTTTAAACATATGAAAATAAATTTCTAACCTGTATATATCAGGATTAAGTAAAGAGTGGCAAAATATACAGTTAAAAATGGTTCATGTTCATTAAGTCCAGGGTAAATAAGCCAGAACTGGTTTGGCAAATCAAATATCATTTGTGACTTAGCTCTTTATGTATTTGTTGTTTCTATGACTTCCTGACATTAGAACATGTATCTCATTGTCCAACAATGAAGCCTATATTCCAGCCATATGAAAGAAGGAAGTGACAAAGAAGACCACACCTCCTCCCTTTGAGGACTCTTCCAGATGCCCCACCTTATGTTTCCCCTTATAACCATTGGTCAAAACTTAATCATGTGATTGAATCTAGCTGACTAGGAAATGGTATTGTTATGTTTACAGAAGGAAAGAGTTATATTATAGAAAAGTCAGAGAGATAGACATCAAAATTACTGATAAAAAGCTACTTCTTAAGAGATGTGAACATTTTATTATTCTCATTTTATATATTTTTCATGTTTGATATATTTCACAACGTATTTATTTATTATATTGGGGAGAAAATTGAATGGCCATTTGAAAACTCTATTAAGCCCCTTTTCACTAAACAAGTATTTTATAAGTTATTTCTTTTTTTCATTACTAGAAGAAAGTTATTACTAATATAATTGCTTTCTTTTCCATAGGAACAATGTAAGAAATAAAACATTATGTAATTCTAATGCTTGGTGATTTTTAAAATATTATTTATACTAGTAAGTAGACAGTGTTATGGCGTTAGCAGTACTTTGCCAAGAAGAGGAAATGAATATATAATAAAAAAAGAACAGTTATAATTTTAACTTACAAAAAGATAAACCATTATATTTGGAAAATTATACACACATTTTGACATATATGTCCCTTAAGAGATCCTAGATCAAATGGAAACATATTTAACTCATAGTGGACACATTTAACTAGGACATTAATGTATGGAGAGTATCAAACCAATGGTAATTTCTTTTTTCTTAACTGGCACAATTCCAATAAACTAAGATATCAAGAGCTTGTTGGATTATATTTAAGGTCCAGATCACTTTACTGTTTTCTTCTTCCTTGACTTTTTGGAAGTATTCTCTTTTTCCATGTTTACTTCTCTTAATATTTTCCTTTTAATTTGCTGAGAATGTTTATATACTTTCTGACCCTCATAGCTAAAATTATCATTTGCCACCTGATTTATTTAACAGTAAAATTTTTCTGGCAAATATTCTTTGTCCTATTGAAATATATTTTCCCCAAACAAAAGCTCCTGAATTGCTTCACCCAAAATTGATACAACTGGCTTAAGCCCCTACAAGAAGAGTTTACAATGTTCTGTAATACTTAACAATGTTTCACAGTAACCTAAGATAATTTCAACTTTGATCACCTTTAATTTGAGCTTAGACACAATTTCTTTTAATGGCACACATACTAAAAGGGTTCTAAATGGACACTTTACTGGGAACATCCCTTCCTAATCCCATTCTTGGCACCAGGCAAAACTTCAGTAATTTTAGGATAAAGCATATTTGCAAATTTTGATCTCTTCTAGTCAAGTGCAAGGTTGAAGCAGAAAGTACATTTATAATCTTTAGGGTCCAGTACTTTATTGAAAACTGGACAACTATAATCTGACTACATTATTTAGTATCAAAAGACTCAAGGGAATGAAAGTAAATGAAAACTTTAAGTATGGATTTCAGAACTATCCTGGCTTGAAAGAAAGTCCAATAAATAAATGTATAGATAAATTGATAGTGGTATGGGCTCTTCTTTGAGTTTTGAAACTGCTGCCCATCATGAATTATTTCTTATTTAAAATTTGCTTTTCATTGGGGGATTATTTTCTTGTCCTAAGAAAAACTACTTCAAAGACAAATGGCAGCAAAATCAGGGAATCGGGGGCACTTGGAAACCGGGTTACTCCCTGATTAAAACAGGTTCAAAGTTTTCATAGTGTAAAGGACAGTTGTGTAGGTGTCATTGTAATTTTGGCTTAGCCAGAATCTTTTTTTTTTTTTTTACTTTAACCAAAACTTGCAATTGAAGATTGTTGCAGCATTTGTGCCTCTTGCTTAGGGTGCTTGGCACAACTGCAATAACTCTCAACAAAGTACTTTCCAAGAATCTTTTTTACAAGTCTGCATTTGATTAATCAAGTTTCCCTGGGAGGAGGAGGTAGCAAGAAAGGGGCAAGGGTAAAAAAAGTCAGGGTGACACTAGGAATCTCGTTCATGCTTATTTTAGACCTTTTACACCTATGAAGATGCAACTTGTTAAATAGTTTACATAAAATTTAAACGGTAACTTTTCTTTAATGAGATTTGTTTTACAGGTACATTTTTGAGAGGAAAAAAGAACCTTTGCCATAATATAGGAGGCTTTACTTTGAAATCTTAGTTATGTAAGTGGTCCAAATGGTAACAAAATTTATCAGTGATCTTGACTCTCTGCTTGCTCATTGAATATCAACCGAAATTAATGTAAACATAGAATGAGAGAATTTACCCTCAACTTTCAAAAGAAGAACATGTGAAAAGAAAATAATCTAGAATGTACCAAATTATCTGCTGTGATTCCCACAGTTGCAAAGTTTGATAAGTTTTAGAATTGAAAATGGGCAAATATAGAGGATTAATTTTGGAAGCATCGTGATAATTATTTTAATTTAGACCAGTGTAGAATTGGGCAATATTTTTCATGGTATCTGTGATTTAAAGGGATCTGAGTAGAAAATGGAATATTAATGATAAATAAGCAGTGATCATTTTCAGTGGTAAAATATCAGGTTTCTTAACAAACTCTCTTGTACAATATAGTCTGTTTTGTAGAGATTGCTGGTTTTATTCAATGATGTGAATTTTATATTAAAGGCTTTATATTTTTATCTATATTTTTTAATATGTATGCTCATTCTTACACAATTTTCTAATACATATATTATTTCCTTAAAATACTTATACATTGTATTAAATATAATACATTGCATATTTTGTGATATAACGGTGTATACTATTATAGAGTATAATACTCAGTCAATATTATTATCAAAAGGCAGATTATTGATAACTGTTGGATGTCCTCATGAACACATTTTCCTCCCAAAGCCCTGGGGATTCTCTAGGAATATGGTCAAAAGATGTTGTTAATTCAAAGATTATTCAGGATCTGTACTGACTCAGAATTCTTGAAATTTCATCAAAACTTAGTGTTCATCTATGAAAGGAACTTGAAAAAGAGTTTTCCTAATTTGAAAACAAACCTTGAAGTTTACATGAGACATTAACAAAATGTGTGAAGAAGCTAAAATATATTTTTCTAAGTACACATGTAAACAAATTTTAATGAAACTGATGAACAGATTATATTTTTCCATTAACTGTAGCAATTCAAAGTCCAAAGATTTAAGTAAATTTATATTGAGTAGTGTGAAGGGCCATTCATTATTAAAAACATTATCCTTTAACCCCTAGATTTTATTAATTTTCTTGCATTTGCAAGGTTTTATTTATTTTTTGTAATTTTGCAATTTTTAAGTCTTTTCCCTGTTTACTATTCTAAGTAAATACTTTTATACCTAATTTTGTTCTGTAATTTTTTCAAACAAGCCCAAAGTTGAATAGGCTTCAGATTCCATAAAACAAGTCCACGTCCAGTGTCATCAATTATGATGAATGTAATTCAAAGTAACAGAGACCTAAAATTTCATCACCCCCATCCTTGAAAGTACAAAACTTTTTTTGTAAGAAGCATATCAGCTAGCCATTGGATCCCACTCACATGTTCACAGGATTAATCTAGCTTCCCCCATAGTAAACTATTTATGAATTCTACCTCTCAATCGTGTGCCTTTGCTCTCTAATTTAACCAAGCGGTTGGAGTAAGTGACAAACTCTGAACTTGGCAATGATATTTTCCAGATCTACTGGGCCCATCTCAATATTTTATATGAGCTAAAGTTTTTAAAGTTATGGTAAACTTTTTTGAGACTCATGTGTAGAGAGCAGTGATGGGAAAAATAATGCATAAGTATGCTAATTTTTGCATGAATCTATTATACTTAATTACTTTTTCAATGTATCATTATGTCTTTGAGGAAGTGGTCTATGGGAATTAATTTTATTATCTCCAGCAAAATAGCAGAAAATATGAGCCAAAATAATTAAACAATAAGGCTTGTTTTTTGATAAATAGATGAAAGAAGAATGAAAGGAAAGATAGGGTTAGGGATGGGCAGAGAGATTTTAGAGTTTATAGATATTCCAGGTCTGTTTTGGAAATTATCTCTTTTTATAGAAATTAAACTAAAATTTCTTTATACAGATATAAACATTTTATTATCTTGAGTTATGGTATGCACATTTCCAATTACCATACTTAAATCTTCATCTGTATTTCTTCTTTAGATTTACATCTCTACTCCTAACTTAACTACTTTCTTTATTTGAGAGTTGTAGTGTGATTATGAAAAAATATTCTCCATAATAGAAGAGAAACTTGAAGAGTAAATTCTTCTACCTCTTAAATTTATTTACTTTTTTATAATAAATTCTACCTATCTTTCCTTTAGTATATCTCTTTAATTTATTCTCTTTTAGGGGACAGGATGATTGGTAGAATACCTTGATGTAAGCTCAGAATAAATTATTTTGAATTAATATGTATAAATTAATCTAATAATTTGATCAAAATTTTATTTAAATGTTTAGCAAGTGCTAACTGCCACATACTTTGTGACAAGAAAGTGCTGGCTGCCACTTATACATTGTAAAACCAGATATAGTCTTGTAAAGCTAGGCAATTTAGAAACTTACACTAAGGAATTTATCCTTAGAAATCCTGACAATTTCTACAAAGGAAAAAGTCAGAGTAATGAAGGAATGGGTGACTGCTCTAGGATGGCTGAACAAGAGAATGAGATGATATTTTTTGATTTTTAAATTAAAATTTTAATTTTTAGATAATTTATTGCACAGGGTAGGATAAGTAGAAGCAAGAAATTAGGTAGGAGAAAAGGCAGTGCATACTAACCCTGGGAAAATCCATCATCAATGGGAATGTAGAGGAGGAAGTGTCTTGAAATAGGGATATTCAAATAATTCTAAAATCTTTCCTGAAACTGCATTTTCACCATCTCTATCTCATCATGATCCAGTTGATGCCATCCCACTTCAACAGTGTATTACATAGCTACTTCTGTGTAAGAGATTATGCAATAAATAGATATTTATAACAATTATTATCTTAAATTTTCTGTCAGTCAGAAATCTGGGGTGTGGCTTATTTGTGTAACTATGTCTGAGCATCTCTCACAAAAGTTCAATCAAGGTGTCAACCAAGGCTGAAGTCTCAACTAAAGGCATGATTGAGGGAGGATCCTCTTCTAAACTCACTCTTGGGATTGTTGGAAGGTTTCAATTACATGCTGGCCATTGGCAAGAGGCCTCTTTTACTTTTTGCTCCATGAACCTCTCCATAAGATAGCTCACATATGGCAGCTGGATTTCCTCAGAGAGAGGAGAGAGGAGAGAGGAGAGCAAGTAAGATGGAAAACAAATATAAATATATATATTTATTTACCTAATCTCAGAAGTAGCATCCCATCACTGGTACTGTCTTGTATTTGTTAGAAACAAATCACGAAGCCCAAGTCCACACTCAAGAAGATATGGTTATACAAGGGTGTAAATATCAGGGGGTAGGGATCACTGAGGGCAATATTGGTAGCTGTTTGCTCCAGCAGATTATACATTTCCCCAAAATTTACAACTAATTTTTAAAGTGAACAACTGATCTAGTTTGACTGTGATTGTCCCAGTTTTTCCCCTGAAAGTCCCTCCTCATTGGAAAAACCTTCAGTCTTGGGCCATTGGAATGGTTGGTTAATAACCTTGCACTTTCAAAACTCTTTTATACAGAAACTTCTACCTAGGATGTTTAAATAGACCTTTTCCTACTGCCATAAAACTATTCAACATCCAAAGCTCACATTAAGTGTTTCCCTCAGGGAAGTCTCCCTATCTCCCAAAGCGCACTTCCAGAACATGCTCTTTGTAACATTACATAAGTATTCCTTTCTTTTGGCCTTCTTCCAAGAATTGCTATATCCTTATTTGTCTTTCCCACAGACTAGGATTGCTTTAGGGGCAAGGAATTCAGTGGTTTTACCTCTGTACTAATTATACATAGCAGCAGATAGAGTGCATTTTATGGAAGAGGAAACATGACCTCAAAAAGGTGAAGGAAAATGTCCAAATTCACACGACCAGTAACTGGAGGAAAGAAGACCTGGAATCATGCTGGGGTCTACTACGTAACTTGACAGTGAACAGTGTGCAGGCTTATATTTAAAATTATCCTGTTTTAAACAATGACCCAATCAAAACGTGCAGTATACCATAAAAATCTCTGGACATATTTAGACATCAAGAAACATAAAGACTGGATAATAATTAGTTTCTTTTTGTTTCTCCTTTTTTTAAAGAAAATGCCTACATCTTCCTATGTTTGGTGAAATTGCAATATTAGGGTGACATTAATGGAGCATTCTGAGCTTTCTGCATAACCATTGGTGGATTAGAATTACAGCTGATTTATGATTAAACTTAGTTTTCAAAACAGCATTATCTAATCTAACGAATAGGAGTCACCTCAAGTTTCACTCGCGGGGGGGGGGGCCCCCGGAGGTTTTCATGTATTATGTGGAATTTAAGGAATTATTTACTTACATAATGCTATTGGGTATGGATTAAGTAGTTTAATCTAAAAGTAAAGATGAAGCATGATTCTTCACGTTTATAGATATAATGCTAAGACACCATTGCAGAAAATAGGAGAGAATTTCCCAGGGTGAACAAGGTTAGAGGTTGGAGAATGGGATTCCACCACCACCACCATGACCAGCACCCTCAAATAAAACTTAATAATTCAGCATTGCCTTATGAAAGTTTAGGAATTTGAAGGAAGCTTGGAGATTGGGGTTTTATCAAGGTTATGTTAGCCTATTGAATTTAGCATTACTTAAGCTGGTGTGTGGCACATAATTTAGTTGCCTAATCCATGTTTACATTATTTAATATTTGTTACATGAATGCTAGTAAATAAACCATGATTGCTATAAACTGATATGGCAATGTTAATTTCTATCGTCTTATATTGTATTAGGGTAACGTAAACAATGACTTCTAAAAAAAGTTTGTTCTCCAATTAAAAAGGAGAACTATGTGACTAAAAAAGCAGTTTTGCTATATTGCTAAAAAGCAAGAATGTGGTATTTGAAGTTGTGGCTACAATTTTCTAAATCATGAGCATGATGTCAACAATCCAATGATTATGGGAGAGCCAGAAGTTAGGAAGTCTTGAATCCTTGATTTCTTCAGTGAACAGCTCCAAATACTCTCAAGACTCTTCTTAGGTATTCTCTTTATTTCTTTTTTTTTTTTTTTGAGCCAAAAATATTTGTGTATTCTGTTGCAGCAACTGAATGCATCCTAAGTGAATAAAAAAATTAGTGACTTTATTAGCAAAAATCTTTGAATAAAATTGAAAATGAATTTACTTTTATGGCCATTTTTTGACAATGGATCAAAAACAAATTTAAAGTTTACCATTGCTGATAATCCAGCTTTTAAAATATGAATAAGCATAATTTTTAAATGGCAATAATGAAAGCCAAAATAGGTTAATCCTTCGAAGAGATATCTTTTATCATCCTGAATGTGTATGTGTGTGATTGCTAGTATAGATATATGTATACATTTTTGTAAATATATATGTATGAGTATATTCCTTTGTGTTTCTATTTATAGATTATTCATATTAAAAGCATTATACATATTTTTTTGGAAAAACAGCAGTTTTAGGTAAAGAGTAACAGCAAGTTGTTATTTGCATTAATGCTTTCAAGGTAATAATGGAGTAAGATGAAAGTAATTTCCTCTCTGCCATCTCATCAACAATAAGAATGACACTCATCTATAAATACTATACATATGTATTTTTGTCCTAAATAGTATCACTTTATTTTTAGTTAGATCAACAGAATGGGGAATCGAGTCAGCACATTCACTCCCTAATTTTCACTGTGGTTAATCATCGAAACCATTAATGAGACCCTTGTGTTTTCTGGCTATCTGTAACTTGAACTTGTTCAAAAAATTTTGCCTGCATTAGTAGTCATGGCAACCTGAGGATAAATATTAGTGTGAGCCTTCCAACTGTTAAAAACCTCCAAATCCCCTTTAAGTCCACAGTGTATCACACCACAGAGACACTAGCATCGGAAACAATAGAAAATGTTTATCTAGTTCCAAGGAAAGAAGGTAAAGTGTCATGGACAATATAATTTCTTATAAAATTAAAGAGAAGATAAAGTGCAAATATTAAGATTTTTTTTTCCTAACGTGGTGGTAGAAGAAATGACAAATTTCATAGTGGTAATAGAAAGTTTTTACATAAGCATATCATTCACATAGTTACATGCTTAGTTGCTCAAGGTGATTGTGAAGAAAGAATGGGAAATAGGGTGGCTTTAATTAAGGCTAAAAGACATTATCTAAGAACCTTTTATATTATGTAGCATGAGGCTAGAAATATTATTGACCATTCCTCAAGCTGTGTTGTCATCCATAGACCACTTTGTATGGATTCAAAGCTCATTGTCTTTGATTTCTAATTGTTATTCTTACTGGCAATGATTTGAGTTGGCAAGGTGATGTGCCCATTTCATATACTCTGATAGTGCATTTGAGTTTTAGAATACTCAAATATGTATTGCTAAAGATTGTTAGAAACAAAATAAGCCAGTGGTACTTGGTATTTTCTGAAGATGGCCACAATATCTACAATCCCACACATTCTTCTATCAATATAAACTTGTTGTTCTTCCCAAAACTTCCCTCATTTGAACCAGTTGAACCAATTGAACTAAATTAAGTACATCAAGCAACAGAGTATGATAGAAGAGACATCATGTAATTTCTGAGGGTAGGTAATAAAATACAATGTAGTTCTATCTTGCTCCCTCAGGATTTTTCTTTTTGGAACCCAGTTACAACCATGTTGTGTGGAAGTGCAAACTAACCCACATGAAGAGATCACATGTTGAGGCCACATTCCGCATACAGAAGAAGGCTCAGCTGTCAGGCATCATCAACCATCAAACATTTGAATTAAGATTCCAGGATTAATTGCTTTAGCTCCACAGCAGCTAAAACATATGTAGTACAATAGATTTACTTAAACAAAGGTAATTTACTGGCTCATGGTTTTGAGGCATCAGCAAGGCAATGCTTTCTTCCCAAAGACTGTGGCATTCTGAGGCTGGCTGCAAACAATCCTTGGTTCTTGGCTTTTCTGTCACATGGCATGCACATGGTAGACTTTCCTGGATTTTCTTTCTGTCTAACTTTCACTCTGCCTTAAAAGACTCCAGTAAACTGCATTGGAGCCACACCTTAACTAAAGAAACATCTTGAAGAAATTTTATTTACAATAGGTTCACACCCCAGACCAAGAACATGTCCAAACTGGGGTACACAATTCAAACCACCACAACTATAGAGTCCCATCAGCCTTAGTGTCTTCCTTGCTGAGAATTAAGACACCAATGCAAGCCATTTTTGTTCTGTTCTTCTGGAATTCCTAAGTGAGGCTTAGGAAGTCAAAAGCACAATGAAATGTCTTTTTCATGTTTAAAAACCTGGGTGAATTTTTGTGCATCAGTAGTATCTAGGATAAATACCAGCTATTTATTCCCTTATATTTACAAACTAAGCAGCAAATTCCTGATTATGTTTTCTAAATTTGCTATATTCATTCAGTAAAAGTAGTGCCAACTCTTTCCCTGCTTTTTCCTCAATTCTTTTTTCTTCTCATTTGCCAGATAAATTCATTTCTTCTTTTCCCCAGCATTTGCACTTCTAAACATTTTCATATTACTGAGATCTGCAAAAAAGAGGGCATTCTTCTGTGGCTCCTATATTTCTGCAGCCCAGAATCAATGCCAGTGACTGAATTTCTTCTTTTCTTTGTCTCACAAGTTTCTACTCATAGAAGATAGAAATAATCATATTTATTTTGAGAATGATGTGAAGTTTATAAGCTTATTAGAAGGTATAGATGCAGTCAATTTTCATTTTAAATGCCATTTTTTTTCTTCACAGTTGCAATCTGTTTTCTTTTCCCTTTACCTTTCTTGAGGTCATAGTTTATCAGAAGGAAATAAATACATTTAATTAGTTAAATAAATAATTAATACATTAATGAAAGTATTTATAGAAAATATTCTATAGAAATCATTTAGTAATAAAAATAGTCATGTATTGTAAAACACAATTTATTTTTAACTGAATAGACAATTAGCATATGTTAAATGTAAATGACTGATTCATAGAGAAATTGCAAAAGAAAAAAAAGGGAAATCAAATCATTCCAAATAGCATCACCAAATTTTATTTATTTATTTATTTATTTTTTATTGTGGGTAAAAATCAAAATTTTCACAATACACACCACCATTTGTAAAATGATATATAAATATATATGCATATATGTGCATTTGCTTACAAAAATGTTATTTATATATATATAAATATATATTAAGAAGTGCTTAGATTACCTAAAATATTACAAGGAACCCACTGGGATTCCCATGTTGCCCACCTCCCACACCTCCCACCACATCCCACACAAACATCTCCCACAAGTGTGGCCCACCACCCTCAATGGACTTACACATCCTGGGGTCTTGCCACCAACTATAGACCACAGTTCACATCGTAGACCACACTCTCTCCCACACAG
The DNA here is from genome assembly GCA_026826555.1 of Tolypeutes matacus. Classification (NCBI taxonomy): domain Eukaryota; kingdom Metazoa; phylum Chordata; class Mammalia; order Cingulata; family Chlamyphoridae; genus Tolypeutes; species Tolypeutes matacus. The sequence goes on from JAKSZT010054334.1 coordinate 17,223,028, forward strand.
TTCTGAGTGGTGTGTGCTGATTTAAAATGGCCTACATCCATTGCCACAACAGTACTCAGGACAACCTCCAAATCCCAAAGAAGCCCCTGTATTTCAACTGCTCATCCCCTCCCTGCCCCAAAAGTGTCAAGTGGCCACTGGCTCCACCTCATTGTTATAATTTCTTCAATTGCTAGAATCACCACATGTGTACAACAGAATACCATCAAGTCCACTCTAGTCCATAGTTCTTCCCCCAATCCTGAGGGAACTGGGATGGTGATGTCCACTCCACCTCCAAGTGAGAGAGGGCTTATATCCCATGGATATGGTGGGTGGGATGATCCTTCCTGCAGATGCAAATTTTAAACACTGTTAATATGTATTGCCTTTCAGAAGATTTTGTTTAAACTTCCTATTATTCCTATTCCTATTTGTACAATTGTAGCATTGTCAATATACAATCTTGTCTTATAATTTATTCAATTACAAGTGTTTATTTTTTAAAATAAAAATTAAAAATAATTCTATAATATATGTAAAATATTAAAACAATTTCTGTAGTATTACTCATTTCCATATATACAGGTTTTTTAATATATATATTTTTAAAAAGATACTTAGATTACACATATGTCACATAAAAATATAGAGGATTCCCTTATTCCCTGCTCCCCACAACTCTCCCATTTTCCCACATTAACAACATCCTTCATTAGTGAGGTACATTCATTGCAATTGATGAACACATTTTGGAGCATTGCCACTAAGCATGGATTAAAATGTACATTGTAGTTTTTTAGATTATTTCTTATTTTAGTATTAAAATACTATTGTTAAGTAGTGATTAACTTTTTTGCATAAATTAATCTCAACTTTTTTGATTAAGATTATCTCTTTAATATTCCTATAAGTGGAATTACTGGGTCAGAAAAATATATCATTTCCTATGTTTTGTTGTACAATTGAATATAATTATAAAAGAGATTTAAAAATTTTCATAAGTCATTGTTAATATACCTGAAAATCATTTCATATAGGTTTTCATGTATTTATCATTTCATTTCATCAGATTACAGAGTGAATCTTATTAAACATTCTGTGACATCAGCTGTGAAGCTTAAAATTGCATATTGCTTTAGAGTTTACAGAATACAATGTAGCATTCACACTTCAATACATCTTCATTTTTTTCACTGTAAACTAAGATGGATGTATGATTTTGCAGCATAAGCACAAAAAGTTTTTTGTAAGCAACGGATGTTTATATAAAACTAGTAATCATAAGATCTACTCTTTACCATTCAAAAAGCAATGGCAACGCGAAATAACAATGAGTTTTAAAACGGAAGGTCAATCTAATGGAAATCTACTTTGATGCAATAAGCTCATTCTTGATAAACAATTACAAAGCTTCTTTTAATGCATGGAATTCAGATGGAAAAAGTCAAACTATATTTTTTGGACATCATAGGTTTTTTTGAAGAACATAGCCACTTAATTGTTTTCCTTTGATTATCTTTACTTAAAATTTATTTTGGAATAAAATTATTAAAGGCAATTAATAAGAGCAATTATTTCACTGGCTTATGGCATATTGGATATCTATTTCTCAATTGATGGGACTGTCATATTTTATTCTTTAAACAACATCTCTCTGATATTTGTTTATATTTTAACTTAAAAACAATGATTTTAGCACAGCCTGACCAAAAAGTTAAATACAAGCCATTCAAGATCTTCTTTACTCCCAGTTAGCAAACAGTATCAAGTATTTCCCACAGAAGATGATGTCAATCTTAAAATATCAAGAAACCCATCCTAAAATATCAAGTAACTCAATTTAATTGAGTCAGCACAAACTCCTTTATAATAAAACATCAGAGGGTTTTTCAAGTATGCTTCAGCTTCCAAATTTTTATACCTGTGGGGCAAAAATCCTCTCTGGAGAAAACTTGGCACCAAATATTATAACTATAGAGAGAATTTTTTATTCACTCTTATCTAAAGGTATTGATTAGAAGCTTGAATTAAAAACTCTCATACTTCAAAGGCACAGACTATAATTTTTGAAGTTTCAGTTTTGGGGTATAATTTGGAAAGGACTTATGCATCCTCGTGTATTATTGAAAATACTGCATTTGCAACAACTTAAAGTACACTGTCTCCGCCTCCCCATATTTTAGGTACCAGCCTTAATCAAGATTTTCTCTGATCACATACATTTCAGTCCACTATATGAAAACATTATCTGCAATCTCATATTTTCTTGAAACTTTTTTATAACTATTCCTTATGTGACTTCTGAAATTTTCTCACACATAAAATATCCAACTTTATGCAAAATTGATCACTGATAAATCTTGCACTCACACAATTCTGCCTGCAAGATGTGTTCTTCCTATAACGTAATGCACTACCTTTATTATGGAATAGGAGCTGTAATAAATCAATGTTTACCTATGTAGAAAGCCCCCTTCTGAGGTAAAGAAATCTGTTTATGAATGAATTAAATTGAGTTTTATTGGCTTTTTGCAGCAAGGAAGAATGGCACAGAGACAATTTTGAAATGAAATCTTTTAGGCAAGGTAAGTTCAAGTGTTAACTTGTATATAGGTTGGGCCTGGGAGTTATTATGGTGGAATATCTGAAGCATGTCAAGGCTTTATATCAACTGATTATGTAAAGCGGTGAGGCAAGATTCTGGGTGAAGAAGGAAGTGTTGGGTGAGTTACTAGACAATCTTCAGTTATCATTGTATAACTGATAAGTAAGATTATTCTGGCCCTTAGACCTATCTTAGGGAATATCTGAGAAAAAGGAAACTTTAATTTTGTCATAATTGATCTTTATTCATTAATTCTCACTGTGTTTAAATAAATTGGTAAATCTCTTAAGTTAGCTCTGAAAACCCTCTTAACCTATAATAAAATCAAGCCATTGTTCTATGAGAGATTCATTTAAAATTATAAGTATGGATACACAATTATATAGATAGAGTGACAAATGGGCCTTATAATAATAGTGAATGCTTGAATAGCGACCTCTATGTATAAGGCTCTATTGAAAACATTTTACAAAGATTAATTGCCTTATTTCTACACTGAACCTGTGAGTAGGTATTATTAGTATCTTAATTTTACAAATGAGGAAACTAAAGCACAGAGAGTTTAAGAAACCTGCCTGCATTCATCTTTGTGTCAATCCTGAGTTAAGCTTCCAATCTGGTCAATCCCGTTCCAGAATACGTGGTTCATAGAAAGACAGGAAGGAGAGAAAACACACATAGAGAGGAACAGAGATAAAAAATGAAGTTAAGGTCAAGAAAATGAAGGCCATGGGTAGAAAGTACAAAAACCCCTGAGAGCTGAACTAGAGAGGATGTTTAGGTACATTACATAAAGGGAGGGGGAAAATAATGGTGCTTGTGATGGTGCAGTTCTTGTCTATATTCATTTAAAAGGAGGTGAGGAAAGAAGATTTCAGGTCCTTATTCTATATACTATAAGGATGATTTCATTTTGCCTTCTTGGAAACAGTTTCTTGGAATTTTAATTCTTCAAGTGGGAATTAGACTGAATTTGAACCTGGTTTATCTAAGAACTTGTTCTATAAGGTCTCTGGTATTTTGCTATTATTGTTTCCATTTTTATATAAAGAAGGTTTATATAAAACCTTTCTCTTTTCTAGATTCTATTTCAAAAAAACCCCAGAAAAACCATATTGGCCAAGAGATATCTGAAGGGAGGGAGAAGAGAAGACAAAGATCACTCATAAATAAGTGTGTCATCTCCCCATCAAACATTCTCCTGGCTACCTGCAGAGAGGTTCCCAACCTTCATATATCCTCTCAGAGGCCCCTTATAACATAGTCCCCCTTTCACTGCACTCTCCTTAACAACTAGTGGGAAAACAATTTTTTGTGGTGCCTCTGGATGACCACAGAGTCTGCCTGGTCATGCCCAGCAATGTCTCTAAATTCATAAAGCTGAGGAATGAATGCTGGGATGGAGGCAGAGGATGGCATACCTTTTACTTATAAGATGTTGTGTCCCTGAGCACCTAATTGGAGTGATTGTTTTGTCATTTGCTAATTTTCACGAGCAGTTTCAATGGCAAACATTTTAGTTACTCCCTAAGAAAGGATCAAACAATTGCCGGAAATGGTAAATTGTAGGTCAGCCTGATCCTCTTTTAAAATCCTTGGAACAGGTGGCAGAAAATACTATTAAAAAAATTTTTTTAGGGAAAAAAGCAAAGTTATTGTAGTAGTTATGCCTTTAGAAACAAATTTGAAAAGTGGTATTTATAAATAATTTCCACCTCAGTTAAAGTCCTAAAAACAGAGTGCTGCCATTTCTGATATATGATCATTTCAAACATTTTTAAGGACTGAGAAACAGAAAAATATATATGGTGGTAATAACACTTCCTGTTTTGGCTTTGTCAATCGTTGTATTTATTATAGTTATTTATATAGAAAGTGCAGAAAGTTAAAAAAAATAAGTATATTAGATTAAAAAATGGCTCCTCAGAGATATCATGTCCTATTCCCTGGAATTTATAAATGTTATTTTATTGGAAAATGGGTCTTTACAGATGTGATTAAAAGGTAAAGATCTTGAGATATGGAGATTATCCTGGATTATAGAGGTGGACCCTAAATGCATCCTTATAAGAAGAGGTAGATTTTACACACATAGAGAAGAAAGGGAGGCAAAGATGGGAATAGTTATTTTAGTGATGTGGACACAAGCCAAGGAATGGCAGAGCCTCCAGAAGATGGAAAAGCCTGGGAACAGTTTTTACCCTCTAGAGCCTCTGGAGGAATTATGGTCCTGTCAACATGTTTATTTCATTCCTCCGATGCTTATTTTGGACTCTGTCATTCAGAATTTTGAGAAAATAAACTTCTGCTGTTTTAAGACCCCAAGTTTGTGGTCATTTGTAACAGTAGTTACAGGAAACTAGTATAGCAAGAGAAGTAGAATAGTGACTCCAAGTTGTTTTTGCCTGAAAAATAATTGTTCAATAGTATGCTAATTAATTTTCTGATTAAATAAATGTGGAATCAATTTTAAGTAACTTTCCATAGAGTTTGGGGTAAAGAATGTACAGTGATGCAGAGCTGGCTGTTTTCAGAAGACCCTGTTTTGTACTGATCTGAGTGTTAACTTTGGTGTCCTAGCAAGAGGTCTTATACCAGTCTTAGTGGAAAGGAATTCAGAGTTGTATGGTAATTTTCTATGCCTGCATATCACATTTATTTTTTAAAATATGTTTGTACAGGTTTATACATGTGTATGAATTTATTCAACATCGCTATGGATTGTTAACTGATAAACTATTTACATAGTAGAAATAATAAAATACAAGAAAACAATTAAAATAGAGCATGCTGAGGTAATTGCAAATACTTAACCACTGATGAATTTTAGTGATCTAGAAAAATAAAATGGTGAGCTGAAAATATGCAGATGCTGAAGAATGGGTGTCATTCTTAGAAATTTTGCTGCTACCCTGGAAATGGTGATTATCAAACACCTTATTCTTAGTAGAAAATGGCATGATAAGTTTTTGGTTTTGAAAATTTATTGTAGCAGTAGTGTGGAGAATTTACTAGAAGAGGGTAGGAAAATGCTAGGAAATGCATTAAAAGAGTCATAGTTGCCTAACAGGAAAGCATACATTATTAAACAGAAGGAGCAATGGTGGAGATGAAAAGGAGGAAGGAATGATGAGATTTAATAACTGAAAATGATGAGGGATAAGACAGAAGTAGTGGCTTAAATGAGTCACATATTTCTAGATTTGATAAATTTAGGTAGAAAAGTCTTATTCAAAAATATAGGAAATTCAAAAGGAGGTTTAGGGATCTGACACATCACAGAGTTATGGGGTTATGGTAGGATGACTACTGGTCCCCAACTGATTTCCATATCCTAATCCCAAGACCCTGTGAATATGTTACCTTACATGGAAAAAGACACTGAACAGATATGATTAAGATAAAGATAATGAGATGGGAATATATCCTGGATTCTGTAGGTGGGCCCAATATAATCACAAGGGTGCTTATAACAGGGAGATAAGGGAATAGTGGTCAGAGAGAGAATGAGAGTATATACATATGTATGCATATATATGAAAATATATATAAATATATAAGAAAAAGAGAGAGCACAAATGAAAAGCAAATGGGAAATTTAAAAAATAGATTAATTTGGTAAAATACATATGTGTGCCCCTAGAATTATTTCTATTTGCACAGCTTTTTGATGTTTGAAATTACTTTCAAATAAAAATTAAAAAAACTAAACAAAAGCTCTATCTAGATAAATTTTCAACAAAATGTTTGGTTGGGTTCCTAGGTTTTCCGATCAGGGCTGTCAACCCTCTTCTCTTTTCCCTCAAACCATATTTTTCCCTTCACTTTCCACATTCTAGATCCTCCATCCTTCTTTTTATCTCACAGATTCACTCTCACCCTAGGCCTTTGCACATGTTGTCCAGGTTGATTGAAATACTTTTCTCCATATCTTTGTTCTATCCCTCTTAATCTAGGTAACATCTGCTCAAACTTTAGATATCATTTCACTTTTTGTTTCCTCAGGAAAACTAGTGAGAGATGGCACTCCCAGATTATATCAAATCTCCCTATCTGAAACCTTCATAGCACTTATAAAAATTTGTACATTTATGTTTGTGACTACTTGATAGACATCTACCTTACCCACTAGATTGTAAGATTTATAAAAGCCAGAAATGCCTCAGAATCCATTCACCATTATATCCCCTGGATTAAGCACAGCACGTGCTATAGAAAAGAGAATCAGCAAATATTTGTAGACTGAAAGAATTCTTATTCATTTGCCTCAAACATTTTTAAGAAGTAACAGGATAATGTGCTTTTGCTCAGGTAAGACAGACTGATGATTATGTATAGTTGTGATTTATCTGCTTCTTTTCTAATTCAGAAAGCAAATAAATGGCTCTACATGGCATTACTTTATCATATAATTTACTTTAATTATTTTAAGGAAAATACTTTTGTTACAGTGAGCAGATATTAAATTTTAAAAATAAGTTTTGAGATATAATTAATAAACTAGTAAACAAAAGTGTTTAACCCTGTTTGTTTTTACTTTACAAAATGATTTAAATCATACACTAATATCTCTCTGTATCTCACGTATTCTCTTTATGCATATAGAAATCAGTTTAGACAGAGATCAAAACTCAAGCAAGGCAGCGACCACCTGTTACTTACCTGATAGACGCTTTACATCCCAACGCTGTCCTGCTCACAGTTCCCCACCCACATTGTGCTGTTTGTATGTTTGCTTCCTTATTTTCACCTGTGCCTTTGATGACGTTTTCTAGTCTGGAATGTCTTTGTTTTACTCTCTGCCTGCCTAATGTCTTCTGATTCTTTAATACTTAATTTAAGCAACATCTCCACAGCCTACCATCGCTGCCTTCCTTATCTTTACACACACACACACATGCACACACACACACACACGTCAGGTTGGGTATGATGCCAATTGTGTGCTCTCATGCATCCTGCATGAACTTTTTCATAGCAATCGTTGTGATGTGTGGACATTTTCTGTGTGTGCGACATTCTGTTCGACTGAACCCCAAGAGCCACAAGGGCTAATACTGATTATTCACATTTGTAATTCCAGCTAGATCCCGTGACTACAGTTTAGTGGGCATTTAATATAAATATACTAAAATCAACTAATCAGGTTCCAGAGAGTCACAAACCTGAAAATCAGTTACACATATCACTTTGTAGCCTCAATAGAAATAAATGTGGCATAGATTGTGAAGCAAAACCAAGCACCTTCTTCACAACAGAGACCCTTAGGTCCTGCACACTTTTTGTTTTAGACATCATGAAAATAAAATGCTTGCTATCTGATATTCCAGCAAACATAAAATTAAAAGCAGCAAATTGGAAACACTAAGGGCATGATGCTAGAGACAAACATAGTAACAAAAAGAAGTTATGGCTGTTGAGTTGAGGTTATGTAAAGGTGATTCTAAGTGTACAAATGCAGTACTTATTTTCAAAATTAAATTGTGGAAATCAAACTAGGATATGTTTTCTGACTAGGAAGAAATTAAGCTAGAAGGCTTTTTTTTTTTTTTTTTTTTTTAAAGACAACTATAAAATCTCATAGTGTTTGAAAAACACCCATATACTTTAAATAACCACATATTAAGGGAGAAATCACAAAAAGCAGAAATACTTTGCACTAAATAATAATAATAATATGACCAAGTAGGGTCACTGGGTATAGAAATAACAGAGCAAAGGGAGACTGTGCAACCTTAAGAGCTTATACATGAAAATGAAACGATAGAAAAAGGAACAAAAATTAAATCAAAATAAAAAAGGAGTGAATAAAAAAGAAAAGGGTAAGAATCAATGAAAAAGAAAAAGTTCTTACAATTGAGAAAATCAAGAAAGCATTTTTTTTTCCCAGCAAAGAGTACCTAAAACTTACATCCTTAATTGCTGATTAAGCTAGTGGCATTGCTTGTTACATATCTCTGGATTCTACATTTTCCTAGCCACCTACTCTAGTAACTTCTTTCCCCTCACCTTGGTATGAAAATATTATTTTCGGTTTTCTTGAGAGGGAATGTTTTAGTCAAAAGCTACCTTGTTGGCTAATGGTAATCACATTTGGACACTCAAACCGAAGTTAATGTGGGGAAGGATGTGGTGACTAGTCCAGTATGAAAGCTCTTATAAATCCAATACGAAATCTTTTATTAGACAGCAGCTCTTATCTGGTAGAAATGATAAGTACCATTTCTTAAGCATTTATTTTGTACCAAACACTGTGTTAAGAATTTTGCATGTATTATTTAATCTTTCAGGAAGCTTTCAGATTGATAATACTATATTAAGTTTTTTTAAATTGAGAAAATCAGAATACTTATGTTCATAATTTTTTTCAATATTAATGTATTTCTTACTCTTAAAATAATAAAAATAATATATTAGAAGCAACTACCAAGCAAAAATAAAAATCAAATAAATAAGAAAATATACCAGAAAACAATAAGTTTTATGCAGGGAGTGTGGCTTTTGTGTCTGCGAATACTGTTTACTTAAGTAAGGAATATTGGAATGAATATTGAATTTGCAGGTCAGTGATACCTATGAGAAGGGCTGAATTTCTCTGTAGGAGTAGACGAAAAGCATAGCCAGGGAATAGAGGCACTGTATAAATAGAACTGGTCCCATGATACTTCTGTATAAAAATTGGAGTTTCCTAGACAGATATGGCTCTAGATCAGAAATATAAAGTCAAGGGGAATTTCTTATACTACATGGGGAATACTAGGGGATATTCTAGGAAAGAAAGATAAACTACGATTCAGCAGAAAGAAACAGTGATGTCCTTAAGAAGACAAAGAGAAAGGGGGAGGAGGCCAGAACTGACATTATAAACAGTGTAGTTTAAATGTACAGCAATTGGCTTCATTTTCTTTTATCTTTTATTTTCCCTCTGCAAATAGAGTTAGAATGCTTCTGTTCATGTCTGCATAGCAGGTTTGTTGAGCTTACTCTGGTTAAGAAGGTTACATATGGGTTGGAATAGTGGAAAATATATGTTTTGATCTAAATAACATTAAGTATTTAAACTTCCGAAGGTTGGCATAGGACAGCAAGGAATCTGTTCATGGCCTATTTGAAGTATCAATTAATGAAACAGATCCTTCCAACAAGATACAAAAACATTTAAGAAAACCTGGAGTTTGCAGCAGAGAGCTTCCTCGCCTGATCTGTGTATCTTCATGATCTCCCCGTATCCCAGGCCCACGCCACAACTCTGCCATGTGGATATAATACTAGATTGTACTGTAAGCATATAAACTGGGACGGGATTTGGTAGAATCATATAAGCTCTTTGTGCAAACTTTTCTCTGTGAATTAAAGATGGATTGGAGTATTAACTTATTGCATTAGATTGGGCTGTGTCCTCTGACCTGTACAACCCAATCACAATCTTTAATAATAAATAATGCTAGTTATCCAAGCTATGGATATATAGACTTAGGGTCAGGAATCTCAGTTGCCTTGAAAAATAATCTCAAGTTGCTGAAAGAATAAATACCAAATGAATTAGCACCATTTCAAAGTTCATCCAAAATATTGATCCATATGTTCTCCTAATCTCTCTAATGTTCTTAACCCAAAGGACAGTGGTCTTCAAAAGGTGGTATGTATGGTTGGGAGTTTCATGACCCTTTACTTTCTTATATGCAAATTTAAGAGTAAAATTGTACCTATTTAAAAATGTATCTGTCTAAGAAAACAGATCTGCAGTTTCCTACCTCTCCCTCTACAAGCGCCCTACTCCCACTTTACAAAAAGTGGCATACCTCTCATCCATTTTTAATGTTTTTTATCACTAGCTGACAGTTACATTCCTGTTTGCTGGGGCCAGTTCTGCAATATGCTTGTTTTTCTTGTTCATTTATTAATATTGTCTACTTTCATTCTCAATTTTGATGACAAACTACATGGTCACCCTAACTATAGTGCATTGCCCCAGAAGGCAAATACCTCTGAGACACCCTCAGATAGAAACTGAAGTATTAAGGTTGGAGTTGCCAAAATGAATGACACTAATGACTAGGTAATAAATCTGCTTTCTCAGGTTTCCCATTATTTATTTTCAACACAATGGAAGAGAAACCTAATAGAGTTGTCAGGTGATAGATTTTTAAGAATAATTTTGAAGATAGATAGCTATGCAATTTTGGGCATATAACTATTAAGAAGTTCAAAGAACTGAGAAACCTTGCTATAAGAAAATAGTTTCCATTACCATCTATTTATTTATGAGAACATATTTTCTCAGCACATACCTAAAAAGAAAAATGGAAAGAAAAGTGATACAGTAGTAAAACTCATGTTGAATACTGTCTCATTCTAGTAGTCATCATCCATACACATGTGATCCAAAAATAAAAAGCCTATCAACCTCATTAAGGGACTTATTTTAAGAATTTTTAAAATGCTTCAATAAATATTTAACAAAGATTGTACTATAATTATATAGGTTTTAATCATGTACTACTAATAATAGCTCAATCCAAAATAATATTTAAAAAAAAAAAACTTATGCCTATGACCACAGAAAATTGAAATAAAAAATTAATTTCATTGAAAATAATTTTAACATAGTGATAAATATAGGATTTTAGAGTATAAAATGTATTGTTTAAATATAAATTTCTATGAAGAATTAGAATGGAATTATTTGGTCAAGGAGTAAAAAGAACAATGTAACAATGTCAAATTGTCAAAGGAGGGTTTTGTTTTTCTGTTTTTGAAATAAAGATAGTGGTATCAAACTTCTGTGATATTTATAATCCATGCAATATATTTAAAAGACTGATATAAGAATTTAATTTTAAAGTGTTTACATTTATAAAACATCTTTTATATGATAAAAATTCTAAGTATTAACCTAAAAATGACAAGGTGACATAGAATGTTGCTAAATTCTTTAAGGGATACAGGAACAAAAATATGTGAAGACCACTGATAATGAATTTAACATATTTCCCTGAATATGGCATGGCCTCCCCGGAATCTGTTTCAATCTGTACTTGGTCTGGACAACCTTTTCCATAATTATCCAAGTAGTGACTTCCTACTCATTTTCTAAGATTCAACTCAAACATGACCCTCTCTAGTAAGACAAATCCAATATTTTCCTGTATTAAAGTTGAGCCTCACTCATATCATAACCTCTTACTTCATTGAAATTATCTGCTTACAGGTATCACTGACATTAAATTGTGAGATTCTGGAAGACAGTAATTAATGAATCTATTAAATCTCAATCTCATGTATAATATATCCCCTGGAACAAATGAGTTGTTTCTTAAATGAAAAAATTGTAAAAAGAAGTTACAAATGGGTTTTTGCTTTAAAGAATCATATGTATTTTAAACTACTGTTTTCTATAATTTGATAAGAATACCTTAAATCAATAAATTTCTGACTTTCATCTAGACCTTTTAGCAAAATGTGAATATATATTATAACATCAGTTGTGCTCTGACTTACAGGATTTTTTTAATTTTCTAGAAGTTTGGAGGGTAGGAGGACTTGGGAATGTTTTCACCATCTACAGACCTTCACATCTAACCTAAAATGAAGAAGGAAGACGCTTGCTAAAGAGATCTCCTCAAATCACAATTGGTTATCAAAGGAAATTTTATTTAAATGATTATTTTATTAAACAGAGTATTTTGAGCCAAAATTCAGCCAATGTATTATGGTAAATTAAAATGACCTAAGAATAATTAGAAACAAAATAGAGAGTGGAAGCAGCCCATGGTTAATTACAGGGACAATCTGAGATTTAAATTATTTGAAGGGCCTGCTCTTAGAAAAAGTCTGCTAGCTTTAAAACATAAATTAGATTAAAAAGTGAATAGTTTTTAAAGTAAGAAAACAAAAATTGAAATGGTGACAAATACTGCAAACCTTAGAGAATCCAGATAAACAAGATGAATTTTTAACTCCCAGAAACACAAGTATAATATTTTTTACTGCATTTTTTTGGCTGTATATGCCTTGATTACTTCTGCATTTTATGTGGAATATATAACATATTCTTAAAGAAACTAAAGAAAGAATTTGATTTTCAAGCATGAGGGATCAGAATGCATCATTATTATTGATGGTTTATATAACTGTCAGCTTCACAAATTGTATTAATAATACATTGTGAATATATAGGAATAATTTATGCCAAAATTTGAAAGACTTCTATCAAATTGATATATATATACGAATTTGTTATGCAAATAGAGTGTCTGTTTGAGAGCTATCCAACTTTTTTCTAGATTAGTATTTCTGTGCTAGCATGGTAAAATTACAGTGAATTTCCACAAGATACTCCATATTTAAATTAAGAATGATTATGTGTTTCCATTGAAACTATGCTTACTATGTTTAGTCTTATTTAAGCATGGTGTCTGATAACTTGGTGTTGAAATATCCATCTGCCATTCCAAGGGGAAATTCTTTCGAGAATTTATAAACAGATCTCATCAACCATAGATTTTCATTAAGCAGACTATAAGAAGGTATGGTGACAAAGGTTATGCTCTCCCCTCTTTCTCACACCATATTCATTAAATTTATGGATTAAAGCAAAATAACCATATGTGGCTGTAAATCAAATTCCATTGCCACATTGCTATGTGTAGCTGTTTGGCAATTTGATACAATTTTGAATTCCAAAAATATAATTGGATCATGCTTGTAAACTGATCTGGTAATCTGGGCATGATTAAATTATCATTAGGGTGTTGACTAGGCCATGTCAGTAGGGCGTTGAGCCCCACCCCTTGGTGGGTGGGGGAATTGAATATAAAAGGCAAGGCAAAGGACAGAGGGAGCAGTTTTGAGTAGCAGTTTTGATGTTCAAGTTTTGATGTTGGAGAGAAGGCCCTGGGATAAAGACAAGCCATTCACCTGAGAGTTCACAGCTGGCCTAGTGGAGAGAAGCAAAGCCTAGAAAGCCTAATAGTCTACAGCTGACCTTGTGGAGGAAACAGAGGAGCTAAGCCCAGAGAGAAATGCAGCCCTGGGAAGAGAGGAACCCAAGAAGCCTGAACCGTGGCAAACGTCAGCAGCCGTCTTGCTCCAACATGTGGCAATGGACTTTGGTGAGGGAAGAAACTTATGCTTTGTGGCCTGGTAATTATGGACTTCTACCCCAAATAAATACCCTTTATAAAGACCAACCAATCTCTGGTATATTGCATTAGTGCCCCTTTGGCTGACTAATACACCATGCAACCCCATAAGAGAATTGAAGCTGAACAAAATTCAAAGACAGATTGTGGGAACATGGTGTCAGATTAGGCAGATAAGGCTCAGAGCTAAAAAACAATGAAGAAAGACCCAAAAGCTGCCTGAGGGACCTGCTTTGATGGTTAACAGACCAGGAAAATGCTTCACAACTCCAAGGAGGGTGAGGGACAGAGAGACTAAGAAGCAAGAAAACAAACTGTGAGTTACTAAGTCTCCTGGCTGCCAGGAAGTGCTCCCCTTCCCCAACCTCCAATATATTCAGTAGGGGTAAAACCCCTGTCTCATTGCAGCTGACTGAATGGAGAGCAGAGGTCTGCCCCCCACCCCCGCCAGCTGTTATAAGGGAAAAGGGAAGGGGAGTAAGGAAGGCTTTTCTTCAGTGAATTATGCCAGCAGACCTCACTTTGAATCTTGGTTCTGGCCAGACATAAACCAAGGAAAACCTAAAGAAAAACACCTCCACGGAAAGATGAACCAACAAGCACCATCTACTGGTCAGTTTGGAAACTACATGGCCAAAAATTGCTTTTAGAGTTCTCTTTACACTACCCCTGGGAGAAAGTGCAACCCATTAATGAGTCCCTGTCACAATTTTGGTAACTAAAACTGGGCAATTTTAAAGACTTATGATAAGCTGAACCAAATATCAAAGGGCTGTGAAAAATAACAATAAGCAAGTGAGAGAAATTGGCCATCAGAGTAAATTCACCAAAATATCAGATGCCTAGATATTAGCAAAAAATTACAAGCCATACTTAGAAACAAGAAGAGATGGCTCAGCCAAAGGAACAAACCAAATGTCCTGAAGAGATTCAGGATTTAAAACAATTAACCAATGATAATAATAAACTCTCCTAAATCAATTTAAACAATTGAAAGGAAATATGACTAAAGAGATAAAGGATATGAAGAAGACACTGGGTGAGCATAAACAACAATTTGAAAGTCTGCAAAGAAAAGTAAAAGACCTTATGGATGAGATTAAAAGCAGATTTGAACTGCTGGAAGACAGATTTAGTGATTTCAAAGACATAACTGGAAAAGACAGGAGAATAGAAAAAGAAGTGAATGTAAAAAATGGAACAAGGTCTCAAGAAATTGAATGACAATGAAAAATATGCAAAAACAAACAATAATTGGCATTCCAGAAGGAAAAGAAAATGGAAAAGGAGCAGAAAGAATATTTGAGGAAATAATGACTGGAAAATTCCCTACCCTTATGAAAGGCATAAATATCAATATCCAAGAAGGACAACACACTCAAAGCAGAACAGACATGAATAGACTTACCCCAAGACACCTACTATTCAGAATGAAAAATATCAGAAATAAAGAAAAGATTTTGAAAACAGCAAGAGAAAAGCAAAGCATCACATACAAGGGAAACTCAAGAAGATAAAGTGCCAATCTCTCATCAGAAACCATGGAGAAGAGAAGAAAGTTGTATGATGTATTTAAGATATGGAGAGAGAAAAACTGCCAGACAAGAATTCTGTATCTGGCAAAGCTGTCCTTCAAAAATGAAGGGGAGTTTAAATTCTTCACAGACAAACAAAAACTGATAGAATATGTTACCAAAAGACCAGAATTACAAGAGCTACTATAGAGAATGCTGCAGCCTCAAAAGAAAAAACAAGGGCAAGAAACTTGGAGAAGAATGTAGAAATGAAGAATATTAGAAAGGATGAAAGGATAAAATGAAAAAGTACAGTAAGATATGACAGCAGAAAAAAAAATGGATGAAGTAAGTAATGCCTTTACAGTTATAACATTGAATGTTAATGACTTGAACTCCCCAGTGAAAAGACACTTACTGATTTAATGGATTAAAAATATGAACCATCTATATGTGTCTACAAGACAATCTTCAGACGTGAGGACACAACCAGGTTAAAAATGAAAGACTGGAAAAGATATTCCATGCAGATAATAACCAAAAAAGAGCTGAATAGTGATACTAATATTAGATAAAATAGATTTTAAATGCAAAACTGTTATACAGGATGAAGGTCATTATATATTAATAAAAGGGGCAATGAACAAAAAAAAATAACTATCCTAAATATTTATGCACCTAACCTCAATGGCTAAGATCCATGAGGCCCACACTGGAAAAATTGAAGGGAGAAATAGATGTCTCTACAATAATACTTGGAGTCTTCAATATACAGCTCTCAGTCTTGGATAAATCATCTGGACAGAGAATAAATTAAAAAACAGAGAACTTGAATAATATAAATAAACTTGACTAACAGACATCTATAGAGCATTACACTCCCAAAAAGCAGGATATACATTATTTTCAAGTTATCAGGGCTCCTTCTACAAAATAGACCATATGCTGGGTCACAAGACAAGTCTCAATAAATTTAAAAAGATTGAAATTATACAAAACACTTTCTCTGATCATATAGAGTGACACTAGAAATCAATAATGGACAGAAAAAGGAAAAATTTATAAATATATGGAGATTAAACAGCACACTCTCAAATAATCAATGAATCAAAGAAGAAATTGCAAGCGAATTCAGCAAATACCTTGAGATGAATGAAAATGAGAACACAACATATCAAAACCTATGGAACACTACAAAGGCAATGCTGAGAGGGAAAGTTATAGTCCTCGATGCTTACAATAAAAAAGATGAAAGAGCTAAAATTGATCTAACTGCACACCTGGAAGAACTAGAAAAAAAAAGCAAAATAATCCAAAACCAAGCTGAAGGAATGAAGTAGTAAAGATCAGAGCAGAAATAAATAAAATATATAGAAAAAAAAAAAAAAAAAACAGAGAGAATCAACAAAATCAAAAGTTGTTTTTTTGAGATGATCAACAAAATCAACAAACACTAAGCTAGACTGAAAAGAAAAAAAGAGAGAAGACACAAATAAATGAAATCAGAAATGAGAGGAAGGGCATTACCACTGACCCTGTAGAAATAAGAGAGATCAGAAGAGGATACTATGAACAACAGTATGCCAAAAAAACTAGAAAATGGAGATGAGATGGACAAAATCCTGGAAACACATGAACCAACTACACTGACTGTTGCAGTTTGGTATTATTTATAAATTCCAAAAATAGATATTGGATTATGTTTGTAAATTGGCCTGTTCCTCTGGATACATTAGATTGTATCGGATTCAGAGGTCTCACACTTACTTCATTAAAATATGATTAAGGCTTTGATTGGGCCACATCAGTAGGAGTAGAGTCCCTGCCCCCTTGGTGGGTGGGGACTCACAGAGAAAATGACAAGGCAGAGGAGTTAGTGGAATTTTTTTATATTGGATCCATGGAAAGTAAACACACAGAAAAGCACATACCTGAGGAAGGAAAGAAGGCTCTGTTAGACATGGTAGAGACCCTGGGAAGAGAGATGAACCATTAGCCTGATAGTTTACAGCTTGTCTTATGGACAGAGCAGAGCAGCTGAGCCTGGAGAGAAACAAGCCCCAGGAGAGAGAAGAGAGTTATCCCAGACTCGGGCTGAGATTGGAAGAAGCTGGGACCATGGAGCCTTAAGAGGAAGAGGAAGCCTGAACCCTTACAGATGTCAGCAGCCATCCTGTTCCAAAATGTGGCAACAGACTTTGGTGAAGGAAGTAAATTATGCTTTAGTGCTTTGTGTCTGTAAGCTTCTACGCAAATAAATAACCCTTTATAAAAGCCAACAGATTTCTGGTATTTTGCATCAGCATTCCTTTGGCTGACTAATACAATGACTTTAGAAGAAATAGAAGACCTCAACAAACCAATCACAAGTGAAGGGATTGAAACAGCTGTCAAAAACTTTCCAAAGATAAAAAGTCCAGGATGAGATGACTTCACAAGTGAATTCTACCAGTCATTCAAAGATGAACTAATATAGATCTTCCTCAAGCTCTTCCAAAATGTTGAACAGGAATGAATGCTACCAAACTCATTCTATGAAGACAACATCACCCTAATACAAAACCAGATAAAGTTACTACAAAAAAAAAAAAAAAAAGAAAGAAAATTACAGACAAAAATCTCTAATAAATATAGATGCAAAAATCCTCAACAAAATATTTGCAAAGAGAATCCAAAAGCACATTAAAAGAATTATATACCATGATCAAATGGGTTTTATCCCAGGATGCATGGGTGGTTCAACATAAGAAATTAATTAGTGTAACAAACCACATTGATAAATTGAAGAAGAAAAATCACATGATCCCCTCGATTGATGCAGAAAAGGCATTTGACAAAATACAGTACACTTTCTTGATAAAAACACCCAAAAGATAGAAATAGAAGGAAGCTTTCTCAATATGGGAAAGTACGTATCTGAAAAACCTACAGCTAGCATTGTACTATATGTTGTAAGATTGAAAGCTTTCCTGCTGAGATCAAAGACAAGACAAGGATGCCCACAGTCACCATTCTTATTCAATATTGTGCTAGAATAATATTGAATTGAATAATATTGTGCTAGAAGAATTAGGCAAGATAAAGAAATAAAAGGCACCCAACTAGGAAATGAAGAAATAAAATTTTCACTATTCATTGATAACATGATCCTATATCTAGAAAATCCTGAAAAAATCCACAACAAAGCTACTAGAACCAATAGAATAGCCCAAGAAAGCGGCAGGGTACAAGGTTAATACAAAAATATGAATAGCGTTTTCATATCCTAATGATGTGCAATCTGAGGGGGAAATCAGAAAAAAAAAATTCCATTTATAATAGCGACTAAAACAATAAAATATTTAGGAATAAATTTAACCGGGACATAAAGGACCTGCATTGCTAAAAGAAACTGAAGAAGACTTAAATAAATGGAAAGGCATTCCATGTTCATGGATTGGAAAACTAAATATCATTAAGATATCAATTCTATCCAACTTATTTATCGATTCAGTGCAATCACAATAAAAATCCCAACAGCTTATTTTGCAGAAATTGAAAAGACTATAATCAAATTTATTTGGAAGGGTAAAGGGCTCCAAATAGTCAAAAAATGTCTTAAAAAAAGAAGAACAAAGTTGGAGAACTCTCACTTCCTGACTTTAAAGCATATTACTTAGCTACAGTGATAAAAACAGCATGGAACTGGCCTAAGGACAGACATATTGACAAATGGCACTGAATCAAAAACTCAGAAATTGACCATCATATCTACAGTCAAGCAATTTTTTACAAAGCTGTTAAGCCCACCCAGCTGGGCAAGAACAGTTTATTCAACAAATGGTGCTGATAGAACTGGCTATCTATATCCAAAAGAAAGAAAGAAGACCCTTATCTCTCACCTTATACAAAAATTAACTCAAAATGGATCGTGGAACTAAATATAAAAGCAACAACCATAAAACTCTTTGAAGAAAATGTAGGAAAATATCTTCAAGATCTTGCAGTAGGCAGTAGTTTTGTAAACTTACACCCAAAGCATGAGCAATGGAAAAAAAAAAATGGGACTGCCTCAAAATTCAAGACTTCTGCAACCCAAAGGATTTTGTCAAAAGGTTGAAAAGGCAACTGACTCAATGGGAGAAAATATTTGGCAATCACACATCTGATAAGGGTTTCATATCCATGAAATATAAGGAAATCATACAACTCAACAATAAAAGTACAAAGTATCCAAATAAAAAACAGGCCAAAGTTTTGAAAAGACAACTGTCCAAAGAAGAAATACAAATGGCAAAGAAACACATGAAAAAATGTCCAACATCGCTAGCAATTAGCGAAATGCAAAACACAAATACAATGAGGTATCATTTCACACCTATTAGACTGACTGCTGTTAAAAAGTCAGAAAACTGTAAATGTTGGAGAAGTTGTGGAGAAACAATAATGCTTATTCACTTTTGGTAGGAATGTAGAATGGTACAGCCACTGTGGAGGACTGTTTGGCAGTTCCTAAGGAAGTTGAGTACAGACTTGCCATGGGACCCAGCAATACCATTGCTAGGTATATACCTAGAAGAAGTGAGAGCAGTGATATGAATAGATATCTGCACAATGATGATCATAGCAGTATTATTCACGATAGCCAAAAGTTGGAAAAACCCAGGTGTCCATCAACTGATGAACAGATAAACAAATTGTGGCCTATACGCAGGATGGAATATTATGCAGCAGTAAGAAGAAATGAAGTTGGGAAACATATGACAACATGGATGAACCTGGAGGACATTATGTTGAGTGAAGGAAGCCAACAAAAAAGGACAAATGCTATATGATTTCCTATTATGAACTAAATATATTATGTGAAATATAAATATATTATTTGATATATGAATATGGGTAGAATTGCATATATAAGACCATTTTTCTGTGAAACATCACTCAATAGATGTTCAAATCTATTTTCTGTGAAACATCACTCAGTAGATGTTCAAATCACAGCTTTTTATAATCATTTTTCTTACAAACATTGACTAGAAATTATGACAAATCTAAGCTTCAATTTAAGTTTATGTGAAAATTCAAGAAATTTGCTAGAATGCCAACAAGACTTATAGAGAAATATAGTATAAAGAATACTTTAGTATCTATGGGATAGTTAGAATAGAATTAAGGAACAAGTTCCTTGACTTTAAAGACCTTACAATTTAGTCAACATAACAAAATGTGATCTTATGGTAACAGGTAAAATTTTCATAATGCAAAGTTTAATTACATTAGAAATTTTGAATATCATAATGTATTTACAATTGGTTTGACTACAAAATATAATGCTTCTTCAATTATTTATGAAAGTTGTATATTCATTAATAAATATGTCCATAATTTGCGGTAATGAAGGTTGTTATTGCACTAGTTTTTATATTTTAATTAATGAATCTTTACAAAACATAGTGATTTTTGAAAAAATAAAACTTCAAAATATTTGCCAAACAATGATTTCCAATGTTTGGTGAAATTGAGGTAAACATCAGTTGGAAAAATGATATTATGTCTTTCAGTCTCAAAATAGCTTGCAATTTTCAGAAGACTAAAGAAGAAAGTATCCAAAATCAGTTTGAAATAGAATTAAGTGAGCTTTCAAAGCACTACAATCTAAGTAGTAACCTTTTTCTTAAAATATATTTTTATTAGAGAGGTTGTGAACTTACAAAACAATCATACAAATGTGTAGAATTCCAATACAACATCCCTCCACCAACAAACTACGTTATTGTGGAACATTTGTCACAAACTAGATAATATTATCAGACTATTACCATTAACTATGGTCTATACCATACATTTGGTATATTTTTTCATACTCCCTGGTTATTAAGACAATATATCTTTAGCATTGATGAAGCAGTAACCTTTTAAATTTATATTTAAATTCACAAAAGATTAATCTGTTCAATAGTTTGAAACTGAAAAATTGAATTTGAATATGTTATTACTAACACAGAATAAAACACATATGTGTATGGTTAGGGGGAAAGGGGTAGAGGTATTTAATCCAATAACAACACAAAGGAAAGTTCAACTATCCAGGCAATTTACAGAGGTTTTTAGGTGTAGTGTACTTAATATCAACAAATATATAAAAATACTATGTTATATTTTGCACTTAAGAAATACCTACCGAGTCTTGAGGAAAATAATGCCATGCCACTTTAAAACATTCCTGGGTACATTCTTTTAAGAGAATTAAGTTATATTTTCTCCAAGAATATATTTTTGCCACTTATTCACATTTTCTGCTGTACCAATTATCAATATTCTTTTCATATTTTCTGTAAAGCTATTTAACCTCATGAAAGTATCTTTGGAAATGAATTATTATAAATCTAGTCACTTTTTGGATAACGTACGACATCGGAGTGTAAAAGTAAAATGAATAAATCCAACTATTCAATCAACTTGATTTAAAAGATACCTGACTAAAAATATGCTACAGTAAATACTGAATGTATTTTTTGGCAAATTATTACTTTAAACTCTGAAGGGTGAAGGAACAGACATTCCCCCCCACCCCATCATTTAAATGTTATCACTTAGCATGATACTTAAGTCTCTAATTTTTGGTTCCAGATAAAATACAGAAAACACAGTTAAATTTGAATTTCTGATAAACAATGAACACTGTTTTAGTATAGTATGCCCCATGCTAATATTTGAGACCTGAATAAACAAAAAAAGCTTTTGTGTGTATCGAAAATTCACATATAACTTAATATCCTGTAACTTTATTTACTAAATCTGACATCTCTGCACTATTTGGTTTTTGTTAAAGGAATGAATAATTGTGTATATATTCTACATATTGAACATAGTTCCCCGGTTTTTTAATTCATTTATTTGGAGATTTTTGCAAATCTATTCTTATCAATTTGCTTCATTATTTAACTTTTGAATAACAAGCTATAACATTTACATAGTTCTGCTTCTGTAAAGATTTCTCTATTAATAGCACTTAAATTTTACAGATATTTTGCTAGCACACATTTTAAAAATTCCATACATAAAGTGTATACTTACACAGGTTCCTTTGGGTATATGGGCAAATATCTCTATATGGTAAATATTAGAAGGGTAAGTTTAGAGTGAAAATTTAGGCGTGTTTCATTTGAATAAATACTGACTTTCCTTTCAGAATGTTTCAACTAATATACATTATCAAACACAGATTCAATCTATTTATATTTTGGACACTGGTGGACCTTGCAGAAATAAAAGAGATCATAACAGAATACTATGAACAACTTATGTCAAAAAACTAGACAATGTAGAGGAGATGGACAAAGAAATAGAAGACCTCAACAAACCAATCACAAGTGAAGGGATTGAAACAACCATCAAAAAACTCCCAAAGATGAAAACTCCAGGACGAGATGGCTTCACAGGTGAATTCTACCAATTATTCCAAGATGATCTAATACTAATCTTGCTCAAGCGCTTCCAGAAAAATTGAACAGGAAAGAATGATACCAAACTCATCCCATGAAACAAACATCGCTTAATACCAAAACCAGATAAAGATACCATTAAAGAAGAAAATTACAGACCAGTATCTCTAATGATTATAGATGCAAAAATCCTCAATAAAACACTTACAAACAGTTCAAGTGGGTTTTATCCCAGGTAAGCAAGGTGGTTGAACACAAGAAAACTCTAAGAAACTAATACAATGGCTATTAAATTTTTACATTTTTCTATATTTTCAACTAAGATTTCTGTACTTTTCTTTAGCACTTTACACTTACTATCAGTTTTATAACCAATATGCATTGATAGTCTACTTCTACCCAAACAACCATTGCATTTTTTTTTTTCCGATGAAAGGTCGTTGATGAATGCATTATTAACTCGATATTGAAAATGCATTTCCTTCACCAAATTTAATTTCCACTATTTAATTTACAAATTATGTACGAGTTTTTCCAAATTCTCTGTCTTGAATCTTATCTTTACTTAGACATGTTATATTTTTATTTATTTATTTTTATTTTTTAACTGTTACATTTCATGGCTAATGTCTTTTTTGAAATTTCTTTCTTCATTAAGTGGCATTTTTATTTTTTTGAAAATGTGATTCTTATCTAATCTTGAAGCCACATTTAGGCTTCCTTTAGAAAATGATTTAATGAGTTAATAAGCCATCTGGGCCAGTGCATTTTAAGAGTTGCTAGTGGATTGCCTTTCTATTTTTTAGGTTTTTTGCTTATTGAATTTCTATATTTTGTTTTGTGCTAATCATTATAATTTATAATTTTGTAGGACATAATTTTTATATTATATATTGGAATACAATTATATATCTTATTATTAAATTTCAAATATATGTATTATAAATGGTTATTCATTTTTATTTAACTTGCTAAATTTATGTGCATATTTTTGTCTGTTTAAAGAGCCATTTTAGGTTTTATTTATTCACTCTACTGTTTTTGTTGGTTAAAGATCCCTTAATTTCTAATTTCTCTTCATATCTTTGCAAATTTGCTCCTTCCATTTTCTTTGTTTTGTTGTTTTTGTTTTCTTACCCTAAAATTATAATATTAAAATTTTGTCCATTTATTTTGTTCTTTTGCTTCTGAGAAATGTATTTCAAGCTACAATATTTCACCCATGAACTGCTTAGGCCATAACTCATGAGATTTTTTCATTTGTTTGTTTATTGTTTTTTATAAAAATCATTAAATATATAAATAGAGAAATGTAAATTAAACTGTATATATGTATAATAATAATAATAATAATACTCGGATTTTGCTTCATTTGTCCTTTTATCCTCTAAAGAATTTTAAACCAATTTCCGTAGGTCAAGATGTTTCACCCATATGTATTTCAATACACACTACATTTGAATATTAGAAGTCACTATAGACATATTCTGATTCAAGCAATGGAAGAAATTACAACATTGATGTGGAGCCAGTGGCCCCTGGAGACTCTGGGGGCAGGGAGAGGGAAAAGCAGTTAGACTTGGGAATTGTCCTGAGTGACATTGCAATAACAGATATAGGCCATTTTACATCATCATATATCATGCAGAACTGTGTGGGACAGAGTGTGGTCTACAATGTGAACTGTGGTCCATGCTTAATGGCAAAGCCCCAGGATGTGTTTATCAATTCCAATGAATGTGCCACACTAATGAAGGATGTTTATGTAGGAGGTTATGGAAGGTGTGGGAGGTGGAGAGTATGGGAATCTCTATATTTTTTTGTGTAACATTTATATAATCCAAGTATCTTTTTAAAAAAATTAAAAAATTTAAAAAAAAAAAAGTCAAAAGACATAGTAATCTAATTCTGTTAAATTTTTCTAGTGTAGAAATCTGTTAAGTTGGCCTGTAGGATATCTCACATTGTGGCCATTTCTGTTTGTTGTCTTACAAAGTCATTTAACTTGTTTCTCTATCCCTGTATTTGCTAAAATTAGAAGTTAATTCTAGAGATTTGATTAGCAACTTTGGGATGAACATTTCACAGGTAACTTTCTGTGATTCATATTGCTTCAAATCAGGAAACAAAAATATCCAACTAACCCAATTATATAGCTGTTAAGATAGGAGAGTTGGTCAGAAGATGACAGCCTTGTCTCTCCATTTTGAAGATTCCTATCAAGCATTCATCTAAAAATTTCATTTATTTTTAATTGTTTCCTGAAAAAATATTTCTAAAAACATTGCCACAATTCTAATTTTCTTATTATCTTCATATTTTGGCTTCCATAATATCTTTACTATATATTTGCTTGTAGGTTACAGTGAATGTAGCTTTTATTTCTTTAAAAAATGCGTTTTATTTTATTTCTTTTCTGAAATGTGTCAGTTCTCATTTCATATCCTAGTGATGACTACTTTTAAAAGATCAGAATGTTTGTGTTTCTGATTAGTGTTCTTTCAAACCTTGGTCAATTTTCTGAATGTCATATAACATTTTAAATCATTAGGTTACTCTTGCTGTTTGCTTAGTGGCTGTATTTTTCTGGTATGTATTCACATTATGTTGGAATTTTCTTAGGTACATTTTATATTTTGTCTGGTGTGAAGTTTGTAGGTTTGGTTTTAAAATGTTTTTCTTTCCCATGTGTAAATGAGATAGTTTCCTATGCCATGAAAAAAGTTTTACCCAAAGGATATTATAAATTCTATTTTCATTACACATTTCTAGTCTTTTCTTCACATCACTAACCTGATGCTTTCTGAGCTTTTGGAGAGAAGGACAGTATTAAGGACTCTTCTCAAGAACCCTCATCTATCTCAATATTTTGCTTCTATTCCATTTCTCGCCTATAAACTGGGTAAGTTTTATCTCCTTTTAAGTGAAAAATACAGAATCAAGAATTATTCCAAATTTACTGCGTTGGACATATTTTATGTTATTTCAGATGTTTGTTTTTTGATATTCAATTATCTCTTTAATTTCTTATGATAGTCCATCAGTTTATTTATTTTTTACCAATTCTTCAGTAGAAAAGAGATAATTCTATACATAATGTTGACAATAAATTCTAATGCTTGTTTAGCAGTGAAGGCTTTGCTAATACAGTACTAAAACCAGGAATGTACAAAATAATTGGATATATTAGAGTCTACTCTATCAGTCTAATAATTAGAGTGTGCTTTCCTTAAACATCCAATTTCTTAATTAATGTCTATATCTTATATATTGAACTGGTAAAGTGTTGCATCTATATTAACTAAATTATACTATCCTTTCAAGAACATAAAATTGGAATTCAAGATTCTAGTAAATCTCCATCTGTGTACAGAATCAAGATAATGTAAATTGCAGAACTGTGTTTGTCTGCTGGGGAATAGAGAAAGTCAGGCTACAGAGAGAAGAATGAAGCCAACATATAAACTGGGGCGGAGATGAGAGGTTATATGGCTGCAGGGGGGGAAGAAAAAGACTGATGGTATGCATGCTTTGATCTTTGACAGATTTCCACATCTCTTTTCTCATCTCTCAGAGGATCTGAACGCACTGCCTGCCCTTGTGGTCCATGAAATAATGTTGCATCCTTCACTTGCATACTCTTAATACACTTAATTCTTTTATTTTATTTTATTTTTTGGGAATTAAAATATTTAAATTCAGTTCTCTAATGTGTCAAGGGTTAACCTTGACTAACATGAATATTATGTTCAGCTTACATTGTTGTAGCCATTTGGCAGTTTGATGTAACTATGAATTCCAAAAATCTCTATTAGATTATGCTTGCAAACTGATCTGTTCATCTGGGCATGATTAAGTTATAATTGGGGCTTTGATTGGGCCACTTCAGTAGGGTGTTGAGCCCCACCCCTTGGTGGGTGGGGGAGTCAAATATAAAAGGCAAGGCAAAGGACAGAGGGAGCAGTTTTTGATGTTGGAGTTTTGATGTTGGAGTTTTGATGTTGGAGAGAAGGCCCCAGGAGAAGAAAAGTGAGCTGTTTGCCTGATAGTCTACAGCTGACCTTGTGGAAGAAACAGAGGAGCTAAGCCCGGAGAGAAACACAGCCCCGGGAAGAGAGGAACCCAAAAAGCCTGAACCTTGGCAAATGTCGGCAATTGTCTTGCTCCAAAACGTGACAATGGACTTTGGTGAGGGAAGAAACTTATGCTTTATGACCTGGTAACTGTGGACTTCTACCCCAAATAAATACCTGGTATAAAGACCAACCCATTTCTGTTATTTTGCATTAGCACCCCTTTGGCTGACTAATACAATTGTAGAGATTGTATATAGCCCCCTAGTTATGCAAGAAGAAAATAATAATGAGCAAGTTGCACATTCTAGTCCTATTGTTCCGGGCTTTGCTACATTAACTTTATTTTAGTCCTACCTGCTTAAATTTCTAATTCCTACTTAATCACATTGATTGGCCTATCAGTAATTTCTAAAATCTTTTACTACTGACTGATAACATGACTATATCTGT
This sequence comes from Tolypeutes matacus, assembly GCA_026826555.1. Classification (NCBI taxonomy): domain Eukaryota; kingdom Metazoa; phylum Chordata; class Mammalia; order Cingulata; family Chlamyphoridae; genus Tolypeutes; species Tolypeutes matacus. The sequence goes on from JAKSZT010054334.1 coordinate 17,250,223, forward strand.
TATTATTGGGAGGAAAAAAATTAAAACCTGAGGGGTGAATATTCTGAATAATATAGATACTTTGGTAGCACCTATCTATAGCCAGCATGTTTTATAATAGTTTAGTCACTCTTTCTATAAAAATAAATCTAAATGAAAATAGTATCTCTAAAGGCAATGACATTCATTTATTTTATATCAAGCCATTTAATTCTATATTTTAAACTAAGTAAAGTTTTAATCATATGTTGGGGAAAAAAAAACCTTTATCACTAGTTATTACAATTGTGTAGTATACATCCTTAAGAACATAAACTATATTAGAGGATTTTAAACTATGAGATATTGTTTTAAGTATCAGCACATCAATTTGCTTTTATAATATGTATTATATATGTAAATTCACCATACTCTGTTATTTATGTGTTCGTATTAATAAAGATCTCCCATACTGTGGAGAATGCAGTCTCTCTGAATTATTCAGTGCCAAACACAGATTTTATCATCAGTTACAGCTTCAAATTATGATTCCACTGCTTACTAGTTTGTGGTTCTGGGCAAGTTACTTAAATCCTCTGAAGTCTGTTTTTTCATTGGGCTTTGAGAGTTATTATGTTCATTTTATAATATAATGTTTTTAAAACAAGTAGTACATTTCCTAACATATGGCATTCATTGGGTAATTGATTATTAGTATGATTAAGGGGTGAGAAAAACAAATGTATAAATTAATATTCACATAAATCAATAATGATCATATGCAACCAAAAACATCCTAACCCTTTCCCTAAAAAATATACAAAGTCCCCCTTCATATTGTGATGATCATTTTTTTCTAGCAAATTTAAACTGCCCCTTGATGTCCGATAGATTAAATACCAAGATATATAACTAACTAGTCTTCACACAGCTCATGTTAGCCAATAGGGGAATGAAAGAGAGAAAAAAATATTTATGTATATAAATTTTTACTCATAACAAACTCAAAAGAGCTACTTCCATTTATTACAATCCCTGTTTCTGCAATCGGTCACATGATCATAGATGGTATTTAAAATTTCCTTATTTCACTACTAATTCCCTATTTTTTGGCCTTAAGCCCTTCGGAGTTTGTCATTCCTCAACTATTGGTGCAATCAACTCTTAATTTCTGAAAGGTCTGAGACATTGGTAGTTCTGTCTAAGTGAGCTATTGTGGCTTTCCACTGATTTTGTACACAGGATTTGTGAGTACAAAGAGATGCCCTCATGGGATCTCCTCCATTCTAGATACACTCTGCCTTATTTCCACTGTATAGTAGGAACAAAATTTCATCCTGATCATCATGATAATTCACCCCAAACAGTACAGTAGCATCCTATTTTGCTTGTTAATTTACTGCCATGAGAAGCCCAAAGTAACCATATTTCCTATAACTGTTCTTTAGTTCCGCGCTGCAAGTTTTCTGAACCTGGGAAATCTCTCTCTGTCCTGCGAGTGTGACTGTGAGCTGCTTAGTTCACTCCAATTTTCTCTTTCTTTTGCAGTCCTGCCCCTAAGCTTTCTGTACTTAGGGACATTTTATCAGCTGGGATATGATAGAGGACATTCTTTCTGTCTCTTGACCTTTCCTAAGATGTTGTCTGGTATAAATCCAGAGGAACTAGCATTGATTTCTCCCAGGTGTCTTTTATGCCCTTATAACTCGAAGGAGACTCTGTCACGCTTGAGGGAGGCCCAGCTGCTTCAGGGAGGATCTCTATCTGCTCTCCTCATCAGAGGTACATCTTTTGGCAACACTTACTGAAGATCCTACAAAAATAATTTCCAGGTTGTTGCATCTTCCTCTTTGTCTGGAAAAGCTTGGAATTCTTTCATACCCACATGTGATCATTAACATTTCAACAAATTGAACTCTAGTTTCTCACTATACCTGTCCACAATTGATTAATTTTTTCACTAGTCTACCAGGCAGGGTTAAGAGCAGCTATCAGTGGTCTCTTATCTCATATGGGACTTGTCATTTTCTAGTATTTAGTTCTTTCTGATTTCTTTCTTTCTTTTTCTTTACTCTTTAATGACTGTGAGGGGAGGGAGCATTTGTACCTTAAAAAACCTGGTTTGGTCTTAGGATGAGAGTGATGACCTCTTGTGATTTTCTGTAGCCTATTATTTCTATATGTTAGCTGTAGAACTCTTCTAATCTATTCATGGTAATTTTCATGTAGATGACAAGCCCTTAGACCTCAAGTTACTATGTTTTCTGTATATAATGTTGTGCTGGAGGGGAAGAGAAGTTCAAAAAAGAAAGGATTACTTCAGATCTGATTTTAATTCGCCATATCACACTATCTGAAGGTTTTATGCATTTAGCAGGGATGCTTGCCCTAAAAATATTCTATTGCCCTTCAAATACAAAACAAAGGTAAAACTGAAAATATTTTGATAGGCAAATGAAGTAGTTAGGCAAATTATTTTCCTCCCTGAATTCCAATCCCTTCATCAATGACACAAGAATAGGCGTTTTAACTTTATAAACTTAAGATGCTTAAGAAATAGCAGTAATTTACAATACAGTCTTTGCATATTAATTAAGGCTATGTTTTTCTTGCCCTACAGCTGTAAGAAGATATTTTGGGAAGAAGGATTATTAGAAGAAAAAAAAAAAGTGATTGAGAATGCTGGCATCTAAGAAAACAGTCTTATTGGTGACAGAATAAAAAGCTCCTTTTTAGTTGTAATTTTAGTAAAGATAAATGGAACCTCTTAGCACACTGTAACTATAAAGTTCATGGTTTTGTGAGACTTCTCAAATGAGGAAGCTATGACAGATCAGAGGATGTAAGACCCTCTGCTTGCCTGCTTGCACCAAATATATCCTTCTCCCTCTCCTCCTCCTTAGCCAAGCTATAGCTTTTCAGGAATCTACTCCCCTCCCTGTGATCACAAACCTCAGGAAGCAAAATTTATTCCAAGAAATAAAATTATTTTGTTCTAAGTCAACTATCATGATTCACTCCAGTCTCTAGGAATATATTACCTGTAATATAAGGAGAATGTTATAGGAAAACTACTGAAAAATCTTTTCTTCACTGGCAAGAAGTTATATATGTATATATACTTGGAAAGAAATGATCCCTCCCTTTTTCCCCATGAACATTGACCTGAAACTATAGCAACCAACCATATTTTGAACATGACAGCAGCAAATCCAACATTCTGAGAATGGCAGAGTAGACTTAAACTGAGACTTTGACACTATCACTGAGTAGCTGTGTTAAGAACCCCAAAACACCCACCTTAGAACTTTTTCGTTCTCTTGGAGAAAATATTTTCCTTCCTTTTAAAGTTCAGTTGAAACACAGGTTTATATTATATGCATCTCAAAGCATTCCATGTTGCTGACCTAATTGCTGTAGTTCAAAGAGGATGCTGTTGCACTCTTGTAAATTGATGGAATACAGAAACAAATAGCATATTAATAGTATTGTATATAATAGGACGGAGTAAATCTAGAAGAATCTAACTTTTTCATAACCTTTCATGAAGTCTTAAAATTTTAAGTGAAAAATTTATATATAAATGTTTTAGATATTAAGATAAATTTTATTAAATTTCATATATTATTTATACAAAATGAAATAATTAAGAAATGGAGCTCTGATTCTAAAAAGTAAAGCATAAAGTTAAGGGGTTATTCACTAGCAAACTCCCACTTTACTTTTTATCTTATCTTGTTCTATTTTTCTTTCTTTCTATTTTCTTTACCAGTTATTCATTTACTACTCAGTGATCCTTAGTTCATGATCATTTCTGACATTTTGAATAAGGTGATATTCCATGTTTTAAGCTAAATTCTCTAGTCTACTCTTCAAATGATACTTGCTCCCAGCAACCTAGTTTTGTTGGGGATAGTTTTTAAGCTATTTCACCATAGAGTGTTGTAAACGTAAAAAAAAAAAAAAAAAAAAAAAAAAAAAAAAAATTATCTAAAGGCAGAATATAAGGCATTCTTTGGAGATTTTTAGGAGTTCCTCAAATTGTGCAATAAATGTAACTTTTGGGTATGACTGGTGCAAGCAAGTAGGGGAAATGGAGAATCTACTCTGTCTCTCAAAAGAGCAGAATCAACTCCAAAAATCAATGGGTAAAAAAGTTTCCAAAATGGCATTCTTCAAACCATTGTAGGTAGATACAAGCCTATTTTATTTTTCTTTAAAACTGATCTGAGAAAAAAATTATAAAAATGAGGTTATAAAATAATAATAATAGTTAAAATAAACTTTCTCTACTACGAATAATTGTAGGGCATTAAATGGTGATGTTCTTATTAGTGAACAATGGTTATTTTTAGAAAGTATTAAATGCATATACTTGTATGTGTGTCTGTGTGTGTGTGCCTCTTTTGAACCGGATGTATCACTTAGAGCTAAATATAGACTATATATTTTATATACAATTAAATAAACAGTGAAGTACATTATCCATTATTGAAAGCTATATTTGGATATATTTTGAATTCAGAATGCATGCACCCTACTGGCTTAAACAATTTAATGCAAATTGGACAAATCCTCTCATGATTAGTTGCTTATATATTCGAGAATTTAGATTCTGAAAAATATCTACATGTGGTCTTCTATTTTTAAAATGTTTTTGAAGATTTGTTCTAAAAGATAAGGAATGCTAATATACTATCTTTTATTTAGTTTTGTTTTTCTTTATATGTGAACCCTTATACATTTGAAAGCAACAGCTGTGGAGAGACAAGCAATTTTGAAATTGTGAATTTCTTCAAAAACATATCTATACTGAAGTTTATAATATTTCTTCTATTTTCCAGAGATTAGTTATCGATTTATGTAAGTTAAATTTTAAAATAAATTATACATGTAATGTTTATACCAATGTATGTGTAATACTAGGTAAACTGCAAAACAAAATTTGCCAATATTTTACTATATTTTATTAAATATAAAAAGCATTCTTCCTATTACAATGCATATAGAACTATTGGGCAAAAAAGAAGTGGCAATATATGAGAGTCTGAAAACAAATACAATATATTTTTGCAAGGTTTTCAAATTTTTCCCAGGTAAAACTGTGAATAACTGCATATTTCATTTTCTCTGTAATTTCTAAATTATTTCCTATACTTGATGGTAATAATTCAGTTACTTAAAGAAATGAATATTAGAACAATCATGACCTTAAACAGTGCTGTCCAAAAGAAATTTCTTCGATAATGGAAATGTTTTATAATTTCATGGTCCATTATGAGTGTCACTAGCCACATGGAGTTAGTTATTAAGTGCTTGAAATGTGGCTAGTATGAGGAGGAAGAAAAATTTTATTATATTTTAATTAATGCAAATATAAATTTAAATAACCACGTGTGCCTAGTGACTATTGTATTGCCTAGCACAAATATAGAATATTGGGAGTAATATATGCATCTTCAAAATATTTTGGCATCACAAAATTGATTGCTTTAGAGACTTCAAAATTGCAGAGAGGTAAAGAGTAAGAAAGAGAGAGGGAAACTTTGACCAATATTGTATATTAAAATTATAATTCCATACAATCTATGGCCTAATGAAGTGTAGATATCATCATCTGAGTAGACTCACAGAAAGTTAATTTGAAAAAATCCAACATACTTTCATGAAAAAGAAAAACAAAAAACACTCAGCAAACTAAGAATTTCAGTGAACTTCCTCAACCTGAAAAAGGCATCTATGAAAAAGTAAAGCTAATATGATACTTACTGGTGAATGAATGAAAGCTTTCTCCCTAAGATCAGGAAATTGACAAGTATATCTGCTGATGCCACTTCTATTTAACATTGTATTGAAGGTTCAAGTTTGACAAATTAGGCAAGAAACTGATGTAAAATGAATTTAGATTGGAGATTTATAAGTATAGCTTTTTCTAGACATATATGACATAATCTTATATACAGAACACACTAAAGAATTCACAAAATTATCAAAGCTAAGAAACAAATTTATCCAAATTGCAAGATGTACAATTAATATACAAAATCAGTTGTATTTCTATATACTAGTACTGAACAATACAAAAATTTAATAAAAAAATAATTCTATTTAATTGAGCACCAAAAGAATAAAAATTAGGAATAAATTTAAACAAAGGAGTGAAAGACTTGTTCAAAACATTCTTGAAAGACATTAAAGGATACCTAAATATAAAGAAAGTTATCTCATGTCCATTGATTAGAATAGCTAATATTGCTGAAATGACATTACTCCTCGAAATGATTTGTGGTTTCAGTGCAGTTGTGATCAATGTTTCATCTGCCTTTTTTGCTGAAATGGATAAGCTGATTCTAATTCCCTAATTCCAAGGGAACCAAAAGAGCAAAAACCATTTTGAAAATGAAAAACAAAGTTGGTGGACCCACACTTTCCAATTTCAAAACATACTACAAAGCTACAATGGTCAAAACCATGGGGTACTGGCATATGGATAAGTATATAGATTAATGGAATATAATTGAGAGTCCAGAAATAAACCCATACATCAATGGTCATTTGTTTGTTGACAAGGGTGTCAAAACCATTTAAAGGAAAAAGAATAATCTCTTCAATAAATAATTTTAGGAGTAGTAGATAGCCAAAAGAATGAATTAGTGTGTCTACTTCACGGCATCTAAAACATAATTCAAAATAAATCAAAGAACTAAAGGTAATACCTAAAATTATAAAATTATTAGAAGAAACGTAGGTGTAAATCTTTATGACTTTATATCAGGCAACAATTATTGGATATAGTATCAAATGCATAAAGAAACAAATAAGTAACTGTATAAATTGGGCTTCATCAAAATTAAAAACTGGTTTGTGTCAAGAAACATTCTCAAGTTAGCTGATAAGCAATCCACAGAATAGGAGAAAATATTTGAAAATCATATATTTTATAAAGGTTTAGTTTCCAGAATATACAAAAACACATGTATCTCTGTAAAAAGACAAATAACAATTTAAAAATTGACAAAGAATTTGAATAGGCATCTTTCTGAAGATGATATACAAATGGCCAATAAGCGCTTGAAAAGAAGTTCTACATTATTAATCATTAGGGAAATGCAAATCAAAACCACAATGAAATGCCACTTTATATCAGTTAGGATGGTTAAAAATGTCAATGGTAAAGAACAAATTTTGCTAAAATATGGAAGAATTGGAACTCTCATACATTTCTGGTGTGAATGTAAATCACACAGTCACACTGGAAAACAGTCAGGCAATTTCTCCAAAGTTAAATATCAAGATACAATATACTTAGCAATCAACTGCTGTGTACACAACCAAGAGAAGTGGAAATACACGCTCATACAAAAATGTGTACATGAATATTAGCCCAAATATCCATCAAATAATGAATGGAAAAACAAAATGAATGTATCTAAACAAAGAAATTTTATTCATCCATATAACACAACGAAGTACTGATTCATGCTAAAACATGAATGAATCCTGAAATATTAAGATAAGTGAAAGAAGCCTAATCACATATTTTATGATTCCATTTAGATCCTCATCTAGATGAAGTGTCCAGAATAGGCAATTTACATAGAGATGGAAAGTAGATTAATTGTTGCCAGAGGATAGGATGATGTGTGATGGTTAGGTTCATGTGTCAACTTGGCCAGGTAAGGGTGCCAAGTTTTTTGGTCAAGAAGCACTGACCTAATTGTTACATTTGGTGGACTTAAATCATTAGTAAGTTGATTGCATCTATGTCTGATTACATCTATAATCAACTGAAGAAATTGCTTTCAACAATGAGATAGTTCTCACCCAATCGGTTGGAGGTTTGAAAAAGAGAAGTGAAAATATCGGCAGTCAGAAGAGTATTTTCATCTCTACTTCAACCAGCCAGCTTCTCCTAGGGAATTGATAGAAAACCTTCAAAATTACAGCCTGCCGTATGGAATTTGGACTTGTGCATCCCCACAGTCACATTTTTAAAAAATTTAATATTTATTGGTATCTCCTGTCGGTTCTGTTTCCCTAGAGAACCCTGACTAATACAAGGGGGGAAATGGGAGCTATAGGGTTTCTTTGGGTGTGAGGGACACATTCAGGAATATTAGAATATTAGAATAAAAATTGAAGAAAGTACTGTTAAGTTTTTTAGAAGAGTAACAGTTTGGTATTATTTATGAATTCCAAAAAAGATATTAATTATGTTTGTAAACTGGTTTGTTCCTCTGGGCATGAGAAGCTTTGTTTGTATTAAATTCAAAGTGTTTTTGTTTACTTGTTTAAATCAAAATTAGGGCTTTGATCTGACCATGTCAGTAAGGTAACTTAGTTTAATTCCCTGCCCCCTTCTTGGGCTATATAAATGGACATTCACTCAAGAAGACACACAAGAGAAGTCCACGGGGCCCTAAGAGGAAGAAGGAAGTCTGAACCTTCACAGAGATTGGCAACCATCTTTGGTGAGAAAGTACCTCTTATGGTGCCTTGACTTGGATTCTTTAGGGCTTTGTAACTGTAAGCTTCTACACCAAATAAATACCCTTTATAAAAGCCAACAAATGTTTGGTAGTTTGCATCAGGACCCCTTTGTCTGACTAATAGAACAATTTAGATGTTTTATGATATTGAACAGTCTTTCCAACCAACAAATGAAGACAAAGATGGAATCCAGGATGCTCCAATAAAAAGCAGCCTCAGTTTGATGATATCATAAGATATATATTTTTTTCTTTTTTTTTTTTTCTTTTACTGGGAGGTCCCGGGGATCAAACCCAGGTCCCTCCATATGGGAGACGGACGCCCAACCAGTTGAGCCACATCCGCCCCCCAAGATATTTTTTTAATACTTCATAAAGATTTATTGTGTTACTTCATTGACTGTTTAAGTGGAAAAACCTTCAGAGACTCTCAAAGGTATGCCTTCTTAATCTTTTTTTTTTTAAGGATTTATTTTATTTACTTATACTCCCACCACCACCTCGTTTGCAGGCACTATCTGCTCATCTTCTCTATAGGAGGCATCAGGAACCGAATCCAGGACCTCCCATGTGGAAGGCAGAAACCCAATTGGTTTAGCCACATCTGCTTCCCCTTCTTAATCTTTTAAGTCAAGAGTTCTAGGAATCTTGAAGGGTTTTCCCCCATAAATCTGGTTATAGAAGGATCTGTCTTGAAGAGTTGCATGAGCACAGCTTTAGTCTAACAGAGTAAATAATTATTTGATGCACACAAAATACATAATGTTTTAAAATGAATTATACTATCTAAAAACAGGCAATTAAAGTGAAATGGGGACTCTCAATGTACAGTCTAGCACAAGCATTTAGCAGACTGAGAAAGCTGCAAAACTATAGAACTGAACATTCTCATGGAAAAAGAATAACGCAGAGGACAAAGCCAAGAGCTAAGGAAAGCACAAATAAGGAACAAGGAAATTGGTGAAATATGTCTGGCTGGATATCAGATTCACTAGGAAATAGTATATTCTGCTCGCCACCCATTTGAATGGATTTATTTTTAAAGTTATCCTATTCCTTTCTTGACATATGTTGGACACTTTTCAGTCACACATCTTTGAGACCAGGGAAATGTACCTGAGCTATGGAACCCAAAGAACCCATCTTCACCTGGGCGTGATTTAAATGTTGAAATCCTGAACTTTTAAATAATGGAATATTGTGGGTCTTGGGAGAGAGGGAATGTATTTTGCATATGAAGAGAATGTGAATTATTGTACCCAGAAGGTGGACGTGGTAACCAGTTTTTAAAATTAGTTACCCCAAATTCCTTTCCTTCCTGAATAAACCCCTGAATCTGGAGTTGTCCTGTGATTTTATGATAAAGAGATTGTGTCAGAAGTGCTATTCAGAGACTTTTGAAACCAGGCCTTAAGATGAAGGAAGATTCTGCTTCCTTTCATTTGGAACCCTTGATCCTTGGATGCTTCAAGTCATATTGAGAGACAGCATAGAGGAAATAAAGGCAGACTGGTCAACAGGGCCAGGGCACCTTTCAATGGAACGTCAGCATCAACCTCTAGGCAGGTGAATCAACCATCTGGTATATTTTAGGCAGTTCATGTCTCTATTTGGCTGCAGCCCCAGCCACTATTCGTGTGAGGCAGAAGACTTGGTTGAACCGAGGCTATGCACACATTGCGAGAGATAATAAAATGGTTGTTGTTTTAAGCCATCAAGATTTGAGGTGGTTGTTATGCAGCAACAAATCACCGAAATGTTCAGCCACAGTAGAATGGATAAACAAACTGCTTCATAGTCATTCAATGGAATATGAGAATGTTGTATATAGCCATAAGCAACAATAAGGAAGAGACTCAAAAGAATAATGTTGAACAAAAGATGTCCAGCACAGAAGAGTACATCCTGTTTGATTTCAATAACATATTAATACAAATCAGGCATAACTAGTCTAGGATGTTACTTTTGGGAAGAGATAGTGACTGGAAGAATGAACAAGGGGACTTCTGGCGAACTGGAAATGCTTGCAATTGCTGTTTTTGCTCTAATTGCTGGTTACAAGTGTGTATTTAGCTGTGTACTATGCTCTTTACACTTTTCTGTTTATTTGTTGTACTTAACTTTATATTTCATTGCAAAAAAACTAAATATAATGGGACACAATTTCATCCTATCACACTACAAAAATATTAAAACACTGATAATGCAAAATTTTAGCAAGTTGTCAAAAAGAGGAATAGCCTTGCATTGTTAGAACATGTGCAAATTGTCACTTTAGAGGGAAATTTGTCAATTGGTGGTACATTTGGAAATGTGTATAACTCAGCAGTTTTAATTCGACCTATATGTCTTAGTGAAATTTGTATATATGTGCACAAGGAAATATGTACAGAAAGTTTCACTGAAGAATTATTTTCCATTAAATAGAAGATATTTAGTAAAAGGAAAGAAATAAGTAACCATTCATATATAAAAGAATGTTAAAATAAACTTGGGTATACTATAAAATTGTATATTATGTAATTGTTAAAATGAATATATGTCTTTGAATATATTTCAAAGACAGTGTTGAATAAAATAAAAGCAATAGACATATAAGTTATAAAATATTGAAAACCTAAGTATACACAATTTATTATAATTGTTGATAGATACAAACACATTTAGTAATTGTATTAAAATACGTCTGTGGTTTGCTTTAAAAAATGCTAGTTATTATCTTTGGGGAAGGAACAAAAGAATAGAATTAAAGAGGTTTACACATAGGCTCAAATGGCATGTAATATTTAACTGCTAAAAGATCCTATGAAGCAAATATGACAAAATGTTAAGATTTGATGATAAATTTCTGATATACATATAAAAGTAAGTTTGCAAGATGTAGATTTTAGTTTATAGGTTTTCTACTTTAAAAATATAATTAATTGTTATTATTGGAATACTGAAAGTGCTCTAAGAATGAAGTGATGAATGCACAAATACATGATTACATCAAATACCATTGATTTTACACTTTGGATGGATTTATACTTTATTAATATGTATTAATAAAATTACTCTGATTAAAAAAATAATTACGTTCTCTAAATTTGAAAGGTATGTATTTAGAAAATATTTATTAAATTATCATTTTTGTCTATAGGCAACATCTGGCAATAAAATAGGCTTAATCAAGCCTGAGTCAAAATTGGACTTTGAAGAAAATATGGCTTTTAAATCTTCACCACAAACTTAACAAAGATTTTATTTGACATACCTCTCAAGTAAAATTGAGTATTTTTCATATATTTTGAGGTAATGCCTTATATTTATGCTATCTGTGTTCAAAACTGTTTTGCCCAAGTGAAATTGAATCCCTTTGGAGAACATCAAAGGAAATATTTAAACCCCACAGATAATAATGAAAATGCCATTTTGATTACTAAGTAGTATATAATACCTTTATAATTTCCACCATGTGCAAAAGATTGCCTTTGAAATTCAGACAGAACAGTGAACCTAAACAGCACCAAAGCCCTGGTGCCTTATTCCCAGTTGTGCTAAATACCAAAGGAGATCAATGAGTTTTGTGATCTGAACGACCTTTCTATAATTTCTGTGTTTGGGCAATTTGTTGTGACATTCAGTATTATTTTTTCTCTGTTGGTGGTAGACATGCTTCAGGGTATACCTGAATAAAGTTTCAGTGCTTTTTTTTTACTTTGATATAGCTTGGGACTACCCATGACCACCATTATTTGGTTTAAAAAAATCATATTTTTAATCAAAATTTCAATGTATGATAACATAGCTGGTTCCTTACAATACAGTTTTACATCCAAGTATTTAACTCACACACTGATGAAACATAATGTGTTATTTTTTTAAAATATTAACTTTATAACCCTTTAGTAGTATCTGTTTTCAGAGGCTGGAAAGCAGGAATCCGAATATTCCTTCACAGCAATTTACTCGGAGCTCCTCTAATATGTCAGGTTGTGAAGTGCTGGCCTTAAAAAGCTTATGATCTAGTAGAGCATACGTTTGGTGATAGGTTCCTTACCATACAGTGTCATAAGTAAGGATTCAATTTCAATGGAGCAGTCGTACAGAGAGGCACTCAACCCAGGCTTTGAAGGCTAATGCGTGGAATCACAGGGATAAAAAGGAAATGCTCCTTAATTGAATATTTGAAGAAGGAATCCTTGTTATCATGTCTGAAACATAAGCTGAAGGAGGTGTTTTTGTTTTTTGTTTTTTAGTTTTTTGAGATATTGGGCCTGGAAACCTGGAACACTCATATGTGAAAAGCTGGTACTAAAATGCTTGAGCCACGTTCGATCCCCAGGAGGAGGGCTTTAAGAAAACAAGATGTCATAGTACCTTCAAAGCGACTTCAAAGCACAAAGCAAAGCAAGGAAGCAGGGTAGAGTTCAGCATTAAATGAACATTCAGTGAATTTGTGAGTGGTGTTGATGAGATTGTAAAGTAAAATAGTGACCACACTATCAACGAATCTTTATGAGTTATTGGAGAGAATTTATCAAATTTTAGAAATAGAATGAACAGATCCTAATGATGGCTTGTATATACTCAATTTTGCATCCATAGTCTGCCTTCTTGTTATCAAAGATGAATTATCTGAACCCATTGCTAAGGCCAATACTTTATCATTGCACTAGACCCCATCTTCTCTTCACTACAATTAAAACTCTTTTCTCTTTCTCCCCATATGATCATTATTTTGTATTAGACAGGACCATCCCCTTCAGCATGCAAATATACTGTTTAATGCCATTCTGAAAACAAAAATCAAAAACTCCTTCTCTTTCTAGCTACTATCCTGTATCTTTGTACCCTCTTGTCAAGTTGTCTTCAAATACTACCAACTTATGCTCCTGTGACTATTAACATCAGATACCTGCACTTGATCATTCCAGAAGAGGAGTTAATGGTTCTTCACATATGACATTTATAAGTCGGTGGCCCAAAGTCTGACATCCAGCACTGTTTTCTTATCTTCCCTGCCTCAGAATACAATAGAAAATGTGGAAAATTTGCACTTGTTAAAAATATTGTTTCAGAAAGTCTGGTTATATAGTGTCATGTCATACCATATTATTCGTTCAGCAGTTGACATTAGTCATTTTGACCTCAGTTCTCTATTTCCATTACAAAGAGCTCTCCTGATATCTAGACATAAATCCAGGTGCCAGTTGGACATCTCCACTTGGATGTTTAACAGATACCTAAAACTTAACATTCCCAATATTATCTGTCTTATCCCATCCCTCTATATATTCTTCTGTTCCCATGTTCTGTGTTCCCTAGCTTAATAAATGATGAATGAAATAACCATCCACACTGGGTGTCATCATTTTTCCTTTCTTATATCTCATTAATGTATTCAAATATTTACTGTCTACCCACTATTTTCTAGGCACTGCTCTGGGAGAGGGTGGGGTGGAAGGGAGTATAACAGTGGACAAAACAGGCAAGTATCTCCCCTTAATACTTTTGGATTACAGGGAATGAGACAGACAATAAACATCTGGAAATGTCAGTGGAAGTATTTATACTGCTCCAGTGGCAGCCCTCATGTTGGCCACCACCCTACTATATTAAATAAACTTCAGTGGATACAAGTAGAGGTTTCTAAGTGGTCTTCTTCAGCCTATCTCATTATGCTTCAGGGAAGAGGGAAGCACTGCATCCTTCTTCCATGGAAAGGGGTGGGGTTCAGCCCGAGAAGGATTAACTCCTTACTAATTTCCAACAATTCCTCAATCTCTTCAAACCCTTTCAGAAACTGGGAAATGTTTTGTCACTAAGGTCTCATAGCCAAGTTTTTCATCATCCCCTATGCTTATCATGTCCAGGTTCTTAAATATTTCACTTTGGAAAGTAACTAGGGTTGCAACCATAATTGTTTTTTGTTTATTAAAGATTTGTTTTATTTATCGCCCCCCCCCCGCCGCCGGCATTGTTTGATGCCGCTGTCTGCTCTCTGTGTCCATTTGCTGTGTGCTTTCTGTGTCTGTTCATATTCTCTTTAGGAGGCATTGGAAACCGAACTCGGGACCTCCCATGTGGAAGACAGACACTCAAAAACCTGAGCCACCCTGATTTGTTGTGTCTTTCATTGTCTTTCCTCTTTGTGTCTCTTTTGTTGCATCATTTTTTTTTGCGTCAGCTCGCCGTGTCTGCCCGCGGCACCAGCTCGCCTTCTCCAGGAGGCACCGGGAACCAAACCTGGGACCTTCCATGTGGTAGGCAGAAGCCCAGTCGCTTGAGCCACATCCACTTCCCCCATATTTGTTTTTAAATAAGATTTAAAATTGCTACACATGTGTTTACAAAGCAGTGATTCTTAACGGGGAAGGCAGTATTTTAGAAATTCTTGCAGTTGTTTTCTCTCTTATTCATTGGTACTGCTAATTCATTTTAGAGGCTAAGGGACATAGAATGCTACAGATATTAGATTATCTGCAATGTACAAATCATTCCAAAATATTTACACTTTTTTCCCTAATCCTGCAGAACTTTCAAATGTTCTGCTGGACATTTGTGTAGGTAAAAAATATGTTTATATTTTTCTAAATAATTGTTTGCCTCCTAGAACCACTTCCAGTACTGTGTTATGTTCAATTCCCTGGATGCAAAATTATGTTCAGAAGGTTTTTTTGTGGAAGGGGTTCGGGCGTTAACCCTTTAAGGCAGATTGGGCAGAAAGGTGACTTGCAATGGCATTGCAACTTTTGCCTCAGCCAATCTTGTAGGGAGCTCTAGAGCTGGATCTTTATATCCTTCCATCAGTCAGTCATTTTCTACAGGCTAGGAATTTTGTGCTAAATACCTTAATCTTTTATAATGACCAAAGACAGTTTTCAATGATATCTGCAGGTGCAAACAGGAACAAAAGATTTTCTAAGTAATAGTGCTTAAACGTGTTGAGTTTTCATAGAGAATCAAGATGGAGCAACACAGCATGATCTACAAAAGAAAAAGAAGAACTTCTGGTTAATAATCACAGGTAACATTAAATAGCATGTATGAGGTTTGAAGAAACCTGTTATTAAGAATGTCTTTTCAGCCAAGGTCAATAAAAATCCATATTTTTATAGTTATATGATCTTGATATAACAGGTTATTTGGGAAAATTTAGACCAGAATGCATGGAATTTATTTTCGCAAATTTGTTTTATATATATTTTGTGCTGCTATTTAACCTTCTATTACTTTGCTATTTTAATATTATTTTGCTTAGCCCATCTCTATACTGGAAATGAGAGAGACATTTAAGTGGTTGGATGAGATGAACTACAAAAGAAATTGTTTTGGAAATAATATTACAATTGATTATAGTTAGACATTCTTAACACAATGTTTATATGGAGCTGCTGACCATTTTAGCAAGTTGAATAGATTCTTTGTTATCCAACACATTTCAGTCCTTTCAGAAATTTAATAGCAACAATATTTCCTGTTTCTTAGACACAGAAAATAGCAACAGTGCATCTCAAATCACAATTTTCTTTAATAAGCATTGCAACATAAGGGCAAAAAGGCTGTGACAAAAAATCAGCAAATAACATCTAGTTACAGAAACTTGAAATCCACAAATGCTTTGTTCAATGAGTGCCCTTGAGTAAATTTACTTTGCAACTATTTGTAAGATAGTTAGAATCAATATTCTAAAATTATCATATATCTCTGGCATTTAAAATACAACCATATATTACTTCTGGCTTGAACAGGCAATGTGGAACATTAGAAAGATATTTATAAGAAATCTGAGTTCTTTTTGTAATCATATTTCTGTAGATAGGCTTCTCACATGAAGACTCTTGTAAAAAAAAAAAAAATGGATGTTTTCTATAAAGGCACCTTGATCATAGTTTTTTTTGTTTCATTTTTTACCAGGAGGTACCAGGGATCGAACCCCAGTCTCTCCATATGGTAGACGGACGCCGAACCTCTTGAACCACATCTGTTTCCCGATCATAGTTTTTATATACCGATTTTTTCTCATATGGGTACACTTGCCAGACAACCACTGTGAGTACAGGGTGCTATAAAAATATAAAATATTTACTGATTTATCTTCATTTTCCTTTTTTCTGCCCCATCATTTCTACTATACCTCCTTCTCAATAACTAGCCTATCCCCTCTCAAGACTTTTCTGCATGTGATTTATGCATGACTGAATGAATGCAAGGAACAAATAATATATTTAAACCATGAGAACTATTTGATATTTTTCCTCTACATATATTTACATTTAAATAGAGCACACAATATTAGACTTATGGAATAAATGGCTAATTGAGTATACCAGTCATCAAATATAGTGAGAAATTATATTAGAAACAAAAGTTTGCTCCCCTCTTCATATTCTTAAATGGAACACATAGGTGGCTGTTCTATTAAGAGGTGAGCTCTCCACATATATACCAGAATATTTCATATTGTCTCTACCTTCATGGTTGTTGTTAAATTCATCATCTAAGCATAAACCAAGTGTCTGGAATTTTCTCTCTTGATTTAAATTGAGGTACATACATTCAATGGAATGTTACTCAGCTGTAAGAAAGAAAGCAGTATTAACACATGGGACAGCATGGATGAATCTTGAGGACCTTATGTTGAGTGAAGTAATCCAGTCACTGAAGGACAAATACTCCATGACCTCACTGATATGATTCGTGTAAATTGAGCAGACTCACAGAGCTACAATCTGGAAGATAGGTTATCAGGAGAGAGAAAGGGAGGAGAGGGTGGTGATGTTCAATATAGGCAAAATCTATAATAAGGTGGAAGAGGGTGGTTGGGCAGTGGATGAGGGTGATGGTGCAGTGATGTGATTGGGTTCAATGGTGCTGGAATGTGGGGGAGAGTCTGATGGGCGGTGGGGTTGGATTATCCATGGAACTGGGGAGAAGGCTGGAAGAAGGAGGTGGTGAACCTGGGGGATTTTTAGGTCTGTGGTTAAAACTACAATGGTGGGAATGTTCTTTTGGCAAATTATAGCAAGGGAGGGTTACTGGTGCAGGGTGTCGAGGGTGGGGGGATATGCAGGATAGACAGTACCTGGGGCAGGCTTCTATGGAATATGAAAGTGTTCATCTTGCCAGGGTGTGCTATCTCAGTGGGTGGAGACCCACAAATAAATAAGAAAATATTAAATTTCCATCCTGGGAAGTCCTGCTGTCTTATCAATTAGAGGAGCAAGAACATTTTGAGAACATAGGCAGTGCCTAATAACAGAAAACAGACCAATGGGTCAAACCCTCAATATTATTGCAAGTAACTGTGAACCATATCTTCAAAAATTGAAATCTACTGGTTACCACAGGTTCTGAAAGGAGGGAGGGGAAAAAATAGAATAGATAGAAGTAAGGACATTGGAATTGTTCTGCATGATCTTGAAATGACGGATACAGGCCATTTTAAGTTTTGTCAAACCCTATAAAAGTGTGCAGTTGCAAAATGTAAACCATAATGTAAACCACTGACCATGGCTAGTAGCAATGCTTCAATATTTGTAAATCAATTGTAACAAACGTACCATACACATGTAAAATATTACTAATGGGGGAGTGTAGCAGTTTGGCAGTTTGATGAAGTTATGAATTCCAAAAATAGATATTAGATTATGCTTGTAAACTGTTAATCTGGGCATGATTAAGTTATGATTAGGGCGTTGACTGGGCCACGTCAGTAGGGCATTGTGCCCCACCCCTTGGTGGGTGGGAGATCAAATATAAAAGGCAAGGCAAAGGACAGAGTTGGAGCAGTTTTGATGTTGGAGTCTAGATGCTGGAGCCCGGGGAGGTGAGCTGACAGAGGAGCTTGGTCGTGAGGAAGGAGAAAAGGCCCTGGGATAGAGACAAGCCATTTGCCTGAGAGTCTACAGCTGGCCTTGTGGAGTGAGGCAGATCCTAGAGAGCCTCATAGACTGCAGCTGACCTTGTGGAGGAAACGGAGGCGCTAAGCCCAGAGATAAACGGAGCCCCAGGAGAGAGGAACCCAAGAAGCCTGAACCCTAGCAAATGTCGGCAGCTGTCTTGCTCTACCACGTGGTGAAGGAAGAAACTTATGCTTTATGGCCTGGTAACTGTAAACTTCTACCCCAAATACATACCCTTTATAAAGACCAACAGATTTCTGGTGTTTTGCATCAGCACCCCTTTGACTGACTAATACAGGGAGAGTGGGAGAGTGGAAGGGATTTGAGTATATGGGAATCCTCTATATTTTCCATGTGACTTTTCTGTAACCTAAAGCTTCTTTGAAGATAAAGTGAATAAAATAAGACACTGGGGAACATAATGGAAGAAACTGTCACTGTACATAAAAGATAGATCTTATGGTGATGAAAGAAACATTGGGGAAAATTTTTAATGTTAATTTTTTATTTTTACCTTTATTTTTTATTTTTTTATTGTTTTTATTTTTACTTTTGTATTTTATTTGTTAGTATTATTATTTTTTTCTTATTATTTTTATTTGTTTACTTTTTTGGCTTAATTTTGGGGGAGGTTTTGGAACCAGAATGGCCACAACTGTGGCAGGGGAGAATTGTGCAGGACGTTGGTGATGGGGGATATGTGGGGAGGGGTGCACCTGGGGCATGCCTCTATGTCATATGAATATGTTCAAGTGGCCATGGGACATTGTCTCGGTGGGTAGAGACCCACACAATAAGCAAAGAATATTTAATTCCCATCCTGGAAAGTCCTGCTACATTCTCTACTAGAGCAGCAAGAATCCCCCAAGTACATGGGCAGTGCTTAGTGAAGGAGGACAGACCATTATACTTGATGTTGATGGCTATACTTGTGAACCTTTTCTTGAATACATTTATTTTCCAATTATGGAACACAATGATTACAAAAAAGCGTAAGTATTGAATAGCCAAACAGATGTATTTTACTACATTTACCAATGATAGGAAAATAAAATTTTTTAAGTAAGGACCTAGACCATATAAATGCATTTTACCATGGTATAGATATATTGTTACAATTACTAAGGATTGGTTTTATTTTATCTCTTCTTAAAAGTGATTTATAGATCTACTAAATTTATTTCTTCCACAATGTTTGAGAACATACAATAAAAATTTTAGAACTATATAATGCTCTTTTACCTTTTATGGTCAATGAAGACAGGCAGGTAAACATCTAATACTATGTATTATAATAAAGATGCTCAGAGTTGATACAATGTTATGAAACTTCCATTATTGCTATTGGTGAATTCCCTTGAATGGCCTTTATTTATATTCTCTAGTATGGTCAGCCAAAACATGCAATTGGCTAATGAGTTATTATGCACACACACTTGCACAAATATATATATGTATAGATATATATAGTTTTTTAAAAATTATTTTTAAGATTTACTTCTCTTTCAAGCACAATCAGTACAGTGGTTTCCAACTGTGTCAACTCACCTATACTTGAACTATGTTTCCCAGCATCCTCTTACATCCATGATTCCAGGTTAGCCTTGGTCATGAGAGAAATCTTTTTATTTGGGTGGCAGAAGTAAAGCAACAGTCACAAAGCCCTGATGGTTGTTGTTTGGTAGAGGCTGTGAGGAACAGATGCAGAGTGGTCTGCTGATTCCAACTTGTTCTTGCTTTTCTCTTCTCCATATCATGCTCTAATTCCCAATTGCTTCTCTTGTTGGCCAACAATGATTCCAGGCCCACCACTTGATATTTTGCAGCAACTCAGAGGGAAAAACAACAGAGAACCAGCAAACCTCACAGACTTCTTCAACAGCCTGCCTCATGTTTCTGCACAATACTGAATAAATATTTAATCACAGACTTTGGACGAATAAATGGTCCCATCCTTTTAACATGTCTTATTCTACTATTGGAGTTTTCTAGGGTTATTTATTCTTTTATGATATTTGTAGTAAAAAGCTTTTTACATAAAGATGACGTGGAGCCTACCCAGATTAAACAATCGACTTATCAAAATAAATAAGATTATAATGTTTAGGTTGTTTATTTTCTTTGTACTTATTTCTTTGCATTTCACTCCTCCAAAAGTACTTTTGGTGCAAATATTTATGGTTTTGATAATTTGGGGATGCATCTTGGAGACCATTTAAGATTCTCTGATATGTCAAACATACCACATAGGGAACATTAACATTTTAGCTAATTTATCATATGAATGACATATGATATTTCATTTTATAGAAAATCATGTTGTTTTAAATCTAAAAGTAAAAAAAAAAAAAACAAAAAACCACCTGAAAATGAATACTTAGCATTTTCATAATTTGATTCATATGAGCTTACATTGTTACAGACACTATTAGAGAAGACATGAAACATAGAACATAGCCGATGATTAACCTAATGTCATCATAACTAAAAATCAACAAAAACATAAATTCAGTTATAATTAATGGCATTTGTATTTTATTTTAATACAGATGTTTTATTTTAATACAACAGCTTTGTATATAATTGTGTTAAAGTCAAACCATAAAACAACCTTTCAAAGTTTCACATCAAATGAAGTATCTGCCCTTTCCACATACATAATACTTACATATTTTAAGCCCAGTATTTCTATGGCTGAAAACAAAGGCATAAATTCTGTTTTCCTCTCACCTTATTTCCTCATACATTCAAATCCACATGCTGGACTTCCGGACATCACCATTTCAGCATTTTCTTTTTTTTCTTTTCTTTTTTTTTTTTAGCATAATCTTCCAGCCCTAAGCCATCTTTATAGAAAATTTGCCCTAGCTTAAGAATGATCTCATCTCAAAGGCTTTGATCTATTCTCTGTAACTGAGGTTACAACCAGAGTCAATCCCACTAATTCCAAAATTTCTTCAATTCTTTATACCCTAGTTTTGTTAATTGTCACCATTGTCATTGGGAAAGAATGTTTGGGGCCAGCAGAGTTAAGAAGCACTGGAAAGTGAGGTCTTTTATTCTAAAGGTGGGAAATAACACAAAAATGACAGGTACTAAGTATCCTCAAATTAAATACATTAAAAAATGTTGAAGCTCTTTCTTCTTTTAGAGTTTGCCAAGATATGTTACTTCATTACATTGTTTGGCAAGTGGACATTGTTCAGCAATATATTGTGTGGTAGAAGACATTCTCTTAACAATTATTTAGATTCAAGAGGCTCTAGCAGGACTAAAGGCCTTCTTTGGCAGGTTAATGCTTTAAGGCAGCATTTCTGAGGATTGGGTTAAATTATGTTAGGGATACATGGGTTAAAAAAAAAGAAAAGCAAGTCAAAATTCATCAAAACCAAATTTAACATGAAAAATTGACAAATGTAAAGGTAAACATAACAATTACAAGAGGAATATGTTTAGCTCAGAATATTTTTTGAAATTAAACATGTTGATCCTTTTTCATGAGAATGATGCACACTTTAGGCTGCTCTTATGCAATAAATTGCTGACAATCTTTCACATATTTGAATGAAGACACTGACATGGTTAAAAAAGCAAACCCTAAGTTGTTTGTAATTGACACTGATAATAATTGTAGCAGTTTGGCTGTTTGATATAGTTATGAATTCCAAAAATAGATATTGGATTATGCTTGTAAACTAGTCTGTTCATCTGGGCATGATTAAGTTATGATTAGGGCGTTGACTGGGCCATGTCCGTAGGGCTTTGAGGCCCACCCCTTGGTGGGTAGGGTCTCAAAGATAAAAGACATGGCAAAGGACAGAGTTGGAGTTTTGATGTTGGAGTTCTGATGCAGAGATTTAATTCTGGAGCCCCGGGAAGTGAACACACAGAGGAGCTTGGTTGTGAGGAAGGAAAGAATCAAGCTGTTTGCCTCATAGTCTACAGCTGGGCTTGTGGAGGGAGCAGAGGAGCTTCCCAAGCAAACTGTGGGAAGAGAGGAAACCAGGAAGCCTGAACCCTGGCAGACTTCAGCATCCATCTTGCCCCAACACATGGCAATAGACTTTGGTGAGGGAAGTAACTTATGCCTTATGGCCTGGTAACTGTGGTTTTTTATAAAAACCAACCAATTTCTGGTATTTTGTATCAGCACCCTTTGCCTGACCAATACAATAATAATGTGTTAATGTTAATGTTTTGCATCAACTGTGAATGTAAAATAGTAAAAAACCTGCATTGCTTATAATCTGCATAATTTAAAGGGTCACCTCCTTTCATTAATCTCACATTTATTGCATCCTCAGAAATTGGATATCTTAAAAGTTTATTATAATCTATCAAATTACTAATAGAGGTATGATCACAAACATCGTAAGCACAATAAATTTATTATATAGCCTAGGATACCAAATATAGCTCCTTAATAAGTACTGTTTATTCATGTGATTCCAGCAATTTTCTAATAACTCTTAAACATATGGGAGTAGTTGCATTAAAATATTAAAATTAGGGATCTGACCTTTAAATACACACATTTTTAAGGCACTCATTACAAAAAAAAAATAAAGAAGTTAGGAATTAATGCAACAAAAGAGTGGCAAGGACTTTGGTAATGTGGGAAATTCATGTCTTGTTAAGAGATATTCAAATTCATTATAAGCAAGTAAACAAACAAGCAAAACTTAAAAGCAAAACCTTGGGATTTGTTTTTAAAAATGCATGTGCAGCCTATATGTGTGTGTGTGTGTGTGTATATATATATATATATATATATTTTTTTTTTTTTTTTGCTACTCCAGGTTGTGATCCTTGATCAAAAGTATAAAAAAATTCCTTAGCTTTTTAAAATTCAGTTTTAACATCAGGTATTTTTTTTCAAACGTGCATGCTTATTAGCCATTGAGAGAGAGAGAGTGTTTAGGAAAAGAATAATAATTATAATGCTTCCACAGCCTTCATTAAGAATTAAATTATATTCTAATGAAAGAGATATATAACACCAAGTATTCTTTCTATAACTTAGAGGGTTTAATGACATAAAAACATATTTCTAAAAATTGTGCATTCTCGGCATTCAGGAAAAGAGGTCTTCACATAGACAAGGCATTATAAGTACTCACTTCCAAAGATATAAAATTCCAAAAACATGAAGATTATCACCTTCTGTAGAGTAATGTCAATAACCAGATATTTTTAAAATACTACCTAAAGTTTCCTCATGGCAAGATTTGTGTAGCATTAAGAAAACAGATGTCAATAAGTATGAATTATTTCCTTCTAAAAATCACTTTGGGGGAAACATGTCATCAAATCTCTGCTGTTTAATTCCTTTTATTTAGTGTAATATAATGAAAATATAGCCTTTGGAAGCATAGTTCATTTTTACGAGATACTCTATCAGATTCACAGGAAAATAAAGTTACATAATTTCTTTAATGGTTTAAAATGTAGTACTGAAAGGATAAAAAATAGTTTGAAACTTGAGAAAGGTCAAATTTGGGAAACATGTTGTGTCTTTATGACTCTATGCCACACTAATTCAAGGTTGAATTAATACATTTTCTCAAATGATTTAAATAAATGGTGAATATAATGATAAATAACTTTTTAACTTGTACTTTTATTTGGTTAAAGTTAGATTTTACCTTACCAGAAAAAAATAAATATATAAACACAAATCAAGATAAATAGAATTAAAATCCTTGTACTGAAGAGCAATAAAATGTGAATCAAGATTATTCTTACTTCTCTCTCAGTATTTATATCATTAAAAGGAACTTAAATTTTCTGTTTCAAGTTAACATCTGAAATATTTCCCCCAAAGCCTTTGTTGTTTTTGTTATTAAAATAAGTTTCAATTTTAATTGTAGGACTAGAATTTTCACCTCTCCTACATAAATTTGTTTAATTTATATCTTAATCTAAACACATGGTTTTCTAACTAAATTATGCCTATATCATAAGCAAATGTGCAGGTCACAGGTAAATAATAAGGAATATATCACCTATTTTAAACATATTTATCTAAAACATTTTTTATATATTCTCCAGGAGCTTTGAAGCCTTCTAAATAAACATTTTCATTTTGCTGCTGGTATTACGATTTGTGCCCTTGACTCTATCCATACAAATTTTGGGTTTAATCAACAATTTTTAAAAAATGATTCAAATAAACAGTGAATATAATAACATATATCAACTGTTTTGAAACTGTGATATTTAGATAAACTTAGTTTCTCCCCAACCAGGGGAAAAAAAAAAAAAGAATAAGCACAAATCTGGAAAAACAGAATTTTAATCCATGGAATGAAGAGCAGTCTTCACTGGCTGGGAAGAGGGTTAGGATAAGTATGGAGAAGGAGGTAGAATAACAATTATGATATTTAGGCTGATATTCTCTACTGAAAGTGATGCATTTTAATCTCAATTAAATAAAAGAACCAATACATAAACATATTTTTTCATCATGAGACCAAGATACATCCCTAATAGATGTATCTTGAAATTGAAGAAATTAATCTGAATTAAAAATTCATATTAATCTTTCAGATAAGGCCCTAGATTTTCCAAATCCTCTGAAAAGTCATTATGAAGTACGTTAAAAAAATTAGAGTTGTCTTAGAATTAAGAGAAATGAGCATTTGTAGCAAAGATCAATAAAAATAGGCAAACAATAAGTATGTAGCTTCTATCATTACCTACTTCTTGCTTTGTCCAGAGTTTGTGATCTCAAGATACATTTTCACATATATTCATTAATGTTGCTTTCCAAAAAATATATTAATAATATATTTACTTTAGATTCTGCTAGCCAGACTTAGGCAAACTTTTAATAAGCCCAGATAAGAAAGGTAAAATGGAGAATTCCTCTGCCGCACTCCTGGCTAATTTCCCTGAACCTTTGCTTTCTTCTCCTGGCCTCACAGTTGGTGCATCCCCATCCATCTCTGCCCTCTAATTCAGAAGCACTTTTATCTGAAGTTGTCAGCCCAGTCCTTCAAAGATTATTTCTAAACCAGTCAGCCTTATCTATAGGGAGGGGCTGGGAGGAACCTGCAGCACTAATAAGTTTTTCAAAGGGCACTCTGAACATGGTGATAGTATTAGCCTGTAATGAGAAGAAGCCAGTCTTGTCAAATGTGCTCCAATTAAATGTTGCAGACTTCCCCCAGGAGTAGTTTCTTTCTATTGGGAATTTAGTAATGTTCAGTGACTTTATTCCTCAGGCTAACACTATTTTTCAGACATGCCAGAAGAGAGTACATCCAAAGGAAGACATTCTTTCCTGTTCTGTCAGGATTCAGAAATTCACTGCCAACACGAGAGTCAGTTTGTACTAAAGCAGGCTTTCTTAGTAAATGAACCATAGCCTAAGGAAAGAGAAAGTTCAAGCTTTTCTCAAGAGAAAAGAGAACAAAAGTCATTATACTGACCTCGTGATCTTCTTTGACTCAGTAAACCCCCAAAATAGTGAGGGACAGCAGTCAAATTCATTCAAAATTGACCAGTTTTACCTCACAGACTTTAAAAAATTTTAAGTGCATAAATTGTCTAAGTATACAAAAATAATAATTCTTAGAATTTATTAGAATCCCACAAAATATAGTGGATTTTCACAAACACAATTATAAATTAATTAAAAATCTATTTAAAATATGAGACCATATCTTTTCATTTGCTCAAGATTGCTAGTCATAAGGAAAGCCAGTTTTGATCAAGCCGTTAGCCTGCTCTCTTTTCCTTAGACAACTTGGAGAGTACTCTATTTATAATTGTTGCTAATTTTATGTATCTTAAAATACACTTGTACTAAAATGTAGCCTATATTCTTAACTGAATGTGATAGCACTAATAGAAATTGCAAACCAAATTTTATACTTATGATAATGATCTTATAAATTCAAGAGTTGGCTAAACTCAACGGTTTAAGTAAGGAATATCAGACTTCATATAATTATGTCAGAACATAGAAGAATTTGTTTAAGATTTTTTAATTTGCAAGAGAATGTTTAAAAAATAAATCTTAAAGTTATAAGATATATGAAATGTATTCTTGTTGTAAAATACCATTTCAATTTCTTATTTGCTCTGTTAAAAATCACCTATTTGCTTATACTTTTAAAAAATTAAGTTGAATGTTCTTTTTTTTACTTAAAACAAAAATAATCAGTTATTTGCTTTTGTTTCAGAAATGTGGGTGGGACTCGGCAGCTTCTCTGTTTGATGCAGATTCACAATGGTCGACACTAGGGCTGGAATTTTATGATGTCTTCTTTACTCACTTGTCTCTGTCTCAGTTGAAATGGTTGGAACAGCTCAGAGTTGGTCAGGCATCTCCCTCCTTACAAGTGGCTTTCTATATGCCCACCTTGGACTTCCTCACCACATGGTGGTCTCAGAATTTCTTACATGGTCACATTTTTTCCAGAGCACAAAGGTAGATGCAAATAGGTCTTCTTAATGTTAGAAATCCCAAATTCCCATTTCCTTTAAGTTCTACCGATCAGAGTGGTCATGGGCCAGCTCATATTCAAAAAGGAGAGGAAATATACTTCACCTCTTGATGGGACAGTGTCAAGTTCATATTGTTGAAGAGTATGTGAAAGGGGAGTTAATATTTCATTTTAGGAAGCATGATCTAACATATGGGCACAGTCAGTGATGATCTCCCAGCCCTCAACAATATCCCCCCTCTACCCCTGTCTTTATCCCTTCTTGCTTATTTGAATGCAAATGTTTCTACAAGTTTCCATTCATAGCCCAGGGGAGATGTTAAGTCTCAACCATGGAAAACAAGCTGCCTGACTGCGCCTTGAATCGGAAACCAGGTACAAGGAACTCCTCTGCTTGGCAGAGTGGGAATCCTGCACAAAAGTTGTTTCATACATGCTTTTTTGCTCAGCAATAGGTCCCCTTTCTCCTGGGATGCATTAAAAACCCAGTACCCAGGCAGCACAGGGTCCCTCATATCTGAAGTGAAGTGAGGCATGTGAGGCCACTATCCACTGACCCTGACCCAAGCAGTTGGCTTCCCTGGGTGACTGGCCAAAAAGATTGATATAAGTTCCATATCCATCCCCTCTTGAATTCATATCTATATCATGGGGTAGGGGGACCAAATATAAGTAAAACTATTTTAATAACTATATTTCATTAAAAATCCTTTAAGGCATATAATCACAAGTGATACTGCTTTGATATTATTGTGGGAAAATGATAGGGCCAAAGTGGAGGACAGTGTCCTTCCCACTTCTGGAGTAATGCAATGCAACTTCTTCAATTCAGGAATACTCGACAGCACTGCTTCAAAGTGGGAAAAATCAAGACTCAGATTTATACCTGGTAGCGATGCACTGTTTAGTGGACATAGATGTTCCCACTCTTTCTGCTACAATCTAGCTACTTATACTGCAGAAACTAGTTTATATTTCCCAGAATCCCTTGCATCTAAGGCTTTGGAAAGAATCAAGGTCTACCAATTAAAAACACCCCCAGAAGATGTTGCAGATAGAAGTGAGGTACAGTCCATGTTGCTGTGCTCTATTTTTTTGGTGTTGTTTTGTTTTTCTGATTATTGACAGGCATGGAGATGGAGATTTTGAAACAGACTCCCAGTGCACAGTCATTAGCTCTGTTGAGGTGGCAGAAGCAGTGTCTTCCTGATCCTTGGATGGTGCCTATGATGAAACAAAGTCAGGAGTTCCAGTGATACCCTCCTTATTTCCACGTTCTTTGGTAGGAAAACTCCCCTGGAGGTTCTAAGGTCCTGTAAGTTTAATCTGGAGCCCACAACTGATGATTTTGTTAGCACCTAAGCTCTTGGTGGTAAATTCCTCTTTGCTTAAAATAGATGAAATGGTTTCACCTTCCTGCAACCAAATCCTGCCTGTGACAGCCAGTATTTGGTAGATGTCAAGGCATGTGTGTTGTGTGGAGGGGTGGTACTTAACAAGAGCAGTAGTACCAAGCAAAGACAACACAGAACCTATGAGAAGCAACTGTCCTTGTGGAGTAAAACACAAGCAGTCAAGGAAAACAGCAGAAGCCTCTGTAGGGTAGCTGAACAGACTTACTCTTGATCATCTATGAGTTGCCTCAGAGAAATTACAAGTTACACAAATATCAGTCGCATCAAGTTTATGTCTTTCTTGAATATGTGCTTTTGGAATAATTCTCTCTGGAAAGTGAGTGAAAGATGTGGCATTTATGTTTTGTTTTATATGATTTTTAAGTAACTTTATTTGTAATGAATATTTACTTAAATTGTTGTTTATATTTGACCAATATTAGTATACAGTTTATTGCCTATTTTTGCCTGTCAATAAGGAAAAAAAAATTATAATCTGTTTTCAGACTTTGCTTCATTGTGTAATCTAAAGGAACATTGTAAGATAAAAATAATTATTTTGTGCTCTACAGTTGATCCATCATTTATGATTCAGACATTTAATACACATTTTTGAGTGACTATAAACTATGACTTTATATATAATGATGTATGAGACATAGGGATCTTGATATCACTATGTTCACCTTATTAATACATCTGCTTAGGTCCCCACAATGGGAAATGGATTTAGATATGGAAAACATCATGCTTTACTTGGAGCAGAATGTAAATAAGAGAATGACTAGGAAAGGAAGAGTTTGTTGGTAATACTTGGTTGAGAATCTAAGATCTAAGATCTGATGGCATATTTCTATATCCTCAAGCTAGAATCTTTACTTTTTAAAAAATGTAATTATATTTTGGGGGATATCTCCTTCTCTTTGCAGACATTTTAAACGATTTTACTAGTTTCATTAGATAACAATAAAAATAATATATCACATTCACTTTAACATTTTTCCAAATCTCTGAAGTTTTTCACATAATTTAATATAGTCATTAGAATGTCATTACATTTCAATTTTAGCTCTTTCAGTTGCTGTTGAAATATTGCTTGATTTTTAAAAATATATTTTTAAAAATACTGAAAGATAAAAGGAAGGAAAGTGTAAGAAAATAAAAAGTGGTGAATGGAATGTTTTTTCCGTTTATCTAAAATACCACAGTGTCCAATAGTTTTAGTAAAAATATTATTTAATAAAATTCATAACATAAGCATCAGTACTTCAAAAAAATGCAGTAACATCAGTTAGTACAAATAACTTTAATCATACAGAAAGTATTCTGGCTTTTACCAATGTCTCATCCAAGATTTTGCTCACTAAAACCAAATTGATAGAGTAATAGTATATTTACTTTTCTGATTGATTGTAGAGTCGTGCTGAAGGAACACACATTTTTCTTTCTTAGAGTCATTATGTTGTAGTTTCCTTATTAGATCCCCAGAGTATGTGACTGAAGACACAGCACACTTGAGCAGTTTGTTGCCTTAGAATATATAGCCCACAGTGACTCCAATACCTCTTTCTTCATCCTAGGTATAGCGACACCTTTTAGAAGTTCAGGTCTCTCACTTTAGGAAATGATAACAATGCTTCCATTTGTCTACCTCACAAAGATAATCTGAGAATCAAATCAAATGAGATAATTGAAATGAAAGTGCTTGGTTAACTTCAAATCTCTATATAACATATGTTATGAGTTAAGGACATTATCAGGATTTAAGTATGGTTTTCTGCTTCATCAAAGGCTAGAGTCAGACTCCAATTCAATTTTTAGAATTGAATTATGTATACAGATAGAGATATAGAATGGCATTTTCAGTACATCTCTTATATTAGCTCTTTGTTATAGTTGTGAGTTTTATCTTGAAGGCCAGGAAAAATGCAATTTTTAAAAGTAATGCAATATCAAGAAACTTTGTTGTTACCAACAATTAAGTTTACCCACTTCACCCACATTGTACTTGCTATAACTCTTATTTTATGCTTTGGATAATGCAATCTAATCACAAAAACTTCATATACAGGGAACAATATCTTCCTTGTTAAGGTAGTTGTATAAGAACAATATTGCATTTTATGAAAAATTCACAGAAAAAGAAAATTAAAGGTCAAGTTCCCAGGATAGTGTTGAAAATAATCCATGTTTAGAATGCCTCAGATATTAAGAAAAATGAATGCTACTCTTTTCCTTCCCTTGAGGTTATGAAATTAAATAAGCTTGTCTGTATACTTGAATAATCAGAGAAGTTTCAAGTACATAATCCTAGCAGGTTTGACAAAGCACTTCTGAATTTTGATCAATTGTTTTTGTTCTTCTGGGAGACCAAATATCCAAAATAGTTCTTCAATTCTTATTTCTAGCAAGCTGGTGAAATAGAAATAAGGTCCCACAACAATAAAAATATCTATAAGTGTTGATTATATACATATTCACATATATTAATAAAAATTATCCAAAATGCATAGCTGATCATAGAATAAAGTAATAACTATGCACAGGTTAAAAGAAGGAGGAGAGACAAAGAAAATTAGGAGGTTGGGGGGGAAAGGAAAGAAGGAAGGAAGGAAGGAAGAAAGGAAGGGAGGGAGGGAGGAAGGAAGGAAAAAGGGGAAGATGAAGGAAAGAAAGAATAATATGCTACTACTGGTCTTTGCATGTCTATGAAATAGACTTAAAAACCAAATAACTAAGAAAAAAGGCCTTGGGCTTATGTGATGTAAAGAGCGAAATTGAGGATGCCTCTTAAACCCAATGCTGTAAAAGGGGTATAGCTTTATTGAAATGGTAGACTGTAGAGGGTGGGGAGATTATCATCTCACGAAGAAAATAAGAACAAATCTTTACAGAGTTGGCTAATGATTCAGGAGAAGAAAAAATAGTTATGAAATGAATAACCAGAAGCCTAGCCTTAAGTAGGCTTAAAGTTAGTACTAATATTACATTCATAGTCTAGAAGACTCCAAATTAAGAAACTAATAAGAATAATATTCCAAGTTTGCCATGTGCCTGGGATGCCAGGAAGCAGAAAAGCCATGCTTCTAAGGAATGTTACATCTTAAGCTGAGATGACACACAGTTCCTACAGAAAAATCCCCTTGCTTACAAAAAATAAAAAGATAATAAATACTGCAAAGTATTCCACAGACTTAATCATTAAAGACAAAATAATATCCCAGCTTGAATAAGCTGTCCAAGAATTGCAAATGATAAAATTATCAGATGCATTATTATGAAGTAAATATTTATGTTATTAAAATTATAAAAAAACAAAAATCTGAACATAAAAGGAAAAGGCAAAAATCACTGGGTGATAAAATGAAGGTGAAAACCTTTAGAGAGGATTTGAAAATGTCACCATAATTGAAATGGAAGAATTAGAAACCAAAGTACTAACTTTAAAACATTATTTAAACAAAACAAAAGCAAACATAAGAAATAATGAAAACATTATAAAAAATGAGAGCAGTATTACTGCAGGCACATCCAAAATATGCACAAGCATAGATTATCACTCTGTCTTTTTATCTTTTTCCCTGTCTTTTTCTTTCTCTCTCTTCCTCTTCAGAAAACTGAAAATTTAATCGATTTTAAGTGTCAAATTACACAAAGCTGGACAATGTGTAGTAAGTTAGAATATAAGTACAAATAATAACTTTGGATAAGCAGAGAGAAAAATTGAAAATTCAAAAGTGATTTTGAGACAAAATAGAAACATGGTTAGAATATAAAGTATTACTCTAAGAGAAAGAAGAAATTCAAAAGGATAGAGTATAGGAAGTATTAAAAGAGATAATGCTTAAGAGTTCTGTAGACTCTATGAAACAAATGAATCATCCAATTCTGGAAGTCTAATAAATATAAATATATTTCACACTAATAATTATCAGAACATCAAAGACAAATAGTTCTTAAAAGCAGGCAGAAAAATAGATATTGCTCATATAGAATCCAGTTAGACCAACAGCAGATTTCTCCAAGACACAAATAGATATATTGGAATGCATTTTCTATGCTGTGAGTAAAAGTAATAATAAACCTGTTGACTGAGAATTTTATCATTAGATAAATATTCATTATCATGATATTTTCAGACCAAAAAACCCCAAAGGTTTTTGCCACCAATAGATTTACACCTAAGATTATATAAAAGAACATTGTTCAAAATAAGGAAATTGAACTCAGATTTATATTCTATGTTGCAGAAGGAAATGGAAAGCAAAGGAATTTATTTTAGTGTGGAAAAATATAAAAAATGCATCAGCTATATAAACAATAATATTGTTAATGACTATTTTAC
The DNA here is from genome assembly GCA_026826555.1 of Tolypeutes matacus. NCBI lineage: Eukaryota > Metazoa > Chordata > Mammalia > Cingulata > Chlamyphoridae > Tolypeutes > Tolypeutes matacus. Next base: position 17,282,752 of record JAKSZT010054334.1, read on the forward strand.
CAGAAAAATGTGGCACTAAAATATTGGACATCAATGTCATGCAAAATTCAAGTGAGCAATTGAAGCTAAGATTCCAATAGTCCTTAAAATATTTACACAGTGTAGAGATAATTATAAGTTTATTAATTTCCTTTAACATTTTATGGTAATCAATAAAATGATAAAAAATGAATGCATACCTTCCAAGAGAAATGCTGATAAAAGAATGCATAAAAATAGAAGTTGCAAAAAACATTGAGAAAAATCTTGTAAAGAGAAAGCCATATAAATTGAAAACATAATAAACTGGAAAATAAAATAGTATTAAATATTTCAACAATTTTCAAGGTTTTAAGATCAAGTTTGAAGGACTAAGTGAAAAAGAAAAATTGGATATATATTGTTTACATGAGGTGATCCAAATGATGACCAAATATTTTTATGCAAGTCCTAACTAGAGGAATATTTATGTAGCCATAATAATATTAGCAACATTAAATTGTGCTAAAGAAATCTTTATTAGCAATAAAGAGTAAATAAAATGAAGGTACAGTTTTAGTCTACCAAGAAATCAACTGA
>JAKSZT010054334.1:17283709-17390590 GCA_026826555.1 Tolypeutes matacus
ATATATATATATATATATATATATATATATAACCTGTTGTTATATCAGAGTGTGGAAGAGTTTTTTTAAAACACTTGAAGCATATAAACCATAAACAAAACACCAAAATTTTGATAAAATTAAGATTTTTTTTTCACAACAAAGTTATCATAAACAAGTTGAAGGACAAATGATATTTAGCAAAGAATTAATATTAAGAATAGCTTTTAATGACAAAGGTGTAAATAAAATTCAGCCTTGTATAAAATCTGGACAAAGGATATGAATGGACAATTAACAGATAAGGAAATCTAAGTGGCCAAAATCATGAAAGAGTTCTCAATTTCACAAGCAAAATCAGGATATAGAAATAGGTGCCCAATCTCACCAGCTCTCTTTCATACTATAATCACTGTCTGAGCCAATAGAGTAAGAAAAGTCATAGGAATAAGAGGAATTTAAGGAAAAAATGAACTATTATTCTCAGATTGTAAGATTGTTTATTTCAAAAACCAAAGATAATTTAGAGAAAATTCTAGAATAAAATTGTATAGCAATGTTGGTAAAATAAGAGCAGCACAAATTAATTTCCTGTAAATCAGTAACAAAATGTCATTGATAGTAGCAATAAAGCAGAAGGCATCTAAGAAAACATGTAATATAAGATGTGCATTATTTTCATGAAAAATAAATTTTATTGAATGATTATTTTATTTGGTTAGGACCAAATAAAGGGTGAAATATAGATTCATGGCTAAAACATACAATCAGATAAAGCAATCTATATGTTTACTATTATATGTTTCTATTTAAAACCTCAGCTAATTCTTTTCTGTGTGTGTGTTTGTATACCTGTATGTATAAGTATGTGCGTAAGAAACTGGAGGAAAGAACAAAGGGCTAACAACAGTGGACAATCAGGTTCTTCAGAAGTAGCCTATGAAATAAACTTATGAAATAAGAATCTGTGTGCAGATGGAATTTTTTTTAAAAGTGTTCTCAGGAGAAACTGGTAAAAGAGTGAGGCAGTATAACAGTAGCAAGGAGGGAGACAACCAAGTCCATGATCTCAGGCAAAGTCATCACAGGCTGGCTGCACAAAGAAACTCTGAAGTAAACTCACTGCCTCAGAGTTGTCCCAGTCCAATGAAATGGATCTAGTCTTTTTCACTTTTATAGTAGTAAGTCATTGATTAGGGACTGCTTCTTGCTCTCTGTGTATGACCTAAGTTTGGTTCCAGTAGCCCAAAGACACTTGGAAGAAAAAGCGCTTCCAAGCTGAGGAGATATATAAAATGTTTAAAAAAGGAACCTCAATATTGTCAATACTATTTACCAAAACAATTTTTAAAGAACAAGTTGGAAGTTCTCTTCTGTCAGCTATCAAGAATTATAAAGGTAGAGTAGTTAATATCATACAATATTGTACAAGGAAAGAAAAATAGACCAGAGTAGCTGAAGAAAACCAGTGAATATTTGAAAACTTCAAATATGTGAACATTGGCTTTGCAAAATCAGGAGAAACACAAAGGGCTTTTGATTAAATGGGGTGGAGATGAATGGTTTCCTTACAGGTAAACATAAAATTAGATCTCTCATAATTTATGCAAAAGTCAATTCCAGATGAATTACAACTTGAAATGGGAAATATATTACATAAAATATTTAGAAGAAATATACAGGATGATACATTTTGAAGGTCTTGGATTAGGAAAATATTTCTTAAACAGGACCCCAGAAGCAAAATCATACAAAAGTTTTGATTTATTAAACATTGTTTTTTTTAATCTTCTGATTTTAAATATATTATGAAATAGTGAAAAGACAGACAAGAAAGTGAGGAAAAGGATTGGAATATAACCAAAGAAGGATTGATGTGAATTTTGTGAGTCCCAGAAAATATTATGTTCTTGATCTAATTCATTCCTTTGGGTGTGGGGCACTTTTATTGCATTAGATTCAATTAAGGGAACTTTTTATTAGACCATTTCAATTAGATCACTTCAGGGCTATTTATTGTACTATGTCAGTGAGGCATGACCCAGGTTGGGAGAACACACAAGAGGAAGAAGAGACACAGAGAAAGGGTGTTTTGCATTTTGACCCTACCTTGTGAGAGAGAGGACTCCAGGTTCACCTACAGCTGCCAAGTAGATGAGGCCCTGGAGAGATGCCTGATAGCCCACATATGAGCTTGAGGAGAACGTAGAGAGAGACCAGCAAACTGCCCATCTTGCCTCACCACAGGGCAGGACTCCAGCTGACCTTTGGTAAGAAAGCCTCTCTGATGATGCCTTGATTTGGATCTTTTCACAGCTTTGGAACTATAAGATTTTACCCCAAATAAATTCCCTTTGCAAAAGCCATCCCATTCCTGGTATTTTTGCATTGGCAGCCTTTGGCAAACTAGTACAATTGATTTCTAGAATATATAAAGAAATCCCAAAAATTAGAAAAAAACAAACCAATTTGAAAGAGGGAAAAATATGCTTAGACAATTCATAGAAGAGAAAACCATACAGCTAGTAATCATAAAAAATATAATACTTATTTTCAGCGTTAATCAGAGGATGGAGGTCCTTGATCCAAAAATAAAAATGTTGAGTCCATTATTTTGACTGATGACACCAAGACTTGTAAAGATATGAAAATAAAACAGAATTTCTTCTATGTACTTGAGAAAATTTTACTTGTTTAAACACTTTTCAAGCAATCTGAAATTATAATGTTGAAGATGAATATACATATGATCCACTGGTACCACTTCTAGACCTATACTCTGAAAGTACACTATCAAATAATATAGCTGCTAACCAGTTATATGTGGCTATTTAAATTCATATTTATTGAAATATAATGAAAGTAAAGATTCTGTTTCTCAGTCAAACTATATTTGAAGTGCTCAGCAGCCACAGGTGTCCAGAGGCTACTACTGTTTTGGACAACACAGATATAGAACATTCAATTATCACAGAAGGGTCTGTTGGTCAGCATTGCCCTAGAGAAACCCTTGTACATATGCACATGGAGATAAAGAACGAATATTAATTGTAGCAATATGACAGCAAAAGAGTTGGAAGCAAAATCCAACAGTAGGAGAATAAGTATTGATAATAGTATCTATAACAAAGAATATATAATAGTGAAAGTAAATTACCTACATAAATCTATATCACCATGGATAAATCACACAAAGTTAATAATAGAAATAAATAAGACGCATAATATAAAGGAAATTAAAATACTTATATAAAACTTAATATATGCAACAATACATTATAATGCTTAAGGATATAAACATGTGAACTAAATATTACCATGTGTATGGAAATGAAACACATCAAATTTAGTATATTGGTTAGCTCTGGTAGAGGTAAAGCATATAGGGTGGAGAATGCAACTGGTTAGGAGTCATGCAGATGTTTAACACGTTATATATTTCTTTACTTAAGAGAAATAGTGGGCATATGAGTGGTTCTTATACTGCTCTCTTCCGTATTATATATCTGAAATATCTTATATAAAATTATCATTTAAAAACCCCTCATTGTGAGTTTTACTGATATGTTACATTTAAGGCCAAATAACAAAATTAGGGTCATATGCTAAGTATCCCCTTTTCCAATTCCTGTTTTCTAAATTATAATGAAACATCTTGAAATCAAATTTTGTGGTTACTGCTTTGGGTTTTTAATACTTTGCAAATATGTTAATTTATTGTTTGTTTTGTTCTGACTTTAAATGCAGGGGTTGTAGTTACAGCTATTACACACATTCTTTTTTTTTTTTTTTAATCTATTATTACCTTCTTAAGGAGCAATTGACTATACAGTTGATATGATTAATAAAATTCTTGGGAAACATAGACCCAAGTATAAAACAGTAATTCCATGTTAACATTGATCCACGGTTCAATATTCTACAGTTATATTCATTATGAAATCAGATGGAAAAATGTGTACCCAAATTCTTAAATTAAGATATCTCTAATCATTACACTGGAATCTTTATTACTTTTTTCTTAAAAAGAACATTTACAACTATTATGAGAACTAATTAAAAGATAATTAATGCATAAAAATATAAGATAATTTCTTTTAAAAATTATGATTACCTATTGGTTTCTGATCTTTGATCCAAATAGAAACCATAATTTTATTCAGCTCATGCATGATCAATTATGTAGTGCTTTAGTATCCTAGGACCCTTAAAGCAACTACCATGAAATGGGTCTGCTTAAACAAAGGGGATTTACTGGTTCACTATTAGAGTTCAGGAAAATGTCCATGTCAAAGCATCATCAAGCTATCACCAAGGCAATTCTTTCTTTCCAAAGACTGGCTGCTGGCAATCTTTGACTCCTCTGCCACATGAAAAGGCACATGACAGTATCTGTTGATCTCTCCTTTCTCTTCCTGGTTTCGTTGCTTTCAGCTTCTTGCTTCCATGGCTTTCTTTCTCTCATGTCTGAATTCATTCCATTTATAAAGGATTCCAGAAATAGGATTAAGACCCATTCTGATCGAGGTGGGTTGGTCACACCTTAACTGAAGTAGTCTCATCAAGAGGTCCTGTTTACAATGATCTTACATCCACAGAAATGGATTAAATTTAAGCTTCGTTATGACCACATGTGGTTACATAAAAGTGCCTTCTAATTTGTAGAGAAAGACTATTCAATTCATTATTTCTAATTTGAATTTGGTGACAACTAATCATCTTAAAAGCAAAATATCAGTATCAATCAGCCCTTAAACACCCAATTAGACAGGGAATTCTACTAAAGCTTAAGGAAATTGAGGGATACTTCAAGAGGGAAACAATTTCTTGGTTCATTTATTTCTTCTTCACTATATAATACATAGTATATAAATTTTTACTATTCACTAAGCACTAGGAAAATAAATTATACTAAAACTTACATTTTTCAGAGAAAACCCTATTAGGTAGGTCATATTAACCCCCATTTTACCAATGAGATCATGGATAAATAATAACCTAACATTTATTTAGTGCACTATTCTAATTGCTTAAATCCTTACAACAACTGTAAGAAAGGAATATCATTCTCATTTTATAGATGAAGCTATGAGTTAGAAATACATTAAGAAACTTACCTAAGGTCACACATGGGGGATGGCAGAGCCAGGATTCAATCCCAGGCAACCTTGCTCCTTAAAATCGTGTTCTCTTCATCACAATGCTTTAACTGATTCTAAATAGGATAGGCAGGACTTAATTTCAGGACTGCCAACTGCCAAACTCCATTCTCTAAATGCTATACTATACTGACAATGAAAGGTGTCCTGTAATGGCAGATCAGGTTATTTTTTTTTTTTTTACCAATAGTTCCACAAGAAAAATCTGAACAAGATATTCTTTTAAAAACTAATCTATGGTTTGGAAAGTCACCAAGGCAATGAGGATTACAGGGCATGATCCAGGAAACAAGGGAAGCCAAGAGAAAAGATCCAGGAATTTGGACCCTTTGACTCTAGGGGTGTGTATTCATTTAAAAACATGATGCCTATGAGAAGCTTAGCAAAAGTTTTGTCAGAACCACAAGACTGAAGGAAAAATAAGATGCCATTACTTCAATTGGTGCACAAAATACAAAATCCAAGGAATAAAGGTGAACCAGAAATAGACCAGCTTTTAGTTATCTCAACACCCTATTGGATCCATGTTGTTTGCTAGCTGCCTGACAGAGCAGAACTATATCATGCCTAAAGTGAAATAAGCATGAGAGAATATGGAATGCAGTAAGAAGTTTTAATACACATGTAATTTAAATCCCAACTGAATAGGAGATTTATAATGGGGTAGAAGAAATAGTTAAAATGTTAATGGCTGAGAACTTTCCAAATCTAATTAAAGACCTCAAGATAAGAATTCACCAGGGTAAATTCAAATAAAACAATCCATTGTAGAAAGTTGGTCAAAGACAAAAGACAAATAGAAAATGTTAAAATCAGCTGAGGGATTGTAAAATACTCACGTGACCTTTAATGGAAAAAATAAGTGAGACAGAAACAATGAAGCCAAAGGACATTGTTTATATCCAAATTGCTAAAAGTTAATAATCACTAAAATGCTAGAAGTCAATAGCCAATTTAAAAATCTGTTAACAAAGATGCCTAATATGTCATTTTCAGACCAAAAAAAAAGAGAGTATTTGTCAAAAGAAGACCTTTGTAAAAGTAAGTTTTAAAGGATGTTTTTCAGGCACAAAGTAATCTTCTATGCATATGTTTCTTATTTGGAAAGTAAGGGACCTTAAGTTAAGGAATGGGAACACATGAATGCATGTATTGGAAAATTTCGTATCCCCAATTTTTCCCTTCAGAAGTGGCTCCAAGAAAACCTTTCACCCCCATCATCTAATCTATAGCCCCTTCTTAACCACTAGGCCAAAAATTAAGGCTAAGTAATTAAGTAACACATTTAGGGAATTTCTAAGCCCACTCAAGAGAGGAAAGATACTATACTCTGAAAGAACCAGAACTTAATTAACATATACCATCAGTAACAGGAAGAGTAGGCATACCACCAGTCCCTGGATTGGGATGGACCTATGTGGTAGTTGACCGAACCCTCACATTGATTTCTGGTCTTGTGAAAAATTACTATCATAATAAGGAAGGCCAAGTGAAGGACTCGGAAACTTCTTTACCATGACTCCCGCCATATTAGTACATAAAACAATGTAATATGCTAGAAAAATGACAGAGATTGTTGTTGAAATTTCATGTTTAAAGTTGCTGGCCCAAGACTTCCACCACATCCACATTTAATTCACCATTTTTGTTTCTACAAAATACACTTGGAGCTTAGTCAGTGGCAATGGGTACTTTAATCTAAACAAAGCAGTAGCCCCAAATGTTGTTGCTGTGTCAGGTATGGTATGTTTGTAGAACAATTAGCATGATCTCAGATATTTGGTGTGTGGTCTTTGATATGTAAATGGGTTATTTCCCATGAGTAAGGAAGAACAGAAATAGTATACACTCTCATGTGACTGATAACAGTATACATTTATGGTCCTTGCCCCAGGACTATGATAAATCTCTTGTCCTCATCAATTATCTAGGAATTCTAGAGAACAATGATCCATTTTATCAATGACTGGGGAAGAATGCCATATACATTTACATGGGAAAGACTTTGTAAGACACTTGCATTCTAAAATATGTGAGATAACATTACCAAAGATTTAGGCGCCTGCCATATTTGGGAAAATTCAGTGGTTTAGTTGCTGATAGCAGGCAGGGATACATTCTCCAAAGTAAAAGGCATCTCATTGCATCTGTACCTCCAACTATAAAAAGAAACACAATGTTTAATATGTCTCTTAAGGTTCCAATTGCCGCATATCTCACACTGGGATAATGTTATAACACATTTCCTGAATGATATTGAAGACAGATTTTACTGAGATTCAGAGCAGGAAAGAAGTCTGCTGCAACTTAGCTTGTAGTGCAAGTTGCTGTGCTGCTCAGGTCATAGGATCCTATAATAAATGTGATGGGAAAAAAAAAAATTGTGTTGAGTTTATGGCAAGCCCCAGTTAAAGAATCATAACAGAGATCCAGTATTAGGGTTCTGAAACAAGATGATGCACAATTTGCAGGATATAGATAAAGACCAAAAAAAAAAAAAAGACACTTCCTGATCTTCAACTCCACTCAGGTGTGGCTCTAAAAAGCATAAGAGAAGAGAGAAAAGAAAATCTCACAATCGACAGATATTTGGGTAGTACATCAGGCATTCACTTTTTGTGGAAAGAAAAGTGGCTCATTTTTAACAATATATACGGGGTCAATGGCTTGTAGAGTTGGTTATACGGCTGAAAGGAAAAGATCAGAAGAAAAGGTGGTCCAAAGAAGAGGAATGAGGAGGAAACTTTAGAAATGTCCATTAGTGTGAACATCTTTGAATATCATATTAACAGCCAAAAGCAAGCATTCACCATTAACAACCAAATAAAATGACTCAATCAGTTGATGCTAGCAAAACTCTGTTAGAGTTGGCACAATAAGTGCATGAGCTCACCACTCACCAAGTCTTATTGAGCTACTATTGCTGCTGAACATCCAGCCTGCAAATAGCTGAATACCATATTGTAAGAAGCTCAATCAGCCAATTTGTAGCAAGTTAATTAATGGAAGGGTAGTGATTCTTCTTAACTAGATTCTGTACATAACGCAGGCATGGGTTTGCTTTTCTTCCAGTGCCTCACCTAGACAGATTATGTGAGGTTGCAGTGCTTGATTCACAAAAACAGGATACCAGTGTTAGAATGGACACACTTCTCAGTAAAGGAAGTGATGCAGTGAGCACACAATCATGGGATTCAATGATTTTACCATGTATAACACTATCTTGAAAATACCAACCTGATAGAGGTTAGAACAGCACGTGAAGGTGCAGCTAAAATGACAGCTCAGAGATAAAACCCTGCAAGGTACCCTGAGTCAATTGGGCCCTATCTTTGAGAATGCAGGAGGGCCATCATAGTAATTATCACTAGACTCTGTGTCCTAAAATGTAGAATACTTGGGTCCAGAAACCATCATGTAAATGCCCCCTATTTACCATGATTCCCAGTGAACCACTTTGGAAATTTGGATTTCTTTCCCCCCGAAATGTATGTTCTGTAGGTCTAAAGATTCTGTCTCCATAAGAGAATTACTTCTACTAGGTGAGAGGAATAAGAAACTAATAAGTAAGGAAAGGAGTAACCATTCTATGGAGGAGGTAAGTGTAGCTGTTACACAATGAGATCAGAGAGGAAATTTTGGCACCAGGTGACACACTATGGAGTTCCTTTGTAGTCTGGTGCCTGATTTTGACTGTAAATTATTATGTGCCATAGCAATGGCTGGAGAAGTTCATGATAATCAGACTATGGTCCCTCACATTATCCTTCCTGGTAAGACACTGAGAGAAGTAGAGGTGATAGAAGATGATGATGGAAGCCTATCTACCATGGATATTAGAAGAGGAATATCATGAGCATTTATTTCTGCTTAGCTGTTGTAGCAAAAGCTATGGGATACCCCAAACACTTTTCTTGCATATCTCTAGGAAAATCAGACAAATAATTCTGAAAAAACTATTATCTGATGAAAGAACCTATTTAAAGCAAATATATCTGAGTGGAAAAAGGGACAGACTGTGGGTGGAGGTTGTAGTGTGCTGCTCAGACTCACTCCTACCCCTTCAAGACTGGGGTACTCATTCCCCTAACTACCCAGATCATTGGTTGTTAATGGCTTTTAGTTGAGTCTCTTGCTGAGATTTTCCTCCTACCCACAGAGCTATCTCACCTAACATCATATTTCTCCCCAAGTTGATGTGGGAAGAGAGTTGTTGCCTTGGCCTCAATATGGACAGCTCTGAAATACCCTCACTGGTAGCTGTTGTAACTGACTGTTCATCCCAATTTCTCCTTTTGCCAATTCTGTTTTCTTCACAGGTAGCAACTTCTCAATAAATCTCCTGTTTGCAATTTCAGAGTCTAGGAGTCTGTTTCCCAGAAAACCTGACATACAACATATTCTAAACAATATAGACATGTAGTTAATCCATATTGGAAAATTGGAACCAAGAAAGCTATTAGCACCAAGGAAACAAATGATTAGTACTCTGGAAAAACATGAATACACTAGAGGCAGAACAAATCTAGAAATTGCTTCAGGGAACTCTTATTACAAAAAGAGAAGAGAGGAAATCAGAACCAGAAGAATGCAGACATTTGGAGATGAACAAATGAATCAGTGTTTGTTAGAGTGACAGAATAAGAATAATCAATAGTGTGGAATACATTCTGGAAGTGTTCTGCATAAAGATAAAGAGATACAACTTTTAAGAAAGAGAAAATGTTTCCAGAATAATGTTAAGTGGTAAAACAAAATATGTACTGTGGATGTTCCACAGAGTTTAGCAGTAATTTTTTTAAGTGATTTTTTTTTTTCCTAGGGGACCTTTGCCAATATATTGGTAGTGAAAGCAGAGTAATGAGTAATAATGTGTTGATTATGAACCAGAAGTCAGGAAACGGATTGAGTGAATTTAGAGAACTACTGATTTATGATATGTTAATGGAACTGGGAAGGAAGATTGAATGAAATGGTATAGATAATCTTTTGTAAAAATTTAAACTCAGAAGTTTTGGGTATCAACACTAAAACGTGTTGATGAGGACACAAAAAAAGGAGGGGGGAAGTTTTGGAGGCTTAGGAAAGAGGGGCTAATACAAAAAATGAGGTCTCAGAAGAGGCAGGAAAAGATGGATTTAAAAGTAGATGATTAACCTTAAAATGAAAAGAAAAATTTCTTCAACTCTTACAGAAGTGAAAATGAAATTGTGGGGATGAATTTTAGGTGAAGTAGTTTTAATACATATGATTTTTTTGTTTGTCTTAGTTTAACATAGATGAATAATTTAAAGTGTTAAATTATTAAAGAATTCATAATACTCTGTAGTATTCCATTATGGAAAGGAATTTGAGGTTGTAAAATATCTTTGAAGAGTTTATTAAAATATCATTGAGTTTATTCCAGTATTGAGATTCCACTTGAAAATGTACTGATTTTCAATTCAGAATTTCATTGGGTTATATTACCACTAGAAGAATTAGCAAGGCACAACAGTCTTCTACAAGAGAAAAAAATGATAAGAATTTAGCAATAAATTATATATTATATGTCTTGTACAGTGTTAGAAGTACAATGAAGGAATGAAATACAGACCTTATAATTAAAGACTATACTAGAGGTTCTATTCAACATGAATCAAGTAAAGGTTAAAGAAAATCTCAAAGAGATTATGTGATCATTACACCATTATTAAAAGGAATTCAAAATTTCTTTTTAAAAAGCCTTTATAAATGAATATAAATGAATGTGAATACTAATATGTCAAAAGTTTGGTATAGGAAATCTTAATATTTAAGTGCCTGTGTGGCTAGTTTCCTTTTAGCCTCATTCCATTTGACTAAAAATCTGTTAAGAACTATTTTTTGCTTTATTAAATAACTTATTGAGTCAATTTATTAAAAGTAAATTCAAAGAATGATAGAAAGTGTGATTTTTAAATTTTATTAGGAATTTAAAATAAAACAATTAAGTATAAATTTTTAAATTTTATTTATATTTAAAATTTATTTAATTTACATATTTTGCTTACAAGGAAATTTCTACACTATAAGATTGAAAGCTTCTTAAGCAGTCAATCAAATTTGCTTAACTTTTCTTTCAAAGTAGGTAAAACATTATTTTTTTAAAATTCCTGCATTTAATCTATCATTTGTACATAGTAAAAGTCCCTACACTAATGGAACTTACATATTAGCAGAACAAATAGAACAGAAACACAATTTTAAAAGTATAAAACATAGAATCAAATTAATATAACAAAAATGTAATTTCCAGTAAAGGAATGTAAGGAAGAGAGAGTGATAGAATTGGAGGTTGATCAGGAAAAGTCAGTCTTAGGCAGTGATATCTGAACAGAGGCCTGAGTGATGAAAATGGCTGCATCCTGTGAAGCTTTGGGGGAAGGGCTTTCAGGAAGGGGATAAATAGGAATGAGCTTGGCACATTCTAGGACCCGCAAAATAGCTAGCTTATAGGGCCTAAGGAAAGGGAACAAAAGGGAGAGAGAGCAGATAAGGCCCGAGAAACAAGCAAGGGCCAATGGATAGCATATGGACCTGAGACAGAGAAGAGGAATATAATGTCTTTTAGTTTTCCTATTTAATAAAAGGTCATCTTTTTTCTTAAGTTTTACTTTCTCAGTTAAAAAAAAAAAAAGATTTTCTTTAAGTTTTCTGTTTTGCCTACTAGCTAGAGTAATAAATGAAAATGATTTATCAAAATAATTTCATTGTGAACTTTTATCCCATATTTTCTCATACACTTTAGAAAACATGTTTTAATGAACTCAATATATCCTAATAAAAAGTTAACTAGATAATATGAAAAATAATTAAAATAAAAGGCAAAAAATCATTGTAGCAAACATTATATATTTTTCATAAAGTTTCCTATATCTACTTCTTGATTATCAAGGATCCAGCTATTTTATTTTCTTTGGAATACTGAGGAAATTTTTATAATCTTAGACTTTCATTGTAATTATTGATTGTTTGCAAGTCCTTACATATATCTTTATAAAACTGAGAATTTGAAAATACCCAAATTTTTGTTTTTTTTCTAATACAAGTTTGAACTTTCCCTCCCTCAGTTGATTTTGGGTTTAAAATGACAAACAAAATTAGTCAGAGAGTTTATTTTAACACAGTTCTATTAGTTAGAGTTATCCTTTTTCTTCAAGGTTGTTATCACCATTACTGATACAATTGTTCATATTGACATCTATGTTCTTTGATATCTCAGGTATAACATAAATTTTCCCTTGCCTTTTAATTATCTCTGATATCTTCTCTTCCACTTCATTATGGAATTTTGATAGAATTATTATGTACATTTGCATCCTACCTTACCAAACATATTAGTCCTTAGAATGAGTTAAGTAATAAAACAATCAATAAAATATACACATACATACATACTTATTCAATGTGAGAAGACCACCGACGGACTATCTGATCTACAATCTATCCTTGATCATTCACTTATGTATCTCACCTATGCTGTGGTGTAACACAGCACACAAATCTTGGCCTTTACCCTATATACATGCAGTTCAGCCTGATATTTTTAGAAGAAAATATCACAGTTATATCTAATTGGCAAATGCATCTTTTGTCTATGGGCCATACACTAAACCTCAGAATTGCATAGCCATAACTATCAGTCACATATAGAGCTGCATCAGTCATGCCTACTAACAGAAGCTCACTTCAATCACAGCAGAAAGAAGAGCGAGTAGGAGTCCCTGCAGGTAACCTAGTGTTCATCAGCCCTTTGCATGTATGTCCACTGAAACACAGTGGGTCCATGCTGATCCTTCAGGTTTTTCCTGGCAGCTTCTGCAGCTGACTGAGAACTTTGCCATGGCCTCTATTCCTGCTGGTCCCATGATCAAGAATAGATCAGCCTACCTGCCTCTCATCCTCTGCCTGACTGGAGCTCAACTGAATGCTGATTGGTTACCTACATCAGCTTTTTCTCTGCTTTACTACTACCATTTTCAGGACAATATACCATGCCAAGATCGAAGCTTCTCTATGAGGCTTGCAGACTACAAGGCTATCACTGGAGGAAAGTAGAAAATAATTCTCTTCTGAGAGTCTTCAAGACCTATTTCCATATTTCCTTTAATTTTAACTCATAAGCAGGAATCCAGGATATACGTGTGAACTCTTGCCTTACTTTTTCCTCTCCCCTGTCATCATTTCTACTTCCTTCTGGAAAGAATAGCCCTAATACCACAAATTTTTTGCAGGGCTTAATTCAGCCACTACAAGTTATGTACCATCAGGGCCTCTCAGGGTCCTTATGTCTAGGTACCAGCAAGCAAGAAGAGGAGTCACCACCAGAGGGGAGGTACCAGACCCTGACCAGCAGGATGAAATATTGTTGTTTTCACACCATGGAGGTAGGGCAAATACATGTGGAGCTCAGGTAATCTCTTGTGTACCTCCTGGCAATCCCTTGTCCTGTTCTAACTGTGAAAGGACAGTTTCAGCAATCCCAAACTGAGGAAAGGTATGACTAACTGTCAGGAAAGTTTTATGTCACACTACCAGGTAAGCCCTCAAGACCTGCTCTGTTGCTGAGGGCGAGGGGAATATAAAATAGATAGTGAAGGTGGAGAGGATGAGTTCTAGTCCTCTAGTCCTGACCCTGAAATCAACTGCAGTGGTGAGGTCACAGTTCATCCCACTAAGCTCATTCTAGTGGGTTTTCCCTCAGAAAGAAGAGGCCACTGGAGTTATGCAGGAATGGTTCCTTGAAATTGTATATAGTACATATGTGCATCATAACAGGAGTGGTTATGAGAATTACCACATTTTCATCAATTTGGTAATCTGTCAAATTTGTGCATAGGCCAAGCTTTCCTGTGTGGTTCCCAGATAATGACAGAGCACAGAAGGGATACTAAGGCAGGCCTATTCCTGGGAAATCTGGAATCCTGAGACAGACTGCTTCTATCTAACCTTTTCTCCCCTTTTCCTTCACTTCTGATCAGGCTTGTACCACCATCTGAAAGCTCTCCCAGTCCCTTCTGGCTCCATCCTGATTTCCTTTCACACATGCATATCCTCTCTTATAATCTTTGCACATTTAATCCTGTCTTGGCATCTGCTTCTTGGGTCCTAGATTAACATGACCAGCCAATTCAGTATTCCAGTATCTGATTTCTGGGTGACTCTTCTTTGGACATTGTCCTTTCTGGGCTTATTTAAGATGGGATTTTACTAATTTTCTCCTGGGCATTATGTATCTTTAGCAGACTACTTTTTGTTTGTGTTTATTTGGAGTACAAGACCTGCCTTCTGGTTTTAACCATTATTGATGTGGGCTGTTTTTTGATGATGTAGATTTATTCAACATTTAGTAGGTTTATGATCTTGTTTTAGATCCATACTTTTAGATATATTTGTGGTAAGGAAATTATTTTTCAATCTCATTTTAAAAATTCAGTAACAAGTGAATTATTAGAAAAATGAAAGTAAAAGAAACACAAAATATTGGATATTGTGGTGATGTTAAATTGTTATGAAAATTTCTAAACACTCTCAATTTATGTACTTATCACTGAACAAGCAGATAACAAACAATTCAGGAACCTACACCCATCTGTGACCATTATCTGTAGAAACAGTCTTTTCAACCAGAGTGAGAGACTTTTCTAGAAATGGATTTTTGATTCTTGGAATTCCTAAAAAGGAATTTGTCTATCTTCCAATTTATCTATCTTCAAATATATATCATCCTGAGTTAAAGGTCTCTAAATTTGGACGCTTGAAATTAAACTTTGACAACCCCCAGATTGTCTTCCTGTAACATCTTAATAATGAATACCTTTGCCCTGTCTTTCAATACAAAGAAGGCTACATGGGCCAACTTGGGAGAAACCAGGGTGATCCGTCTTAATTTATATCTTATCATTTTTCCCTTTTCTCACTTCCCTGTATATCTAGGTATTTTTATATTGGGTTAGAATGTTTTTAATCATATAGAATGTCAGGTTATCAAATTTACATTTTGGATTGGAGTTTGGAAAACACACATTAAAAAAAAAAAAAAAAAAACCATAGCATACATCCTCTATTTTCTGTCTTCAAAGGTTCCTTACATATGGTGACATATTGAATGCCCCACAAAATACATAACGTAATATTAATATATTTTTTTAACTAAACCCACTACTGCTACACTATCAGTAAATAAGAGACAAACACCAGGTCATAGTTCAAACAGCAATTTCCCAACTCCCAGCCAAAGAATTTAACATCTCTTTATCTTGGAGAGGTGAGATCCTCACTGCCTGTTGCCCTATTTTCTCCATTCAGTCCATTCTACTGTCTGGTGCTTGTAATATCAATAGATTCTGATAGCAAATTACTTGTCAGTTTAAAAGATTTCCTCTTTCACTAACTAACAGAGAAATCAAAGTGTTCCAAAGATGAGGAACTATAGTTTTACTTATCCTAAAGTCCTGAAAAAGAGCAGTATGCCCTTTGATCCAGCAGTTTAATTATGTAATCAAAGTACTCAGGTATTTCTGGATCTCAGTGTGCTGTCTACAATGGTGGAAGAGTGTTAAGGTTCTTTAATCTCTTTGTTGTAAGATGGCTGCCAATAGTAAGTGAAGGTAAGTGCTTCCCTTTTTAAGAAAGGAGGAAAGGAGAAAGAGAGCAAGAGACCCCGCAAGTGCAAGTGCCTGCAGGAGGCAGGAAAGAGATTGAAATTCCCATATATCAGTCTTTGAATATTGAGAACACTTATCACAAAACTTCTAGCAAATTTCAGATTAAAACTTCATGGCTATATTTGACCAGAATTTGATCATCTTCAAGAACCAAACACTGGCAGTCACATTAATATAATGTTTAAAGTGTAGGGTGAAGTGGCTTTTAGCATTCACAAAATGTCCACTATGGTATTTTATCCCTAGAGTTCTTGGATTATAAACTTAATTTGATTCAATTTTTTTAATTTAAATAAATTGAAATATAAAATTGTAAATTTTTAAAACCAAAATCTAAGTTCCCAAATGCCAATCTTTGTACTGATGCTTATGTATTTCATTCTGAACACAATTGCCTGTATAATAATAATATCAGCTATCACATTGATAGTTGAATTGCATTGGAGGCTTTTGCTTTTATCATTTTATTGAAAAAATTGATTTTGTGTTGTATTTGTTGTGCTTTTAATATAATTGAATATCTTTATAATAAGTGTTTTCTTTCATAATGAGAATGCATTCTATCATTCTTCTTCAAGCATGAAATTAATTCAAACGATCATCATAATCATAACCTTTGATGTCATTGCTATATATCAAGAAGAGTAAAATGGATATTTAACATTGCATTCAGTTTTGTAAGTCGATCAATACAGGAAAAAGGAAATTAAGAACATAAGAAAATCTTAACAGTATACTTGTTATCTCATTATCCCAGAAATATGCATATTAAAATTGGGATCTTAAAGTTAGATTAAAACTCAATTTATAATTTTAATAATTCTTTGCTACATTAAAAAAATAGCATGTGACAGGCTTGGTTATTTTTAGCTTGATTTTTGTTGTTGTCATAGGATAAATGTAAATCTATGGCTTGAACCTTAGAGGAAATATACCTTCACCATTATTAGCTGTGTGCCTTCAACTATAAAGTCAAGTTAAGATGCTTTTACCAGGGAGTAGAAAATCAATTAAAGGTCCAAGCCTGGTTAGTACTGCACTGAAAGGAAAAACAGTAATCTCTTTAGCCTACTCCATGTTCTGATAATTATCCTGACAGTCTAATCCTTTGTGATCATGAATAATCTCCAAAGATTATTCATGATCACCAAAAAGCTGTTTTCATTAGGTTTGGCTTATTTATTTTCATAGGTTCAGCAAGAGTGTTAATTACCATTTTGGCTTTTTTGAACATATATTATTGAACAAACTAAGGTCAGGGAATTAACTTCAGTTTGGAAATTTTCATATGGAATCTTGGATTAGACTTTTAAAATCTTCTGAAATTATCACTTCTATCCTGATACTAGGCAAACAAGCTGAAGACATGCTCTCCATCAGATTTCACCTGCGTTTCCTATATATGTGGGTGAAGTTCTTATTTTTTGAGAATTCAGAAATCTACTAAGGTCCTTGCTGTTCATATTGCTTTACCAGTGAGGCTGAATCCCAGCAAGCCAGACACCAAGCCAGTTTCCTTGAGAGGGCTTTGTAAGCATTGGAATGACATTCCAAGTCAAATTGTGTTCCTTAGAGTGTACTTTTCAGAATTAATTAAATAAAAATCATTCTCAAATATGGCACCCCAGGTAGAAAGAGAAAAAAAAATCAGTTAGGATTTACTCTGGCATCCAAGGAAAGACATGAATGGAATTAAGCTGTCCATGTTATACACTTCTCTGGAAACATAGTTTATTGACTCCTTCAGGTAAGTCCACTTTGGTTATTTTGGGATAACTCCCAAAAGTACTTAAGCATGATTTTCAAAAATGCAAAACTTTAATAATAAAAAAAAAAAAGAATACATGTCAAAGATTGCATTAATATCTTTAAAATCCTTTTTCCTTCTTGCAACCTCTTCTTTGAAGACACTCAATTTGATGTTTCTTATCCTCCATAAGGGATTTCAATCATTCTCCATGGAAAGGAGGAAAAAAAACCTGCCTTGAGCTCCTTTTTTATCTTGCAAAGGTAAATATTTCAGACATTGGTCAGATGCCCATGGAGGCATTCCAATCTCTCATTTTGCAGACTCTGAAAAGGAAGATATGGGCTCTGGTCCATTGTTTATACTGTAACACTGTTTTCATGTCCAAGGATACTGAAAGTAAATATTATGTAATGGTTCAGCTTTAAGCAAAGGGAATTTATTAGTTTTGAGGCTGAGAAATTGTCCATATCAAGACATTATCAAGGTTGTACTTTTCAAAGCCAGCTACTGGCAATCCTTGGCTCCTCTGTCACAGGACAAGGCACATGGTGGTATCTGCTCGTCTCTCCCTTCTCTTCCTGGTTTCATTGCTTTCAGTTTCTTGATTCCATGATTTTCTCTCTCTATTTATTCTTTCCATTTATAAAGGTCTCTAGTAATAGGATTAAGACCCATCCTGATTCACACCTTAACTGAGTAGTCACATCAAAAGCTCCTGCTTACAATGAGTTTACATCCACAGGAATGGATTAGATTTAATAACAAGTTTTTCTGGGATACGTACAGCTCAAACCACCACAAACACCAATTTAGTCTCCCTCCTAATAAAAGCTTTATCAATTTCCACATTAATTATTTAAGAAGCAAATATACCTTGCAAATGGGAAAATTTATTTTCTTTTTTTTTTTTTTTTCTAGAGATAAATCATTCTAGCTTCATGAAAAGAAAGCATATTCCTCCTGTTATTAAGACTCTTGGTGCTGTTTCTACAACCTCCTATCACTAGCATTCTTATGCTAAGGCACATTTTACTCCTTCCATGACCAGTCTTCCATTCAAGTTGTCACTTTTACAATGCAAAATTCTGTCTAAGGCATACACTGTAGGTGATACTGGCTCTAGTCAATTTTTTTTCTTACACCTCAAACTGGTCCCTGGGCAATCATTGTTAAGCCAATTTAGAGGAAAATAATGTGTCTTCAGTAATAGTGGAGTTATAAAATGTCTCAATTTCCTTAAGTTTATACAGTTAGTTAGTACATTGAACATTCTGCATGATAAAGAGAAAAATCTCACAGGACTTTATGGTTAGAAAGAACAAGAAATGTGAAAATTCTCTGCCAAATAGTCCATGTCTTGTATCATTTGTCAATGAATTATCTTTTGAGGTTTCATTTAGGTTGCATTCTTCCCATTAGTTTCATTCTTCATCCTCAGAGAAAAAAATTGGAGAGACAGAGTGTTCTTTGAGAATTCATATACCCTTAGCATATCTCTTGAACATAGGAGCAGGAAAAAAAAAGTCAAAGATTTCATTTGAATGAGAATGATTTATCTACTGAGTGCTGAAGGACATGAATACATTATGGGTATCTTTTGCATTTAACTTTTATTTCTTTCTTAGTGAGTAGAAGGTTTCAGAGAATGCTTAAAAACAATTCTAAAATGACATGATGAAGCATTTATTTCTGTCAGGGGCAAACACTTTCACATGAATTATATTGAGCTGTACATAGAGTTTTGGACTACTTTAGACTACTAAATAGTTAAAAATTTATCTTAATAGTATACTTACTTTTACATTTACAAAGTTTATTGTATTGGCTCTGTAAACGTTCATGTATTAATGCATTTAAATATATATGATTGATGATTTTTCATGTTAAATTTGTATTTACTCTAGTTGTAATATAAATGTGGGTAGAAAATCAAGAATGAATTTTTAAAGGTGAACTTTCCTTAGCTAACAATGACATATCATCAGAGAAGTTAAATCCAAGCTATTATTTTATGTATTGATTTTATGCTTGTAGAATTTTACACTACTTCTGTATTAATATATAGAAATTGCTTTGTGTGTATGCTATATAATTTTAAATGAACAAACAACTTTCTCATATATGTGATAAAAAGAAGATTATCTGTCTTAGTTTTTGTTATTGTTGCAGGGAAATGCAATATTTAGCATAGCATTTTAAAAACCATGTGTCTTTTGTGTGTTAGATATTCCTGAGGCTGGGGCTTTGGCAATTTAATAATCCCCTCATCTATGTTGAGGAAAAGCATTCTAAATTCTTTAGGATAAAATAATATAATAATTAGAGAATAGTAAAGTGACAGGGCTCCTCTTTCCTCTAATCTAAAGTTCCTGATTGAAAGAATCAAAAGAAGCAAAGTTTCCTCCAATTTCTATTTTCCTTATAATTAACCCAGTATTTGCAATATAAAAACTAGATCATTTGTGATGTGATGGATTTTGGGAAAACTGTATTATATTCTAGCTGAGTTTTAGAACAGAAAGTCTATAAATTTATGTATCAGTGATATCATTTATAATTCAATAAAATGTGTATAGAAAATGTAGCTGGGCATTCTAGACAGATGAGCATATGGACACTCAGTTAAGTGACTGAATCAGTTGATTGACTAAGTGACTAAGTGAATATTTGCCCTATATTCAGCAATATCTGTATCTCCATGAAGACAATGGCTCCATATATTTTCTTTCACTACTATGAATTTTACATAATTCTTCCCCTTCATTTTTCCTTCAATATTTCTTTCCAACTGTAATAGAGCCCCTATCACATTGTAGTTTATAAAATTTCTTAATTGTTTTTCACTTCAGAGTAATGAAATACAATTCTTTAAAGCACAAATAATTTTTATTATTACCTGTGTTTTTACACTGCCTAGTCTTATGTCATTTAATACATACTCAATACATTTTTGCTTAATGGATAACGGACTGTGTTTACAACTACAAGACCCACTCTGCTTGACAAATAGCATTGGTCATGGGTTTGGCTTAAAAATCAAACATATGGGATGCAATAGACTTCACGCACACCAAATTTAGTTATCTTGAAGAATAGATAACATTAGACAAAATCATAGCATGAATGTCTGCAGAATAATAGAGATCACATGACTCCAGGCACAGATTCCAATACCCGAGTTACCCTGCTCTGGGAGCATGGGTGGTCACAAGGGGTGATACTGAGTGGGCACAGACCACCTCATATCAGGGAGGCCGTCAGGATATCTTCTAGTTTGATATTTTGATTATTATATAAACCCCTCAAGAGTCCATGCCCTGTGCTCATTATACAGTATAACTATATCTGAGCAATACTCATTATTAATCATTCAATAAGGGATCTCAATAAGAGGCAGGGTTATTTGTTCTGGTACATAGAAAACATGTCCAAATTTCCACTTATCTTGGATCTAGGTGTACAAAACTATACATTCTTTCTTTCAGTGTTGCAAAGAGGATTCTACTTAAGATCACATCTACAACCTACCCTAAGCTTAGAGAAAAACCAACAGAATTCAATGATAACCCTTTTCTTCAATCCATTAAATTATTTGGAAAACTACTGACCATTAATTTTTAAATGCAACCATTTAAATGGACACCTTTGAGTGAAAGTCTGTTTTTAAATTTATTTTTTCAATATAGTCATCTTATATTAGTTCTTATAAAGTATTTTTTAAAACTCTGATATTAAAATACTACCAAAGTTTATAAGCAGATTAAAACTATTAAGCCCTACTGGGATTCATGTAGAAAAATTATGTAGATTGTATTTATAGATATCTTAGATACACTACTATTATAGTTACTATTTAATAAGTTCTTATTTGTACAAGTTGGGATTGGAGATCCTGTTTCAGTATTGTTAGAAATGAATGTGGATAAATGTTTTAATTGTAAGCATAGCATGTGGCTAAATTATCTTTGTCTCATTTATTTTGAATAAGCAATAAATCAATCTCAATTTCCCTAGCAGAGAGGGTCACATAATAATCCTTTTGTAAGTTAAATAAAGACAATTAAACTAAAAAATGCTAAGGATTGACTGAAGGAAAAGAAAAACTACTTGTGTACATACCTATGTTTCCATATATTTTATATATGACAAATGTTTTTAGAGTTATACATGTTTATAATGGTTTTCATGATTCTGATTACTACATGCATGGTACAAACATTTCAAAGTCCAAACACTGATTACTAAAAGCTTCTGATAAAAATGTATTAACTTGGATCCAAATTACATAATTCTTTAAGTATTTATGTAATATATAACAAATAATTAAGGATAAGATAAATGAGTCTCACTAAATCATCATAGTCAAAGTTATGTGATTAATAATTTCTTCCATTCTATTGATTTTGAATGTTTTACAGTCTTACAGAAAAACGTTTTTAAAAATCTTATTAGTAAACATTGTTATCATGATAACAAACAAGATTAGCTTCACAATCACATAAAAAACCCTTAATACTACTAATTGTGCCAGTATCCAACACTTTACTATTTAAAATTTAACAGTGGATTTGGCAGTCTACAACCTGCTTCTTCAGGCACCATTGACAATTGACTTTCTGTTAGATTTTCCTAGTGGGGGAATCAGAGGTCATACCCTAGGATTCTGTAGCAAAACCAGGTTTTTCTGCAGAAAACTCTTCTCCTTTTAAATAAAAGAAATATTGTGGCCTGCTAACAGAACCTGAGATTAAATTGGTGATGAGACCCCAAAGTCAACACATGACCTAAGCTTCCAATCATAAAATAAAGGATACACAAATTTGTAAAGTTCAGCTTGTGCAACATTGCATCATCATTTGGGAATGATATATGCAAAAGCTGGATCTGCAGATCTCAAATTCATAAATTAAATTAATATGTGGCTCAGACTCCAAAGGCACCTACTTCAACTATTTTTTTCTATCAGTCTCCATCCACAGCTATTGACTCACTGAAACTAGTTCACCAAATATGAACAAAAATGAGGGGTGAGGGGTAGATATTCTTTGCAATATTCTTACCAGACAGAAGTACCCTGCTGAAGAATTACAGTCCTATGGAGAATTTACCCCAAAGATAATAAGAAGGAAAATTTCAAGAGACAAAGGGTCAAGGAGTTTATCTGGTTGTCAACTGTGCCTCAGAGGTGATATAAACAGATGAATAGGTTGATACTGATTCATGACCAGTGTCAAACTGTTTTGTAAAATAATCAGAAAGAGTAAGAATATTTAAAAGGAAATCAGGAAGGAAAAATATAGATGTACCTTAAGTAATGGCATAGAAATGTAAGGATATTTGTGTCTAATATGAATGTTCACTGCAGGCATTCATTACAGAGGATAATATAGATATTTTGTTAAGACTCCCATTTTAACTGCTATTCAAGCTGTGATATCTTTATTGGAACAAATTAACAGAAGAAGGCACTGAATATTCAGCTACTGATGTGGAGACCTGGAAAATGTTTGTTTGTTTTCCTATTAATCAATTTGCAAGGACTACCAGAAGCAGGTTGCTTTTCAATTGCCAGAGCATTAGTCCACCTTCACCGTCTTAAACCAAAGTTCTGCCAATACTCTGACGTTCTTTCATAATATATTACTCGTGGACCTTTATTTTTTTTCACCATCCCATAGAACATAATGCCGGTTCACTACACTACGTTGTTGGCATGCTGATAGGACCTAGGAAGCTGGGTGTAGCAATTATCCTAGATGCCTTCATCAGACACTTGCCTAGCCAGAGAAACATCTTTATCCCGACGCAAAGGAAAACAGATTCTCTTCTCCTTATTTCAGATCAAAGTCAATACAGGAAATTGGTTGCAAGAGATGCTGTAAGGGTTAGGTCAGCAAAAGTGAAAGAGGAGTCTGGAGAGCAAAAAGGAAGGAAGAAAAGAAAATCTTCCTGGCCCTGGTTCCTACAGTCGTTGTTGCTTTCTGTAGTGGAGGAATGGTGGGTTTATTCGGCACCCCAGGAATCCCATCACAGGCAGTATAATTTCAGTGGTTCTAGCACCTTTTAGGCATACTGAATTAAGTGCAACATCATATTTGCCTGCAGGGCCTGTGTCAACTCATGTGCTCTAACCCGGGGACAGTAACACCTTCTGATCACTGAGGAGTCCCTTTTTCCTGTCTGTTCCTCTAGCAGGCTTGCTTCCCTACTGCCCTATGAATATTTCCAATAATTTTACAACAAATTGCTATTGCCATCCCCTCTAATTAAAACTCCTGACTGCTTTCTTCTTTTTTTTTTTTTTTTTCCTGCTCAGAATCTGGCTGAAACACCAATAATTAAATTACTGAACCACTAGTGACATGTAATTTAATTGGGAGCTTATTCACTACTGACCACACTTTCTGCCCTTTTACTGCTTTGAAAATACAATGATATGACATGAGAAGATCTTTAAGCTGAACTCCTCTTCCCTAGGCTCACTGAGCTCAGCAGGATATCCATGACTTAATATTACTTCTTATGATTTGTTGTGGTAACTATATGAAAAATCTAGGTCGAATGTATTTGGAAATATAAATATGTTGCAGCTGATTAGAAATTACTAGCCTCCCCCAGAAACCTTTGTTGTAAAAGGTAACTTATGATTTCAGTAGGTATTCTGCTATTAATTTATTAGCTTCACAAAAATTCTTTTTTACTGAGATTATTGGCCAGATTAATGTCCACTTTAACACTGATTCAGAAATATTCATCCTTTTCAATTTTATCCTTCCTTGAAGCATAATTTTAAATTTTAGACTAAAGGGAATGAAAACTTTATTTAAACAAGCCCTGAACTAGAATTGCAATAAGCAATAAATCAAACATATAGGTTTCTTTCTATGAAAGCAAGGGTAATATAGGCAGTGTTTACCCTGACAAAAGAGAAGAGAAGACACTGGTGCTATAAACACAGTGATAACCTTTAATTTATTTTCTTTTAAAGACTAAGGGGTAAATGATCTAGCTCTCTTCATCATAGGTTTATTTTATATATTTTATATATACACACTTTCTTATCTTTGAGATTCTAACATGTGATGGCAAAAAGAGATGAGATGGAAATGATTCCAGAAGAACAGATGTTCTTGATTTAGAATCATTCATTCAAAAATGTTGAAATGTCATGTTTTTTAAGCTTTTGATTATATTTTATTGTCATTTGATTTCCTAAGTACACAGACCATGTCAGGGCAAAATTCCTGTGTCCATTAGACTTCATCTCTACAAGGAGGAAATTGTGTTTGAATTTGGAATACTTTTTAATAGAATTGTTCCTCCAAACCTTCACATGCCCTATCAGGGTAATTCATGGAAACAGGTGCATAAGTGGGATGGAAGGGAAGGATAAATGATGATCAAATCATTTTGCTCTTCCTCCTAATCACACAACCAGCTTACATCCCCTAGCAGATAGGTGTAGCCAGAGGATTAGTTAATAAGATGGGGGCAGAAATTATATGAACCACTTCTGGTCCTAGCCCAATAATATCTCCCATGCACAATTCTCTATATATTTTCATGTTGCAGAGACCTTCTTCAGAGCAATGAGATAGATGTAACTTGAATCAGCTCCTCCCAAACAGGGCCATCCAATTTTTTTTTTTTAAGTATTTAATGGTTTGTATATACTGAGTAAATTTCTTCTATATGAAGCCACTGAAAAGTTTTACTGTAAGATACTAATATCGCTCTAAACAAAACAAAAAGGGACTAGACTACTAATGTTTAACCCATTCAAAGAAAAATAATTGCAGTTAAAAGGTGCAGTGAATGCTTGACCATTTTAAAGGTCAATATTCTTAATTAAAACTTTTAGAGTAACTGAAGGCCTATTGTACAAAGTAACCTGCCGTTACTCTGGGTCACAAATTTACATCATGAATCTTCAAAGATGATAAATAAGCCAAAACAGATCTCTTGGCTGATTACTTGACCTTGTAAAGCTAACATCTTGCATCTCAAAATTGGTTTTCTTGTTCTCAACTGATTTTCCCCTATCTAACAACATTCAAGAAATAATGAAAATTCAATTTTTATTCAACTTATGACCAAGCAAAAACTTACTGATATTGTTTAAAAAATCAATTTAAACAGTATATGAAAGTGATCAAATATTAAGAAAATAGTTCAAAACACTTTATGAAATCCTTACTAGAAGGACTCAACTTTTATTTATTTTAAATTCTACTGTATTTCATGTCTTATGCTTTTGTTCAAGAATTTTTAAATTTATTAAGATATTAGGACTAATGTACTTCATAATATTAACAGGTCTTTTAATGGCACTACAAAAAGTTTCATGTTTCTAAAGTGTTTCTCAAAGATATAATGCTTTAAAAACTGATTTTGTCCTAGTGCTTTGTTGAATCACAATGCACAAAAGTACTGAAAACATATTTTATGATATGTTTTGGTAGGAGTTCAAGGATACAAACAACATATTTGATATAATCATGTAGCTTCTCAGGGCAAAACAGCATATTTGACCTTATTTTGTGAAGTACGATACTTATTTGTTGTAATATCTTAGAGTTAACTGAATTTGATTCCATTGAATAGAGTATTTTTATTTAATTTAATATTTTGTTTTTAACGTTAATTAAAAAGAACAACAAAAACATTTAAACATAAGATAACTCTGCTGAGAAAGAAAAACTGAAATGACTTAAAATACAAGGAACAGACCCCTGGGAAATTTTTTCATAGAGGCCATGCACCATTTATCTATTCACTTTGACTCGGTCAGAAATTTCAAGGTTTATTTTGAACAGATGCTGGAAGACTTTTTATTAAATAAAGTACTCAAAAATCAGTTCCCCATGATGTGTTAAAAAATTTTGACTTCCAATAACGCTTAGCATTTCAGTTTATCTCTGAATGTTAAAAAGACAATGTTGAATCGAGGCTGCACAAGAACCACATTAAACATGAGGTGAGAATCCCAACAAATAAAGCAATATTTTGCTAAGGGAAAAGTCACTGAATGGGATGCAGAACAGGTACTTTACTTGAGTTACATGGACAGGAGGGCATCAAAGAAATCATTTTGATTATATGGTTTGAATTAATTAAACAAAATTATTACGTTGATAGGCAGAGAATTTGTTTAACCAAATTCAATAGGGTTTTCATGTGTTTTGCTATCACAGTCATATTTTCTTAAACCTGCTGTGGGATTATTGAAGATATAACTAGATACAAAGGAGAACTAGGGAAAAGAATAAAAATCATATTTGGAATTCAAGGAAAAGGTGATTTTTGATTAACTTATTTTTTTATGGTTCGGATAAAATAAAATAATTATACTAGAAGAAGTTAAAATAGTAGCACCCTTCTCAAAGCTGAGAGCTCATCAAAAACTGTCAAATTACTCTACCCAAATATAAATTCATGGGTAGATCTCTTGAATCTGCTTAACCTAGCCAAATTAGTATAAGCAAAAAAAAATATGTTCATTATTATTTGAGCGACGGTATAAGCAAGGTCAGTATAAAGAAGAATGGGAAGTATAGCTAACATAAGCAGTTGCTTCTGAAAGTATACCGTTGTCAATTTTAAATGCAGTCTGAATTTTAAACTACTTTAAAAGAGAAAAGAGAGACCCACTATATCTTTTCAATGAGAAATATATTTAAGGAAGAGGAAGCACAGGTAAATATACTCTACTTCACTTTTTATAAACATATGGGCAAAATAATCTCTCCAACATTTTTACCATAATTCAATTATTAAAGCCATTTTTTTTAATATCAGGGAAGTAGTTATTAAGGAAAATTATGATTTGAGTAATGAAGTATCCCATTTTTCTATTCAAAGGAAATTAATACAGAATATGTTTGTTATTTAAAAAAAAAAACATTTCAATAACCCTGCCTAGGCTCAAAAATTGTTATATGTAATACATACAGAAAATTGTAATCACATGCATACATATATTTGTCGTGATCTAACAGTAAAGTTTAGTATATTCCAAGAAGCTTTGTCAATGATAAAAATGTTTGGGAGAATGAATCAAAGAATCAATCATGCTGTATTTAAAGTGCCATTCTGGAAAATCCACTCATAACCCTTTACAGTAATTCTGATACAATCTAAAAACAATGTAAGATAATTTGGTTAAACAATAAAGGAGTGGGCCAGTTCTATGGAATGACTATTACTTAGAGTATCCAATAGCAAAACCCTCAGGGGTTACCAGGAAATGTTCTGGTTTTTGTTCTGTTTCTGTCCAGACAGAATTACTGTTAGTACTTTTTAACAGTTTTGTTTTCTGCTATATTTTATTAGAGTTGGTTTTAAACATATCTGAACTTAAATAATGAGACCAAATACTAAAGAAATAATTCCCTCTGATAATGCTCAAACTAATACAACTGGTACCTTGGATTATGAAAGGAAGTTAGAAAATATTTTCCCCTGGACCGCCTGAAATTCAGAATAGTAAATTTTTGGCTTAAGGAGGTTAAGCAATGAAGAAACTTAATTATTTATTATTTTAAAAGTTTTCTTTATGGAAAAATTTTAATATATTCAAAAGTAGAGGGAAAAATATAATTACTCTGATTCACCCAGATCCCAGCTTCAATAAATGCTAATTTTATTTCACTTAAAACCCACCTGAATATTTTGAATCAAATACAATTAGTATTATTATCATGCTATGAACAAATACTCCTTTTTATTATATGTCTAGTTAGTGTTTACATTTTACTTATTTTAGATTCAGATTTCAAATATGGTCTGTTGCATTGCATTAATTCATAGTTTACAATTATATCTCTTTTTATTCCTAGCTATGTTTGGTTGAAGAGAAATTTTATTGATCCTGCATTTTTAGATGTCTCCCAGGATGATATATCTCCCTCCCCATATTCACACTGCATAAGCAGATATCACCAGCTCAATTTAGAATCACCTTGGTAAAAAGACACTGTCACTGAGAGAAAGGAATTTCTCCTAGGTGCAACTCAGTGGGTAGAAAAATTGGTGAGCATCACTAACCCTATGTACTATTTTACATATCTGAAAGTAAACAGTGGAAAACAGCTGTCATCTCCAACTTGATGAAATTCTATTACCTGGACATAAATTTCAGAAATGTGCCCTTGATTCTAGGAGCAATCATTCAGTACCAGTGGAGTTGGCAGTCATGAAAATGGCATGATTTGAGGTATGCATGATCCAGACGAGAAGAATCTGCATACTCAATGTGTACTCCCTCATTTTTCATTAATGTTATAGAATGACCTCAGAGAAAACCTTGGGCCACAGAAATATTCTCCTCCTCATCTCCATTGTGCAGCAGAAACACAACTTCCCCTTGGCAATTGGAATAAATAACTCCAGTCAAAAGTGTTATCCCCTTCTTTGCCTAATGGTTCAGTGGAATAAGAAGGATGCAATGACCATGTTGATGCTTCAACTTCTAATTCAGTGTAACCATTGTGGAATCTTCTGATGGGTGCATTTTCCTCATATGAATTATGGCTTCTAAACAATTGGAGTCCAGAGTTGCAGAAAGGAGAAGAAAAAATTCTTCAAGGGGATTTTAAGTGTAATAGTAAGATAAGCCACACTCAATTCCACCACTTGATTCTTGAATGCAAGCACTCTTTTTATACCATATAAGATTAGAAACATGCATCCAGAATACAGCACTTCAACATTACAGGCTGTTAACATTGTAACTGGCACCATAACTGAATCTTCAGTAGGTCATTCTAACATACTATTAGACCACTTGCTTCTACATGATAGAGTATATAATGAAACCAATGATGTCCATTGGTATGAGAGTGGTGTTACACATTTTTTACTAGGAAATACATATTCCTTGAGAAACAATGTTTTGATTGGTTCCATGACTCTGAGCAACGTGTTACATAAGTCTACAGATGTTGGTGCAGTGGTAACAGAACAATTTAAGATAGAAAAGAAAATTCATATCCAGAATAAGGGTCCATTTAAGTAAGGGCAGATAATTTCTTCTTCAAAGAATGGATCCAATGTCATTAATCTACTAGCAATGTCATTTATTTACTATTCTCCTTGGGGGAAGGATGCTATATCCTCAAGAAATGGTCTCAATTTTGGTAGTTTTGCCCATCATCAATAATATTTGCTGGATCAGCCTTAGTGAAGAAAGGTCCACATTATTGAGCCCATAAATAACCTCCATCCGTAGCATCCTGGTCATTTTGGAAATGGGCACATTTTGCAAATGGAGAGAATGACTGATATCCACACATTATTAAGAGCTGACTCTGCAGTGGGTATTTTTTGGTAAACATTCAAATATAATCCAAATATCTTCACATTTTGTCTCATTCTGAGATGTCTATCCAAATACTTCTTTTGTGAACCTCCTATCACCAATCTTCTGACCATGTTCTTGACAAGGTCCTAACCATTCTACCAAATTTTGATTACTGATGTTGCATAATTGCAAATATGTGGCATTTCAGTTAAAGCAAGACATTTTTTTTTTTTTTTTCAGTTCAAACTCATTTCCCTTTCATTAAGTTCCAAGTTATCATGACATGGTTTGGTATTCAATAAAGCAAAACTTGTTTGAATAAGGTAATATGTTACCATTAATATTTCCAGGTGTCAGTTTACAATCAAGTAACAATACCAGTAAATTCTTGGGAAGACCATCCGTGGGAGTTTACACTTTTTCAAGGCCCAGTTCCTCTGGAGTGGAGATTCCCAATTCATTTAAAGTTGGTCTAATTTCCTGGATGACATAGGGGTAGATTTCCTTATGAGGTCTTGGTTTGTCCTGATGGTAAAGAGAATATTCACATTTAGCACTCTGAAAAGCTGTCAGTTAACAATCTCTAGGATGTGCACTACGCTAACAGTCATTTAACCATTTGCATGCCCACAAAGTAGCATCAATGACTTTCGGTTCTGGAACCAGATCAGAGCCAACAAGAGTGTTCATTCCTTTATGCAGTTCCCAGGTATCAATATCTGGCTTGTTAAAGTATATCACCTAGCAAGCATCAAACTTCTCATCTGTGTCAAAATAACACACGAAGTTCTGCACAAGTGGATGTTTTCTTTCACCATTGTGTTTTAAGGACACTTTCAATATATGCTAATGCTGTAGCAAGCCTTTCCATTGATGTCAGCATGTTAATCAAAACAGTCTTAAAGAAACTTGATTTTTAATTCCTCAGTCAGTGCATGGGTCCATTGCTGTAGAATGAAGTAAAGGAGATAATGCAGCAGGGTTAGATATAGTAAGAGTCTGAGCTATATGCTTCTGCAATTTATTTTTTCTCTTGAAGACCTGTTCAAGCCTGATCATTTGTATGCCATTCCCACTTGATGTTGGGTTACACTTGCGCATTCAGAAGTTTATAACATGTTGGATCAGATAGAATCCAATATATAATCAGAAGCTTACTTGATTCTGTGATCAAATATTCATTTTCTACTATATTCCAGTAGGAATACAAGATCTGTTTCTCAAACATAGAGGAAAAGAATGTGGCTTTTCTCTAAAACCCTAGAAGTCTGTTCAATGATTCTCCTATTAAAGCTTTCAAGCAGCTCTATACAACACTGTATTTGTCAAAGATACCTAGATTATGCTTTTTTGTGCTGGGTCATGAGATAAAAATAGGAAAATAGCTTGAAACTGCTGCACCACCTTCTCTTGCTCTGAGACCTATTCAAAATAACAACTTTACATAAAGAATTGTTCCTCTTTTTCAGTAGCATTCAGCACAAGATGTAGCAAGTTTTATTTCATTTTGGATGGTCTATTCTGTCCTGGGCAAGACCATTGGATTCCTCTAAAATTTCACCAGAGTCACAATTCCACAAAGTTAAATACTTCATCTTCCATTATCTGACATGCATGTGCCTCATGGATTTGCTACTTCTGCTCATCAGGTACAATCAGCATGATCACTCTTATTGTCTATGGATTGCAATTAAGATCTTGTACTTGATCAGTGGTATCAAAGAATAGCCCTTGTCTAGCACTGATTTCCAACCGTGGGCAATGAGTTAAGTATATAAACTTATTTCATCACAGACAAAGTCTACAGACTGCATATTAAATAATGCTGGATGCTTATGGATGACAATAGGCAAGCTGTTATGCCCCAAAGAAAGACCATGAAATTGTACTGTTGTCCCAGACATATGAGAGCAAACCACTTCTGGTGATCCATGTATACTGGTATATAAAAAAGGACACCAGACGGATCAATAACTGCAAACCAAGTGCCAGGTAAGATTTGCTCCAAGTAGGATAACATATATGGAAAAACAATTGCAATTCTAGTTGTCATCTGGTTTTTCTTATTAAAATACGCAATTTATAGTTAGCAGTCTTTGCACAAGAAAAAGAGCCAGATTAAATTAGTTTGTGATGGGAATCCTTATCTTTGAATCTTTTAAAGCTTCAATTCCAGCACTAATTTCGGCAATTTCCCTAAGGTGTGCTATTCATTTGTTTCATTTCCTGGCAAAAAAAAAAAAAAGTAAGCTACAACACTCTTCACACCATAATAGCTATGATAAACATTGAATTTATTATGCACATCTATATATATTTCACAATGAAAGAGGTGCTATTAATAATTAGACCTAGAAAGTAGGTGTGAATGGTGTTTGGCCAGAATGTATGGTAACTCTAAAAATGGCTCTGGATCCATAGTTCTAGGAACCAATATTGGCATTCTGTCAGCCATACATTGTGCTTATTCCAATTATGTATTTAATGATTGATCAAATAATTGACACGGCCAGTCTGCAAGCCCACTATATCCACTATGAGGTGGCCTCAGATCAAACTACATTTATCTTTGACTACCATAGGTATAGTGGTGCCTTTTGTCCTCAGAAAGCAGGATTATAACTTAGTTAGCATCTATTATTCACAAAAGGCCTGAATATATTCCTCCTGCCAGAACCCACTCACCTTTGTAAATAGACAGTTCCTTTTGGGATATCCTTGGGATTGTAATTACAGTATGTATTTTGATAATGTTACATGGAAACTTGGCCTATCATTGAATCAAGGCACTACCAAGCTTAAACTGACTAAGGTCCAGACATTTCTTGAAAGGCTATTACTCTCTATTTTGAAAATTTAAATATGGATTCTTTCAGTTTGAAGATATTTTTAACATATGTATCAAGTATTATTTTAGTACATTGGTCTCATAATTTAATTCTAGTAACCTATAATTTATTAGTCACTGCATAGATGTTGCAGATCAAAGTATTTTGATTACTATTTCATCCTTCATATTGTATTTATTGTTTTTATACTTACTATATCTCAGACTATTAAGTTCTAATTGTTGGTCTCTGTTTCTCTGGATGTCATACTCCTCACAGAAATAATGTCAGCTGTCTCACTGATGTCATCACCCAACATCATTTATGGGCTACACACAAGTCACAAGTTAATGAAGATGCTGTTGCTCCCATAATTAAGGAATCTTAAGTTTTAATGAATTGAGTACACTTTGACCTGTTTGGAGAATATATTAAAGAGGGTGTGCAAACTGCACAAAATAACTACATTCCAGCATTCATATTTTCAAAATCCTTTGTATTTTTCCTTCTTCATTATTCTAGAATATTCTTAGTATCTCAACCTAATTGAATATAAGCCAGCAGAATGTAAGATGAAGTTTCAGTCAATGTACCAAACTGTATGAGTCACCTTCAACTAAGCAAGCTAGATTATTAAATCCAAAATCACTTTTAAATATAGCCAGATCAATACATTTAATACACTCTAATGTTGTATATCACATTTTAATGTTTAGTACATTCATAATAACATTCTTAGGATCCATTCATGCCATATTCCCCAGGTTTTAATTGATATGAATTAATCAAGTGCTCAATTCCGGTTAGCCAGGACTGCTATAAGAAAATACCACAAATTGGTTGGCTTAAACAACAGTGATTTTAATGGCTCACAATTTGGAGGCTAGAAGTCCAAAATCAAGTTATCAGCAGGCCATGCTTTCTCTGAGGTTTGTTGCATTCTGGTGTTGGTGCAGGCTATCAGTCTATGCCTTTGTCACACAGCCTTCTGCCTCTTTCTGTCCCCTCTTGTCCAAATATCCTTTACTTTTAAGGGCTCATGTCCTTTGGATGAAGGCCTACCCTGATTCAGTTTGGCCTTATCTTAACAGAATCTTCAAAGATCTTGTTTATACATGAGTCTACACCCCCAGAACAGATGTTAGGACTTAACCATGTCTTTGTGGGAGGTCACAATTCAAACTGTTTTATGATCCAATTATTTTGTCAAATAAGATTTATCTGTTGGGTCAGAACTTTGAGCTTGTCTCTTGGACCATGCTGGACTCTGCCTTTAGTTGTGTGTCTTTCAGAAACAAGAAAACGTGCAGGCATATTTACAAAACTTGACATCTGACCCTTTTATAAACTTTAAGTTGAGAAGTTTTCAGTCAAAAATTTTCAAATATTTTTGCCCCCTTCATGTTTTTCTCTTCTTCTGTTACTCCTGTTACACATGTATTACTACACTTAATAGTGTTCTAAGGCTTTCTATGGATTTATTCATTTTTTGCCACTCCTTTCCTTCCTGTTCTTCATATTGGATAATACCATTGATACATTTTCAAGTTAGATAATAATTTCTTCTGCCAGTCAAAATATTCTATTGAGCTCCTTTAACGAATTTTTTTTCTTTTCTGTTGTTCCTTTTTCTTTTTTAACTTTATTTTGTACATTTAATAATTGAAAATATAAACAACTAAAAACTAAAAAGTAAATACGGATGAAGAAATATATATATTTCTCAATAAAATGTAATGGATACATGGAAAAAAATTTTTTGAATCAAACAATATGTTACACAATATATTTGGTTCATAGTAATGCATTCATACAGTATTTGTCCTTTTGTGTCTGGCTTGCTTCACTCAACATAATGTCCTCCAGGTTCATCCATGTTGCCATATGCTTTACGACTTATTTCTTCTTACAGCTGCATAATATTCCATCGTGTGAATAGACCACAGTCTCTTTACCCATTCATCTGTTGATGGACACCTGGGTTGTTTCCAACTTTTGGCAGTGGTGAATAATGTTGCTATGAATATCAGTGTGCAGATGTCTGTTCATGTCACTGCTCTCAGTTCTTCTGGGTATATACCCAGTAGTGGTATTGCAGGGTCACCTGGCAAGTCTATATTCAACTTCTTTAGGAACTACCAAACAGTCCACCATAGTGGCTATACCATCATGCATTCCCACCAACAGTGAAGAAGTGTTCCTATCTCTCCACATCCTCTCCAACACTTGTAGTTCTCTGTCTTTTTAATAGTGGCCATTCTGATAGGTGTGAAATGATATCTCATTGTAGTTTTGATTTGCATTTCCCTAATCATGAGTGATGTTGAGCATTTCTTCATGTGTTTTATTGCCATTTGTATTTCTTCTTTGGAGAAATGTCTATTCAAGTCTTTGGCCCATTTTTTAATTGGGTAGTTTGTCTTTTTATTGTTGAGTTGTAACATCTCTTTATATATTCTGGATATTAAATCCTTATGAGATATGTGATTTCCAAATATTTTTTCCCATTGAGTTGGCTGCCTTTTCACCCTTCTGATAAAGTCCTGTGAGGTGCAAAAGTGTTTAATTTTGAGAAGGTTCCATTTATCTATTTTTTCTTTTGTTGCACATGCTTTGGTTGTAAGGTCCAAGAAACCACCACCTACTAAAAGTTCTTGAAGATGTTTCCCTACATTTTCTTCTAGTAGTTTTATGGTCCTGGCTTTTATATTTAAATCTTTGATCCATTTTGAGTTGATTCTTGTATAGGGGGTGAGATAGGGGTCCTCTTTAATTCTTTTGGTTATAGATATCCAGTTCTCCCAACACCATTTGTTGAAAAGACTGTTTGTTCCTATTAGCTTGGGCTTGGTAGGTTTGTCAAAAACCCGTTGACTGTATAGGTGAGGGTATATTTCTGGGATCTCAATTCTATTCCGCTGATCGCTGTGTCTATCTTTATGCCAGTACCATGATGTTTTGACCACTGTAGCTTTGTAATATGTTTCAAGGTCAGGCAGTAAAATTCCTCCCACATTGCTTTTCTTTTTTAGAATGCTTTTGGCTATTCAAGTGCACGTACCCTTCCAGATGAATTTGGTAATTGCCTTCTCTAATTCTGTAAAGTAAGCTGTTGGGATTTTGATTGGTATTGCATTGAATCTATAAATCAATTTGGGCAAGATTGACATCTTCACAATATTTATTCTTCCAGCCCATGAACACGGAATGTCTTTCCATTTGTTTAGGTCTTTTTAAATTTCTTTTAGCATTGTTTTGTAGTTTTCTGCATATAGGTCCTGTACTTCTGTGGTTAAATTAACTCCTAGGTATTTGAGTCTTTTTGTTGCTATTGAAAATGGAATTTTCCTCCTGATTTCCTCCTCAGGTTGTTCAGTACTAGTGTACAAAAACATTACTGATTTTTGTGTGTTGATCTTGTATCCTGCCACTTTGCTGAACTCATTTATTAGTTCAAGTAGTTTTGTTGTGGATACTTGAGGATTTCCTAAATACAGAATCATGTCATCCACAAACAGTGAGAGTTTTATTTCCTTTTTTCCTATTTGGACACCTTTAATTTTTTTTTTGTCTTGTCCTATTGCCCTAGCTAGAACTTCTAGTAAAATGTTGAATAACAATGGTGACAGTGGGCAACCTTGTCTTGTTCCTGATCTTAGAGGGAAAGCTTTCAAACTTTCCCCATTGAGTATGATGTTGGCTGTGGGTTTTTCATATATGCCTTTTATCATATGGAGGAATTTTCCATTTATTCCTATATTTTGAAATATTTTTATCAAAAAAAGATGTTGGATTTTGTTGAATGCCTTTTCTGCATCTATTGAGATGATCATGTAGTTTTTTTCCTTCAATTTGTTAATGTGGTGTATTACATTGATTGATCTTCTTATGTTGAACCAGCCTTGCATACGAGGAAAAAATCCCACTTGGGTGTGATGTATAAGTTTTTGATATGCTGTTGGATTCGACGTGCAAGTATTTTATTGAGAATTTTTGCATCGATGTTCATTAGAGAGATTGGTCTGTAATTTTCTTTTCTTGTGGAATCTTTATCTGGCTTTGGAATTAGGGTGATGTTGGTTTCATAAAATGTGTTGGATAATTTTCCCTTCTCTTCAATTTTTTGGAAGAGTTTAAAGAGGATTGGTGTTAATTCTTCTTGAAATGCTTGGTAGAGTTCACCCGTGAAGCCATCTGGTCCTGGACTTTTCTTTGCTGGGAGATTTTTGATGACGATTCAATCTCCTTAATTGTGATTGGTTTGTTAAGTTCTTGTATTTCTTGTAGTGTCAGTGTAGGTTGGTTGTGTGTTTCTAGAAATTTGTCCATTTCATTTAGGTTGTCTAGTTTGTTGACATATAGTTTCTCATAATATCCTCTTATGATTCTTTTTATTTCTGTGAGGTCATTTGTAATTTCCCTTCTTTCATTTCTGATTGTATTTATTTGCATCTTCTCTCTTTTTTTCTTTGTTAAGCTAGCGAGGGGTTTGTCAATTTTATTGATCTTCTCAAAGAACCAGCTTTTGGTTATGTTGATTTTCTCTATTGTTTTTCTGTTCTCATTTTCATTTATTTCTGCTCTAATCTTTATTATTTCTTTCCTTCTGCTGCTTTGGGATTGGTTTGCTGTTCTTTTTCTAGGTTCTCTAGTTGTTCAGTTAAATTGAGTTTAGCTCTTTCTTGTTTTTTAATATAGGCATTTAGGGCTATAAATTTCCCTCTCAAGACTGCCTTCACTGTATCCCATACGTTTTGATATGTTGTGTTCTCATTTTCATTTGTCTCAATATATTTACTGGTTTCACTTGCAATTTCTTCTTTGACCCACCGAATATTTAGGAGTGTGTTGTTCAGTCTCCACACATTTGCAAATTTACTTTTTTCCTGTCTGTTATTGATTTCTAGTTTCATTCCATTATGATCTGAGAAGGTGCTTTGTATAATTTCAATCTTTTTATATTTATTGAGAGCTGTATTATGACCTAACATGTGGTCTATCCTGGAGAAAGATCCATGAGCACTTGAGAAGAATGTATAAACCGCTGAGTTTGGATGCAGTGTTCTGTATATGTCTATCAGGTCTAACTTGTTTATCATATTTTTCAAGTTCTCTGTTTCCTTGTTGATCTTCTGTCTAGTTGTTCTATCTAATGATGTGAGAGTGGTGTTGAAGTCTCCAGCGATTATTTTAGAAATGTCTATTTCTCCCTTCAGTTTTGCCAGAGATTGTCTGATATATTTTGGGGTACCCTAGTTAGGTGCATAGATATTTATGACTGTTATATTTTCCTGGAGGATCGTCCTTTTTATTAATATATAATGGCCTTCCATATCTCTTATCACATTTTTGCATTTAAAGTCTGTTTTGTCTTATATTAGTATAGCTACCCTTGCTCTTTTCTCTTTACTATTTGCGTGGAGTATCTTCTTCCAACCTTTTACTTTCAGCCAGTTTGTATCCCTGGGTCTGAGGTGAGTTTTTGTAAGCATGTTTTGTAAGCATGGCTCATGTTTTTTTATCCATTCTGTCAGCGTGTATCTTTTGATTGGGAAATTTAATCCTTTCAAATTCAATGATATTACTGAAAATGCACTACTTATTTCCTCCATTTTATTCTTTGGTTTTCATATGTCATCTTGTTTTTGTCTCTCTTTTTATTCTTTTGGTTATACTTTCTGCTTTTCTTTCTTCTATACTCTCCTCCAAGCCTCTCTCTCCTGTCTTTTTCTTTCAGTTCTAAGGCTTCCTTTAATATTTCCTGCAAAGATGGATTCTTTTTTGCAAACTCTTTTAGTTTCTGTTTGTTTGTGAATACTTTATACTCACCTTCATATTTGAAGGACAGTTTTGCTGGATAAAGAATTCTTGGCTGAAATTTTTTCTCTTTAAGTTTCCTAATTGTATCATACCACTGTCTTCTCGCCTCCATGGTTTCTGAAGAGAAATCTGCACTAAGTCTTACTGGACGTCCTTTATATATGATCATTTGTTTCTCTCTTGCCGCTCTGAGAATTTTCTCTCTATCTTTTACATTTGACATTCTGAATAGTATGTGTCTTGGCATAGGTCTATTTGGATTTATTCTCATTGGGGTACGGTGTGCTTCTTAGACATGTAATTTCATTTCTTTAGTGAGAGTTGGGAAATTTTTGACTATTATTTCCTCAAATACTCTTTCTGCCCCTTTTCTTTTCTCTTCCCCTTCTGGGACTCCCATGACATGTATGTTGTTGTGTTTTGTGTTGTCATTCAACTCTCTGAGTCCCTGCTCAATTTTTTCCATTCTTTTCTCTCTCTGTTCTTTTGTCTCTTCAATTTTAGCTGCTCTGTCTTCGATATCACTTATTCTTTCTTCTATCATTTCGAGTCTGCTGTGTATGCCTCAAATATGTTTTTTACTTCACCTATTGTGTTTTTCATTCCCATGAACTCCGTTGCTTTTCTGTTCAGGATTTCAAATTCTTCTTTGCGTTCCCTCAATGTCTTCTTGATGTCATTTATCTCTTTAACTAAATTGTCTTTCATCTCATTAATTTGAATTTGGAAATTTGTGCTCATCGCACTGATTAGTTCTCTCAAATTCTGCTTCTCTTCTGGGACTTTGATGTATTCCTTTTCTTGGGCCATGTCTTCTATTTTCTTAAAATGGCTCATAAGTTTTTTCTGGTATTTAGGCATCTGGTTAGGTTGTATTTTACTTAGATGCTCTATCTCTTTCTCTTTTATAGGGTTTTAGTGGCAGGAGGCTGTGAGTTACCACAGCTCTTTGATTTTTGGCTCAACCTTGATTGTTAGGATTGTCCTGCTGTTTGCTCAAAACTGGGCACTGGACCCATTAATTGGTTGTAGAGTCATTTCCTAGGGCCTTGGGCAGGAAGGCTATAGAGGCCAGGAAAAGCCTCTCCTACTTATTTTCTTATGTGCACTTCCTTGGTTTGCCAGAAGATGGAGCTCGTTGGCGCTCTCAATTCAATGCCTGGTCGGAGTGTATTTGTTGTGACACAGACCAGATCAATGTGATAGAGCTTTCTGTCTAGGGGCTAAGAGGCTTGTAATTCCAACTTTCTGAGATTGTTCTCCAGTCTTCTCTGGTAGCCCACTCCATTTTCTCAGCTAGGAAATATTTCCATTCCCCTCTT
Organism: Tolypeutes matacus; assembly: GCA_026826555.1. NCBI lineage: Eukaryota > Metazoa > Chordata > Mammalia > Cingulata > Chlamyphoridae > Tolypeutes > Tolypeutes matacus. The sequence continues at coordinate 17,323,557 of JAKSZT010054334.1, forward strand.
AATCCTCAACAATCAGTCCCTGTTAGTAGAGGAGGAGATTGGGAGGTTTGTATATCTTTAGCCCCTTGCAGGCTCCAAGGCAAACAATGGTGCAGCCCCACCCAGCCTGGAAGGGCTTTCGGGATAAGGCAGACCAAACCTGCAAGTCAAAAACAGGGTCAGCCCCAGGCTTTCTCTCCCCTCTCCTGTGGAGTCCTCAACAATTAGTCCAGGCTAGAAGAGAGGGAGGTTGAGAGTGTCAGATTTCTCCAGTCCTTCCTAGGCTCCCAGGGCAAACCGCCATGTGGAAGGGTCTGTGGGGCTCCACAGCCCAAATTTGCGGGTCAGAACGTGGGTCAGCCTAAGGCTGTGTCTCTCTCTCTCCTCTTTCTGGGAATGGTAGATCCCTGGAGCCCCCTTTGTCTGTAGTCACAGGTCCAGAGGCCCGAGAATTCTAAAGAGTGTTGGGGAGGGTGCCGGCAGCAGCAGTCGCTGCTGGTTCCAACTCACGGTTCTGTCATTGCGATTTTCCTCTTTTGTCCCTCTCTTCTCTGCGTGGTGTGCAGCCTTCATCTGCTGTCCTAAACCCTAGAAGATATTTTCCTGGGCTGTTCAGCCTGTCCTCTAGCTATTTTTCTGGAGAAGAGATTCCCGTGTCTTACTAGTCCTCTATCTTACCAGAAGTCCTCCTCTGTTATTCTTTGTAACTACATGATTTCTATTTGTTTATTTCTTATCATCTCTGTCTCCTGAACAATTTCTATTGTTGAGTCCTGGTTGTCCTATTTTAATTTGAGTTTAAACATGATTTTCTTTAGCTCTATGAAGATACTTATAATAGCTGCTTTGAAGTCTTTGCTCACTATGGTCAACATCTGCACCCTTCCCCCTAGAAAAGGATTATTTTGCACTCTGCTCTGGGTGCTTTCCTTTGTCTTTGCTCATCTTGTAATTTGTCATTTTTGAAAACAGGACATTTTAGATAATATATTAAAGCAATTCTGAATTACGATGGCACCAGGAGTGGTGGTTAGTATTTGTACATTTGTTTGAGTATTTGTTCAGTGCCTTGTGTGGTTTAATTCTGTCTCTGTCTCTCCTGCAATATGAGAGAACTGATGATGATGATTATATTTTACTCATTGATTTATCTTTAAATTTTTACTTTTAAGCTTGGTTTCTATGTATTGCCCCTGGGACAGCTTAACTTACTGTTTAGCTAATGATTGGTCAGAGGTTGTACTTAAGTATGTGGAGTCATAAAGACTTCCATTCTTTGTTGAGGGCTCTGTGTGTGGGTTGGCAACACATTAAAAGCTAAGACTGTTTATATGTCTGCCCAGCTTAATTTCTGCTCATGTTAGGTCTTATTTTCCTTCAGTGACTTGTAGATAGTTGGTGCTGTCCCTGGACTTTCCTGAGCATGTGTGCAGCCTTGCACATGAGCTCAGACTTCAGGTCACTACAGATATCTGGGAGCTTATCAAAGAACATATTTCTTTCTCATTCCCCAGATTTAACTACTATATATTTGGCTTACCTGATGCTTGACCTAGACAGTATCAAAGTTTAGATAAGTAGCTTTTGGCCTTCGATTATTATTTGTACCAAGATTGATATGGTTTTTAACAGTTCCCCTGGACATAGGATTTCCCTGTTTTATTCCCAATCACACCACCCCCTCAAGTAAAAGAATTGCATAAGAATTGCAGAGCAGAATGATCTTGGTATAATTATTGACACGGAGCTGAGTGGGAGCTTGTGCAGAGGGCAGCAGACCCTGCCTAAAGTAACCGGAATCCCACTGTTCTGAGAACTATTTAGTAGTATTTCTTGTATAAATGCTACGTGATTTGTGATCTGTCTTTGGTCATATCATAATTTGTTTTTAAGTTTTCTCTATTTTATTACTTCTTTGGGTGAGCAAAGATATACTAAAATTCTGGAAATACCACTCTTCTGGAGAATATTTAAACTTACATAGAATTGTTTTCAACAATAGAAGTTTGATGTGGAACTTTCATATATCTTCCCTGGTATTACTAAACTTTTTATATATAGGATATATTTATAATAAGTGTTTTATTATCCTTGTCTGTTAATCCTAATGTCAGTTCAAGTTTGGGCCAGGTTTGACTGGTTTCCCTTTCTCTTACTGTATGTTGTTTTCCCCTGATTTTTTGCATGCCTGGTAATTTTTAACTGAATTCCAATTTTTGTTAATATTACCTTCTTGTGTGCTGGATGCATTTTAATCTTGTGGATATAGTTTTTTCTGAGAGGCAGATGAGTTATTTGTTTGAGCCTTTAAGATCTTGCTTTTAATGTTTGGTAGATTGGAGTAGTGATCAGGCTAGGGCTCATAAGTCCTCACCCCTAAGATAAGTCTCATCAGTGTACTCTACCGAAAACTCGCTGAGTCAGGGATTATTCCTGGCTCTGGGTGAGTGCCAAGCATTGTGACCTCTAATATTTTCTGGTGTTTTTCTTTCCCCAAGCCCTGCATGTGCTGACCATTGCTCAATTGCATATTCAAGTGGGAACCTCTAAATATCTCTCAAGTTCTCTCTCTATAAAACACTCTCCTTTCTGCCACTGTACTCTGCAAACACTAGTTGCAATGGCTTCCAAGGCTCACAGTTCTCTCTCCTCATCAGATGAATTACTCTATCCTGAGTCAAGGAATGGAAGCTCTCTTAAGATAATTAGATGGGATAATCATAGGGCTGTTTCCTCAACTAATTTTCCTCCCTTCTCTCAGAGATCACTGTCCTTTGCTGCCCATTATTCAGTGTCTTAAAAAAATGTTTTTAATTAATTTTATTCAATGTTTGATTGTGACATGCCAAAGATGGAAATTCTGTAATCAGTTTTCAAATCCAAATAACACTTTACTAAAGTAAATTAATTTTTGCTCTATATAGTCTATAATGGATGCACATATTATGTATGTCAAGAAAAAGAAAACTGTAACAACTAAATAATTTTGACCTAAATTAAACTCATAAAATAAATGAATTCATAGATATATTATGGTTCAGTTTACTTACCAGGATCACCTTATCCATTAGGTACAGTATGCACGTCCTACAATAATTTCAGGAATCCACAGAAATATTTTAATTTATTTTAAATCAGAAGAAAAAAATGAACTCATGTTGAAAAATAGTGTAGGCTTCTCTACATGATTCATTGTCTTTCTTTCTACTCTGGGACAACTTATCTTCTTCATTGATTCCAACAGTCAAGTGGATAAAAAATTTAACACCCAAATCTGTCATTTTCTTGGTATTTTCAACACCTCATGGCATTCAATTTCAACGTACCTCACTCACTCTCAAAGTCATAATCTATACCTTGTCATAGCTGGGTAATGCTTCTTCCTGAAACAATTGTTTAAAATTCTTCATCCTTGGTCTACAGTTACTGATTTTTCCAACAGTCTCCTTTTGTCTCTTGTACTGTTCTTCAAAATCTTGTCTCTTGATCTCGGTCATTACTCCCAATTCAATAGGCTTTTTCTGTCTTCATTTCTTTCCTTATTTACACCATATTCTGTGTGCTCATCAGCTATTTTTCTGCCAATATGCTCAACTACTCTATCTCTTCTAACCAAATACCAAAGTCTCAAATCTGGATTAATGTAATTATTTGCCTCTTTTTGCTCTATGCCAAGGCCTCTGAGTGCTGCTAGAGAAAATAGCTCATATGGTTTGGTACAACTATACATTCATGGTGTCCAACTTACCCATGTTTCAAAGCTGTCCTGAAACCTTAATGTTTTTCTATTTATTCTTTTCTCACATTCTTTTTTTTTTTTTTTTTTTTTGCATCAGGCATTAGAAAATTTTCTCCTCCCTTATGAAAGCTATAACTTTAGCACACCTTTTCTCATGCACAGCAGATAACCAAGACAATTTAGAAAATCAAGCAGAAACCATCTCAATTCCTAGATACAATTCTACAACTGTAGCACTATCCACACTTGTATTTCCTTTCCTCTTGTAAGGATAGAAAGACCCTTCTTCTGCATAAGGCTGACGACTTCACCAGCGAATTCAATCAGGGTGTGAAGAAAAGCTTTTTAAAGTATTGTTTATAAAATTGTAATGCCTATACAGATTCCCACAGACCGTGGTAAGAATATAGATCTGGGGTGGTGCCTCATTTTAATGAACTTCCAGATGATGTCAAAAATTTCTGGTCCACAGCACATGCCTTATGTATCCATATCCTGATACACTAAAGCATCTTACCTTATGAATTACTTTTGCTTTTCAAGGGTGGTTTTACTATTTTATAAATACATACAGAACTCTGTACAGCAAATAAAATTTGCATGCAGTTTAAGTACCTTTAAATGACATTTTAAGCAAATTAATATATTGCTTCATACTTAATGATGTATAAGAATCCTTCCACCAACCCTCCTTTTTAAATAGCTATAGGGACTTCTTCCTCAGTTCCAAAGAGGAATCATGAAGAACAGGTACTTTCTTAATAGTTTTCTCCATATCATACTAAATAACATGCAGAGAGTTCAGCAACATTCTTTTTAAAAGTAAGTATTGCTCTTTAAATGGGCATGTTAACCATTGAAAAAGTGCACTCAAATATTTCCATTACACTGCTTCATTTGGTCATCAGTAGTATAAAAGCAGTCAAATAATATAAGATCCACAGGTTAGTTTATTCACTCCACTGGCTACTGCATATGACACCAAATGCTCCAAGGTCAACATTTTATGCAATATAGTTGTACTGGTTTGGATTTTCTTTATCTCTTTCCATGTAGTCCCATTCAATTAAAGATTCTATTCTCTTCTTTTTTTTTTTTTAAAGATTTTATTTATTTATTCATTTATCCCCCCCTTGCTGCTTGTGCTCGCTGGGTCAGCTAACCACGCCGTGCAGGCCAGCTTTGCCTTCACCAGGAGGCCCTGGGAACTGAACCCGGGGCCTCCCATATGGTAAACGGGGGCCCTACTGATTAAGCCACAGCCGCTTCCCTATTCTCTTCTTAATATCAGCAGTCTTTACTGGAAACTTCAACTGGTTGTATACTTCTGAAACAAGGAGATTGTGGTTGTGTCTTTCTCATTTTCATAATTTGAACAATTGTAGCATAAATTTAATACTCTGTCTTGAAATATTCTTTCTGTAGTGCTTGCTTGTTCCTCCACTGTTTCTTTTATCTGAACTTGATTGATCTTTATCCTGAAAAGTTTGTGTTTGAAATCATCATTACAAATGAACTTATCACCATCTTCAATATCTTTGCTCTTTGGGTTTTTTGCCAGAATTCTAGCTTTGCCACAGGCCAATGACTGCAGTGCTCTCCTTAACTCTCCATCCCATATTCCTATAACGTGCTTGATCTCTTCTAAACTGAACTACTCTCCTTCATTAAACACTAGCAGCACCAATGTTTGAAAAAGAGGAACCTGGGTGTAGCAGTTTGGCATTGTTTATGAATTCCAAAAATAGATATTAGATTGTGTTTGTAAACTGGTCTGTACCTGGGTTTGATTAAATTATGATTAGGGCTTTGATAGAGCCATGGAAGTAAGATGTTGGTTCCCCACCCCTTTGGTGTGTGGGGATTCAAAGAGAAAACTACACAGCAGCGAAGAGAGTTGGAGTTTTAATGCTGGTGCCCCTGGAAGTAAGCACAGAGAGGAGCAGAACAGCTGCGTCCCGAGAAAATTGAGCCCGGGGAGAGAGACAGAGCTGGTTGCCTGATAGTCTACAGTTGGCTTTGTGGAGAGAGAGGGGCAGCTGAGCCCAGAGAGAAACAAGCCCTGGGAAGAGAGGAACCCAGGAAGCCTGAACTCTTGGCATACATTGGTAGACATCTTGCTCCAACATGTGGCAACAGACTTTGGTGAGGGAAGTAACTTATGCTTTATGGCCTGGTAACTGTAAGCTTCTACCTCAAATAAATACCCTTTATAAAAGCCAACAGATTTCTGGTATTTTGCCATCAGCATCCCTTTGGCTGACTAATACACTGGAGTTCTTTTTTGCCCTCTTTATAAATTCTGCTTTTTGCACACAGTGTCCTACAGTTGACTGTCACTGATGTTCCCTATCACTCTGTTTGCCTAGGTAAATGTTTTGAAAAATCTCCTGAAGTTTTACTATCTATGGTCATAAATGAACTTCTATAGGCACATATGTTGACCCATAACCTATTGTCACAATAGTCACAGTTAATTCAATAATCCCAGGTACATTTTACCTATTTGCATAGGTTCTGCATGTATTTTACCTATTTGAACTGAATCATGATGTCTTTGGAAATTCCATGTCTTTAAACATTCCTTCAAGTTTGCTGGTGAATGCAGGTCCACGTTCATGTTTAAGTTTGGACAGCATTGGTTTTTCAGCATCTACAAATAGACTCTTCCCAACTAACGAACACTTGGCTAAATCTTTCTTATAGAAGTCCTCAAAAACATCCATGCCACAGATAAATCTAAATATGATAATTTTATCTAACATTTTTTTCAAGTTTTTCATCTGTAGCTTCTTTGTTGCTGCACAAAGCTTTGACTCTAAATACTTAGCTATAAGTTCAGCAGGTTTGTTTGGTCTTTTGTTAATGAATGTTTCAAATGCTTTTTTCATCCATTGATAAACTTTTCATTCTTCAGAAAGCACATATCAATTACATGGTCAACCTTAACTTTAAAATCCAGCAATTCTTGAAACATGGTTTTATCTTCTCAAGGATTAATTGCAATAGTGCTGCCAAATGCCTTGATGAATTCAGTTTACTGTTGCAAGAGAACCTGAACTCCACCTTGAGCTCTACTGAGGAGCTGATACAGGAACGCTAAATCTTGAATTCGACTTTCATCAAGGAGGTTATTCAAACCTTTCTGAAGAATTGCTGCTAAGTGTTCACCTAGAAGTTGTTTTTCTACATTAGCAATTAATAACTTCTGGGTGGTCTGATCTAAGTAAGTAATGATTCTGTCTACTTCTTCCAGAAGAAGAAGAAGACAGAGTGTTAACATGATGAAGATACTCAGGAACCTCTCTTTCTTGCATGAATTTTTGGCCTTCAGCAGCATAGAACCAGTTAGTTTCTTCTAAAAATCTAAAAATCTAAAAATCATTATTCAAAAGAGTCTTGATAAATTTACAAATCAAAGATCACGTTTAAAAGGCTTCTGTGTAAAATTCTATCAGTTGATTCACCAGTCCTTTCCCTCCAATCAAGAGAAGAATGCCATCAATTTTCTTATTCTGCACTTTCTGATCACTTAAAATATGAGCCCTAAATAACTCCAGTCCCATATCCCAAATTGAGGGTTGCACTGAATTCTGAAGAACATAAGTTCTATCCAGGAACAACAACAACAACAACAAAATGCACCTGAACATGATCATTTGTCTGCAATGATTTTTCCATCATTTATCAATTTTCTTTAGAAAAGAACTGATTAATTTATGCTTGGATGTGATCTTCACGAATCTGTCTTAGCTGTTTGTACAAGTTTGCAAAAATCTTGTAAGAACAGAGATATTCTACAACCTTGTAAATTTCTTCTAAATTGTGTTTACTTGAACTACTATTCTGGATAGCTTCCACTGCTTCTCTCTGTTTCTGCCATGTTTCATCAATGTGGTTTTCTGGTAATATTAGGCTTATCTCTAAAGTTATTGTTCACTGACTTATTAGCAGAGCCAGACTTGCTGATAGCAAAGCTAGAGACGGTGGTAGAGGATTTGGCCAGGCCATTTGCATGATGCAACAAAGCCACAGAAGAGGTTAATATACTCTTATTTTTAAGTTGCTGCTGCTGAGATATTTCAGCAGTTGGTGAAGATAAAGAGGAGGAAGAAGGTGATCCCTCAGCAATTTTCACATCAAACTCTGCAAACTCCAGGGTGTTTTCAAAATGCAGCTTCTTCTGAATCCGTACGTGACTGGAAGCAGCCACTGAAACCTCCCAGGCAGGAGAAGAATGAGGTTGAAGGGTATGCGGAATCCCTGGATTGTGAAGGAGGAGTGGAAGAGGAGGAAGAGGTGAAATCAAAGTCTTCTCTCTCATTACTACTGTTGTTACTGGATTTTGTCTAGATTCTTGACTATGCTGCAGAAATGAATTTCAAAAGCACATGGGGTTAGTTAGGCCAGTAATTTATTAAGGTAGGTTGGGGAGAGAAATGGAAGAAAATAACAGATCATCAGTCCCTGGTAGAGAATATAGGGCTGAAGAGTGATAAAGATGACTGATTTACATACTATAATTTCCCATTATAGATTATAAATGCCCAGGTTTTACTTGCATGTTTATCCATGCAGGAGGGACATGGTGACAGCAGGGCGCAGAAGGCAAGAAAAAGTGGGGGGAGCAAGGGAGTGTTCAGCCTTTGTGCTTGCTTTTTAAATCATTAATTATTCCACCTCTTTGCTAATGGCAGGGGAAGAGTTCCAGCTGTTTGCTTTTTTGATTGATTACCCCACCCATCAATTCCCCAGGGCCAAATTATGAGGCCCCTGGAGAATATCCAGGGCTTTTCCTGGCTTCCAGAGGAAATCTCATCTGGATGGCAGAAATTTCACAAGAGTCTTCCAGCAGCCATCTTGGCTGAGATATCCACATGGACTTCTTGCCAGGTTCTGGATCCATCTATTGATTCCGTGTTTTACTAGCCTGCTTCACTGTTATTGCTGCTGTTGTTTAGCTTTCTCTTCTTGGCAGAGGTAGGTGGAGAGGTGCTGGTATTACCATCAGTGGCAGAAATGACCTCCTGAGCAGCAGCAGCAGCAGCAGCAGCTGAGGGATTGAGGGAAGAAAAACCCTAAGTGACTGGGCAGACACTTTTCATAGAGACCAGATCCTGAAGTCTCCAGGTCCACAGTATTAATTACCTTTTAACTCAATCTTTTTAGCTTTTTGTACATGTGATTTTAACTACATGTTTTTCCTTGCACCTTAGAAAAAAATTTTTCTACCTCATGACAACTTTACATACTGCTTTATTTCCTCCTTTCTTTATTCAATCTTCATATAAGTGGAATGCATATTTTTCTCCTTCAAATTCCTTGATTTCCAGTTATTTCTCAATATACTATAGTCTGTTTTCCATCTTCCCAACTTCCTAAAACTGGTATTGGCATAATGTATTAGTCAGCCAAAGGGGTACTAATGCAAAGTACCAGAAATCTATTGGTTTTTATAAAGGATATTTATTTGGGGTAGCTTGCAGTTACAAGGCCCTAAAGCATCTAACTCAAGGTTACTTCCTTACCAAACTCTGTTGCCATATATTGAAGCAAGATGGCAGGCAATATCTGAGAGGGTTCAGCCTTCCTCTTTCCTCTTAAGTCTCCTGGGCCAAGCTTCTTCAGATCTCAGCTATAGGCTGTAGGGCTTGTTTCTTTCCAGCTCAGCTGCTCTGGTCTTGTCACAAGGTCAGCTGTAAACTATCAGGCAAAAGGCTCATCTCTCTCTGGGGCTCCAGCATCAAGTTCTCTCCTTGAGTCCCTGCCCCCTTGGTGGGCTATGTAAATGGACACTAACTCAAGGAGAACACAGAAGATACACAGAGGAATAGCCCACCAAGGGGGCAGGGACTCAATCCTGCATGCCCTAATGACATGGTTGAATCAAAGCCTTAATCTTAACATAATCAAGTAAACATAAAACCTTTGAATTTAATCTGATTAAAGAGTATCATGATTGATATTCCAGAAGAACAGACCAGTTTATAAATATAATCAATATCTCTTTTTGGAATTTATAAATAATATCAAACTGCCACAAATAGTAATCAAAGAACTTAAAAACAATTCTAGCCAAATGAGTAGTTTTCATTGCTTTTCTTATTTAAATTATTTTCTATGTTGTTATATGCTACCCACTCTTCCTTTCTGAATATTTTCTGTGTTTCCTCTAGTTCTATCTTGACCATTCTACAATTACTTCTTTCTCCTTTGTGCTGTTTCCTTATGCTGACTTTCTGGTTTTAGTCCTTATCACTCTTCTTACTCTGAAAATCATCCCAAGACAATCATGTAGATAAGCATTTCCTTACCTACTATTTGCATGTTGGTTTTCTTATAGTGAATATTTACTTTTCTTACTGTAAAGCCATAAATTAAACTGCCTACTCAACAAACACATTCAGACAGCTCCTAAGAAACTCAAAGTTAAAAGTCCCAAACTTATTCTCTACCCACCTTATCTACCAAAATATTTTTCTTTTTTTGTGCATTCTATCTCAGAGATATTCTACTCCACCCAGTAGTTTCACAAGCTAAAATTGTATACTTCACCAGTGATTATGCCCTCTATCATTACACAGACGGTCTATCAGTTATAAAATTCTGTTCATACTGTCTCCTAATTATTTGTTAAATGCTTCCACTTCTCTACGTACCAGCCCATTTATTCATTTGCATAATATTAAAATTTCTCACTTGGATTCCTGTAACCCTCCCAAATTCTTCTTACTGCTGTTTTTCTTTTGTCTCACAATATACACACTTCTTAGTGAAGACAGATAAATGGTTCTAAAATGCAAATATCTCCATTCTACTTGTCTACCTAATAGTATTTAAGAGCTTCCATTACCCTCAGGAAAAAGTCCAAACACTTTAATGTGATATATATAGAGAGAGACATTCCTTTATAAACTTACCTGTATTTGTCTTTCCAGTCTTTTATCTACCACTATTACTTTATGTTAAATTTATAATGACTTCCTTACTACTCCCTAAATATGTCATTCTTTATCTTCCTTTCTGTTTGTTAAATGTGCTATTCTCTTTGCCTATAACTTTCTTCCATCCTTTTATTTCTAACACAAATTTCCTTATTCTCAAGAACTTCTGGGATTCCAGTCCACACATTTTGTTGGATATTTCTTCTTTGTTTCTCCCAAATCCTACCAATACACCGACTATAAGATGTTTCATACGGCAATGCTTTTTTTTTTTTTTTAGCTTATTTGGAGAACTTCTCTTCTGTAAACTTTACGAAGCCTGAAAATGTTATATTTCATTCAATCACAGCCACTAGTACAGAATTAGACCTATAATATGCATGACAAATGACATTTTAAAGAAAAATAAGAAGAAAGAAAAGAAATTCTCCAAAAAATAACATCTCTAGTGAATATGTTATTTTAGGCTTCAGAAACAGTGAAATGAACACAGTGAACATTTACAGAACCATATTTAAATGGTTATGTGTGTGTGTGTGTGTGTTTGAGAGAGCGAGAGAGAGGGAGAGAGAGAGAGAGAGAGAGAGAGAGAGAGAGAGAGAAAGACAGAGAGACTTCAATTTATATAAGCTCAAATGCTTTGCCCAATTTTACCAGAAACTATAAGTTTGCCTGGAAAACTTATGAGTAATGTTTTGGATTGGGTATGTCATCACCACATAAAAGAGTAATACATTTTTAGATGAACCAGAGAACTAATAAATTAATTAAATCTGTATGAATGATATTGTTTAGAGTTTGTTTTCAATTAAAAAAAGGATATAATTGTTGAAATTATAATATGGAATTTTATACAAAAATTATGTATTAGATACAATGAAAGACTTATGTAGCCTTGGATTGAGAGAATCAAATGTTAAAGCAAATCAAAGTATACTTGAGCTAAAAGAAAAAAATGAGACTTTGTATGTTCCTTATTTCCCAAGTAAAATATTAGATGACTATAACACAAACAATCTCCATTGAAAATGATTTCAGAATAAGGCAAACATAAGTCATTGTCAACCTTCTTTAGCTTTTCTCCAATAACTCTTACTTAACTAAGTTGAGTTTGTCCTCTTCTTACTTCATTTTGCAATTCTTGTCTCCTCCTGTTGCTTATTATTTCAGTGAAACCATTCCACTAGTTACATATACTAGCCAGAAACTTGACTTCACAAATGATTCCTTCTTTCCTTTTACACTAACAACTAAATAGTTAGCAAGACTGCTGGGTAAGTCAATGAAACACCTAGTGGCCATCTCCCATCCCTCTGCCTACTCTTACCCCTTCCTTTTCAATTGTGTGCAGATGTTTCAGTTTCCATTCTGCAACCCAAGGAAGATGTTCAGTCTAATGAAAATGACCGACTTTACCATAAACCCAGAAGCCATGGAAACAAGCAGCCCCAGGTGCTTATCAGGGCAGGAGCACTTAACGGCAAGGCCTGTCCCCTTGGATTATATAACTACTATGCCATCAACTTGCACTGATTTCTTTCTCTTCTCTGTTGGGTGTGCGGAGCTGTCATTCACCAACTGGATTGGCCACAGTGGGATGTCTTTTGGACCCTTTGTGCTGTGTACGTAATAAAGCGGTCATTTGCTGAAAATTTCTGTTGTGCCTGAGTCTGTGTTCCCACAATGTGCCATATGACAGCTTGCTCCACAAAGACATTTTGATTCTATCTCCTGAATAGCTCATAAATGAATCCACAACATTGAATATCCACAGCTATTATTCCATACCATCGACATAAAATGTTTGGCCTGTAATTACATGAAATTATTAAGTGTGTGAGACCACTAAAACAAAACTAGAATGCAGAACTTTGGATATATGCACCTGTGGCAGGCCAGTAGCAAGTAAACGTTCTATGTGAACCATCCCTAGCCTAATGGTAGAAAAGGTAGTTTCCTGGTTATTTTGAACTCTTTTGTAATTTCTCCCTCCAAACATCTCAATTGCCAACCAGACTTGAGTCCTTCTTGAACAATTAAGTGGTATTTGAAAGCTGTGTCCTACTCTATGTCCCATGTCCTAATCTAGTGTTTGTCTTGCTTGTTGTCTGTTCAGTGATAAATTGAAGGGAAAACAACCTCAACCACAGCTCAAGTTTTTATTTTGGCCAAACTTGCACATGGAGCAAACCTTTCCTATTCACCAAGACAGTATTAGAATATTTAAATTAAAATTATTACCCCAAACTCTGAATTGATTCCTTAAATTTAACCTAGAGCATCATACTTTCAACAAAATTGTATTTGGGGAATTCTCAAAATAAGGATCTAGAAATAAAGTTAAAAATAAATATTTCTGAAGTAAAACAAATACAGAAAAATGTAAAAATAAATCATATGTGTCAACTTAATTAGTAATCACAAAATGAATAAACGATTTACCAGTACCTTGAATTTGGCCATAGTTTACTTGTGACTGTTTTTATACTTTATACAAATGGAAATATATAGAATATGTGCTTTTGTGTACAGCATTTTTCATTCAAGATCATGTTTATGAGATTCATTCTCATTAGTGTGTGTAGAAATTTTTAATTTTTTCATACTAAAAAATACTATATAGAGTTTTATTTTATGAACATACCACATCATATTAGGCCATTCTACTTGTTGAGCATTAAGGTTTTGGGTTGCTTATTTCCCATATGTTGACTATAATAATAATGTTGTTATGAACACACTGGCATATGTTCTATCAGTGAATAATATACACATCACTTTTGGTATAAAGAAGAAATGGAATTTTGGGTCACAGGGCATGGTAGGTTCAGCGTTGGTAAACAATACAAGAATGTTTTCCAAGAAGGTTAGTCATGCACATTCACAGCTATGAGATTTACCATTGCTCCACATTCTCAACATAGTTGATATTTCTAGTCTTTTAATTTTAACCACCGGGTGAGTATGTAGTGACATCAATGGTGCGTTCATTCTGTATCTTCCTGGGGAATAAAGAGATTCATAATCTTTTCATATGCTTATTTGCCATTTAGATAGCATCTTTTGTGAAATACTGCTGGAGTTCTAATTTCTCTATTGAGTGGTTCTATCATTTTTGTTTTGAATTATAGGCAGACTTTATATGTTTATTAACCTTTTGTTGGTTATATGCATTATATAGCTTTTCATATTCTTTGACTTGTGTCTGCACTATTCATTGTGTCTTTCAATAAATAAATTGTATCCAGTCTATCAATCTCTTCACTTATGGTTAATAATTTATTGCATTATTTTTAAAGAAAATGTTACCAAATTTAAAAACCTGCTTGGAATATGATTGAAATAACATTAAATATTTAACTAAATTTTGGGCTTCATTTGTGAGGGAATAACCATCAACACTATATATTATGCCCTCAGTTTAGACCTTTGAATATCTCTCAGTAATATTTGAGAGGTGTGGCACAAGCTTAATTATATTTATTCCCAAGGATTGGATACTTTTGAAGTTTCCTTATTAACTTCAAATTTTCCCACTTTCCCTTATTAGCGTCTTACAATAGTATGGTATATTTGTAACAATGAATAAAACAATATTGATATATGTTACTAACAAAAGTCCACTTTCTATTCATGTTTCCTTAATTTTATATAATGTCCATTTTCTGTTCCAGAAACCCATTCAGGATATCACATTACACCTAAGGTTCCTCTTGACTATGTCAGTTTCTCAGAATTTCCCTTTTTTTGTTGAACTTGTCAATTTTGGGGAGTATTGATTAGGTATTTCATTGATAATTTTTGGATAAATTATGGAATTTATGTTTATTTCTCCTTTTAAAAGCCAGAACATAATAATTTCATTTTCTGGAACATCATCTTATTCATCTTATTAGAAATACATGATATGCACTTGATGGAATAAAATAAGTCAAGTTCTCTGTACCACCAGCAAGATAGACATGTGCTAATCAGTTCCCTAAAATGAAGGTGTTTTTTTTTTCATTTTCTTCCAAACTTCTGCAAAGATGTTATTATCATGATTAGACTGAATTTAGGGATTTTTGGTAGGAGACCACAGAGGTAAACTGCCATTTTCATCATATTAGGTCAATGGGACATACTATCAGCATGGCATATCACTATAGAGGTTGATTTTGATCATCAGACTGTGGTAGTGTTTATCAGTCTTCTCCACTGTAAAGTTACTATTTTGTTCACCTTCCATATTATGTTCTTTGGAAGGAAGTCACATTGTGCAGCCCACATTTAAAGAGTGAATAGTTAATGCTCCAGCCCCTTGAGGGTGGAGTATCAATACAAATTGTTTGGAATTTGTCTGCATAGAATATTTGTCTCTTCTCATTCATTTAATTTATTCAACCATTTTATTTATATTGGCATAAATTCAATATTTATTTTCTACTTTGGGTTATAATCCAATACTACTGTATTTTGTTGCTCAAAATGTCCCAGCTTTGGTCATTGGGTACTATTTCAGTTTGCTCTTGTGTCCCATTGACATACCCCTATCAGTGTTTTTTTTTCCCTTTGAGCACTTAACTTACTTTCTGGCACTTAAACGTGCTCCAGGCTCATCTTGTCTATTCCCTGTTCCAGCTATTTCTCTAAGCCGTCCTGGCTCCATTTCCTGGAAATCTGTATGTTAGATGTGCTCATTGTTATTGGAGCATTGCTGCTTCTAAGGCCCCACAGGTGACAGAGGAAGAGAATATATGTCTGTGTACTAACCCATGTTTAAACACTTATCTATGAATATATCTATATGTAACTACATAGATCATTAAGCTAAACATGAGTTCATACTGTTGTCTCCAACTCTAATCCATTATCACATGAATCATTTAGTCTATTCCCCTTGGTTATATGTAAATTTTCAATCAGAAAGTAAGAAACCTGGTTCCCACTGTCCACCATTAATTTACTTAACGTTTAAATTCCAGTATACATTTATAGCAGTATCAGAATTGTTATTCCACAAGCCCATAGGAAACAACTTTACCAAATACAGTACTTTTGTACGTTTTCTTTACCTTTCGTCTTACAGACTCCACTTATTTACAGAGTTACATAAGTCAGCACCTTATTTGCCTATCCTCTTCAGTGAGGTTGTTTCATACAATGACATTTCATACAATGTCACATTCTGTATTGTATCCTGGGAAACTTTGACCTCCTAAATGATTTTCTTTATTTTAATTTGCATACTTTAGGATTTTATCTTCATGCTATAAAGCTCTATGGATTTTTAAAAAATGTGTAGTGTCAAGTATCAACTATTATAGCATCATTCAGAAGTTTCATCACCCTAAAAAATCCCCTGTGCTTTGCCTAGTTATCTTTCTCCCCTCCCTCTGAGCCCATGGCAACCTTGATCTTTTTATCTTTTCTACATTTCGCTTTTTTATTTCCAGAATATCATGCAATTGGAATCATACAGTTGGTTGCCTTTTCATACTGGCTTTTTAAATTTAGCAATGTGCATTTATGATTCCTCCTATCTTTTTGTGGCTTGATAGCTCATTTCTTTATAATTGCTGAATAATACACTATTGTATAGATTTACCACAATGTGTTTTTGCTTTTTCCATCTGCCTTTTAAAGAATATTTGGTTGCTTCTCATTTTTGAAAATTATGAGTAAAACAGCTATAAACATTTATGCACAGGATTTGTGTGACCATAACTTTTAGATTCATTTGCATAAAAATCTACCAGTGTGATTGCTGGATTGTATATTAAACTATGTTTAACTTTGCAAAAAAAAAAAACAACTGTCTTCCAAAGTTACTGTTTTATGAATTTTGCATTACCAATAGCAATGAATAAGAGTTCCTACTCCTCACATCTTTGCCAGGATTTAGTGCTATCCGTTTTTTTGGATTTTAACCATTCTAATTAATAGCTAAATAGTGGTATCACATTGTTGATTTAATTTGCAATTCCCTAACAACATAATTTTAAACATCTTTTCACATGCTTGTTTGCCACTTGTATATTTTCTTTTGTAATGTGTCTGTTCAGATAATTTGCCATTTTGTAATTGAATTTTTATTTTATTGTTGAGTTTGTACAATTTGAGTAGAAGTCCTTCATTAGATATGAGATATGAGTTTAGCAAATATTTCCTTCTGGTCTATGGCTTGTCTTTTAATTCTCTTTACAGTGTATTTTGCAAAACAAATTTTTTTTTATGTTTTTATTTTTAAAGAAGCTTTAGATTACATAAATGTTACATAAAAAATATAAGGGATTCCCATACACCCCACCTTCTACACTTTCCTCCTTTAACAACATCTTTCATTAGTGTGGTACATTTGTTACAATGGTTGAACACATACTGAAGCATTGCTACTAACCATGGTCTACAGTTTACATTATAGTTTATACTTTGCCTGCACAATCTTATAGGTTGGTTTTTTTTTTGAGAGTTATTTATTTATTTATTTATCCCCCCCCCCAACCCCCCCCCCACACACACACTGTTTTTGGGCTCGCTGTCTGCTCTCTATGTGTTCTTCTGTGCTTTTCTTCTCTTTAGGAGACACGGGGAACCAATACTGGGATCTTCCAGAGTGGGAGAGAGGCGCTCAATCTCTTGCGACACCTCAGCTCCCTGGTCTGCTGCATCATTTACTGGCTCTTTTTGTTGCTTCATCTTGCTGCGCCAGTTATCTGCGTGGGCCAGTATTCCTGTGTGGGCCAGCACCCTGCATGGACCAGCTTGCCTTTCAGCAGGAGGCCCTGGGAATCAAACCCTGGACCTCCTATATGGTAGATGGCAGCCCAATCACTTGAACCACATCCGTTTCCTTTTCTTATAGATTTTGACAAAATATATTATGGCTGGTATCCATCATTGCAATATCATACAAAACAATTCCAATGTCCCCAAAATGCCCCATGTTGCACTTATTCTTCCCTCTCCCTCCCCTCAGAAACTTTGGTGACCACTGCCTTTATATCAATGATACAAGTTCTTTCACTGGTAGAATAATAATAAATCTACTTTAGTCCATAGTTGCATTTCTCCCTTATGTTTTTTCATCCCTCAATCTTGAGGATTTGGGGATGGTGATGCCCACTCTGTTTCTGATTGAGAGGGGGATTAAATCCCATTGGGCAGATGGATGGAACTGCAGTGCTTGTGGTTGTAGATAGTCGGTTTTTTGGGATGGGCATTGTCAATCATCATCCTTTTGTTAGTTGTCCTGGATGAGTTCAATGAACTAGAGAGTAGGTAATGCAACTCTGCTGAGATTCACGGCTCAAAGCCTCAACCGGAATATGAACAGACCGAAGATTCAAGTCTCTAGGACATATATTTAATGAACATAGTGCTAATTATAGGTTCAAATAAAAAGGGCAGATTTCCCTGTGTGGGGAAATTATAAATGAGTCTAACTCTGTTTCAATGGGTAGCGTATATTCCAAAGTAAAGCCCACTGGCAGGGTACTGAATTCCTGAGACCGTCTGCCCTGCCTATAGTGTCTAGATGTCTCTGGATGCATTTGGAAAAATACCTTGACCAAAAGGGGGAATGTTAAGTACAATGAGTTTTTATGGCTAAGAGATTTCACCTGAGGGCTTCAGAGCAGATATTTTTAAATTTTGACAAAGTCTAAATTATCTTTTTTTTTTTTTAATGGATATGTTTTTGAAGTTGTACCTAACAAGTCATTGCCAGACCTGAGGTCACCTAAATTTTCTCCAAAATTATCTTCTAGGAGTTGTATAATATTGCGTTTTACTTTTAGAGCTATAATCCAATTAACTTTGTGACAGGTGTAAAATCATTGTCTAAATTCATTTTTTTCCATGTGGATATTCAGTTGTTACAGCACTATGTGTTGAAAACATTATTCTTTCTCAATGGAATTACTTCTGCTTCCCTGTGAAAAGTATATCGGCAAAGCTTCTGGGTCTATTTCTGGGCTCGCTATTCTTTTCCATTGTCAATTTGACTATTCATTTGACTATTCTTTTACAATTACTAGACTGTGTTGATTATTATAGCTTTATAGTAAATGTTGAAGTTGGGTAGTGTCAATCTAATTTCTTAAATATCGTGTTGGCTATTCAGAGTCTCTTTTCTTTCCATATAGACATTAGAATCGTTTTGTTAATATCCACAAAACAGTTGGCTGGGATTTTGTTTGGGAATGCACAGAATCTGCAGATCATGTTGTGTTGGCAACAAATGAAATCTTATCAATATTGAATATTCCCATTCATGGACATGGAATATATCTCCCGATTTATTTAGATCTTTGTTTATTTTTATCAGAATTTTGTCGTTTATTTTTAGATAGATCTAAATATCTTGTGAGATTTATTTCTAAGTATGTCACTATTTTTGGTGCTAATGTAAATGGTATTGTATTTTTAACTTCTAAATCTAATTACTCATTGATGATATATAGGAAAGTAATTGACTTTCCTACGTACCCTTGAATCTTGCTATCTTGAGCTACTTGCTTATTAATTCCTGGAGGTTTCAGGTTTTTTTTGTTTCTTTGTTTGTTTGTTTGTTTAGATCATTAGGGTTTTCTACATAGAAAAGCATTTCATCTGCAACTTAAGGCAGTTTTACTTCTTCCTTACCAATCAGTAACAGTATACCTTTTGTTTCCTTTTCTTATTCCACTAGCTGTGATTTTCAGTATGATATTAACTAGGAATAATAAGAGAGGGCATCTTTGCCTTATTCTCAGTCTTAAGAGGAAAACATCCAGTTGCTCACCATTAAGTATGATGTTAGGTGTAGGTTTGGAGTATATAGATATATTTTTTTTACTCCAGTTGAGGAAGTTCACTTCAATTCTAGTCTGCTGAGAATTTTTATCATGAATGGATGCTGTATTTTATCAAATGCTTTTTCTGCATCTATTGATATTATCATGTAATTTTTGTTTAGCTTGTTGATGTGATGTATTACATTATTTTATTTTAAAATGTTCAATCAGCCTTGCAAATATGGGATAATGTCACTTAGTTATGTTGAATAATATTTTTGGGCATTGTAAATTTGTTGTGCTAATATTTTGTTGAGGATTTGCATCTGTGCTGATGTAAGTCATTGATCTGTAGTTTTCCTTTCTTGTAATGTCTTTATCTGATTTTGGTAGTAAGCTACTGCTGGCCTCAAAGAATGAGTTAGGAAGAATTTCCTTTGATTTTATTTTCTGGAAGAAATTGTAGAGAATTGCTATTTCTTTTTAAAGTCTTTGTAGAATTCATCAGTGAAACCATCTGGACGTGGTGTTTTCTTTTTTGGAAGGTTATTAATTATCAATTCAATTTATTCAATAAATATGGACACTCAGATTATCTATTTCTCCTTGTGTGACTTTTGGTACACTTCATCTGATTTATGAAATTTATGAGTATACAGTTGTTTCACTGATGCTCTCTATGGCTCTCCTGTTTTCAATATCTGTTTCTGCTCTATTTTTATTATTTTCTTCTACTTTCTTTGGGTTTACATTGTTCTTTTTTAGTGTCTTAAGGTGGAAAGTTAGATTATTGATTTTAGATCTTTCTTCTTTTCAAATATATTCACCTAATGTGATAAATTTCCCTCTAAGCATTGCTTTCAATGTAGCTCACAAATTTTATTAAGTTGTATTTTCATTTCAATTGACTTAAAAATAGTTTCTAATTTATCTCAAAACTTCTTCTTTGACTCATGTGTCATGTACAAGTGTGCTGATTAATCTGCAAATACTCTGAACTTTTCTACCTATGTTTCTGTAACTGATTTCCAGTTTAATTCTATTGTGGTCTGAAAGCATATTTGTGTTTGATCTATTCTTTTAAATATATTAAGGTATGTTTTATGGCCCAAAATATAGGCTACTTTGATGAATGTTCTATGTGGACTTAAAAAGATCATGGATTCTGCTGTTTTTGGACAAAGTATTCTATAAATGTCAATTAGATTAATTTGATTGATGGTGTTGTTCTGTTCAGCTATATCTTTAATGATTTTCTTCCTGCTGGATATATCTGTTTCTTATAAAGGTACATTGATGTATCTACTATAATAGTGAATTCATCCATTTCACCTTGCAAGTCTATCAATTTTTGCCTCATATATTGATGCTCCATTGTTAGACATATACACATTAAGGATTGTTTTGTTTTGTTAAGAATTGACCCCTTTGTCATTATGTAATAGTTCTCTTTATCCCTGATAATCTTCCTTTGTCCAAATTCTGCTTTGCATGACACAAAAAAGCTACTCCAGACTGTTTGGCAGTTTCTAAGGAAGTTGAATATAGAGTTGCCATGTGGCCCGGCAATGCCATTACTAGGTATACACAGAAGAACTGAAGGTATTGACACAAACAGACATCTGCACACCAATGTCCATAGCAGCATTATTCATGATATTGCTAAAAGTTGAAAACAACCCAGGTGTCCATCAACTGATGAATGAATAAACAAATTGTGGTGTATACACACGATGGAATATTATGCAGCAGTAAGAAGAAATGGAGTTGTGAAGCAAATGACAACATGGATGAAACTGGAGGACATTATATTGATTGAAGCATGTCAGACACAAAAGGACAAATACCATATGATTGCATTATTATGAAACTAAATATATTGTGTAAACTCATGGAGTTAATTAGAATATAGGTCACCAGAAAATATAAGGAGGGTGGAGAATGGAAAGCTAAGGGTTAATCTGTGCAGAATTGTTTAAAAAAAGTTGCTTGTAAATCTTTGGAAATGAATAGAAATGGTGAAAGTATATCATGGTGTTTGTAACTAGCCATGCTATTGTATGGGTATAACAGTGGTTGAAAGGGAAGGTCTAAGGTCATGTATATTACTGGAAAGAAAGCTAAAAACTGTAACATGGGACTCTATTAAGATAGTAAAACACAAATATGGGTGATATTGCATATATAAGACTTTTTACAAAATATAAATACAAATACACTAGAGAGAGGGAAAAAGAATAGCAGCTATACATGGCAGGAGAAGCATAGAGAGACTGAGAGGTGATGAGTTATGGTTGTTAGTTTTTGTTTATTACTATTATTATTGGAATAATGAAAGGGCTCTAAGAATGACTGAAGTGATGAATAAGCAAATATGTGATTACACTGAATACCATTGATTTTACACTTTGGATAAATTTATGCTTTATTAAGATGTTTCATTAAAATTGATTTGTTAAGAAAAGTAAAGCTGCTCTAACTGTCCTTTCATTTGTCTTAACATGGTTTACCTTTCTCTATCCCTTCACTCTTAATCTGTGTCTTTTTGTTTAAAGTGCATTTCTTTATATATAGTTGTCTTGTTATTTTTATCCATTCTCACTCTGACTGTATCTTTCTTTCAATTGGTTTACTCAGACCATTCAAACTTAAAGTGATTATTGTTATAGTTGGATTAATATCTACCATATTTGTAACTCTTTTCAATTTATTGCTCTTTTACTTTGTTTCTTTATTAAAAATTCCCCTCTTTTTCTATTTTCTCTGGGTTTTATAAAACATTTTAAATGACTAAATTATCTATACTCTCTTAGGATATCAATTATACTTCTTTTTAAAGTTTTTAAGCAGTTACTCTAGGGTTTGCAGAATACATTTACAAATAATCTTAGTCCATTTTGAAATAACATTATACTGTTTCATGGCTTTTGCAGATACCTTATATCAAAGAATTCCCAATTCATCCCTTCTGCCCCTTATAACATTGCTGCCATCCATTTATCTTATCCATAAGTTACAATCATCAAATACATTGTTGCTATAATTATTTTCAACAGTTATTATCTAATCTATCAATTAAGAATAATTGATAAAATATTAAAAGCTTTTATTTTACCTTTATTCCTTCCTTAATGCTCTACCTTTCTTTATGTAGAGCTGAGTTCCTGATATATATAATTTTCCTTCTCTCTGAAGAACTTCTTTTAACATTTCTTACAAGGCAGCTCTAAGGATCACAAATTCCCTTAGTTTTGTTTTGTCTGAGAAAGTTTATTTCTCTCCCTTTCGAAGCATAATTTCTTTGGATATAGAATTCAAGTGTTTGTCCTCCCAACACAAATATTTCATTCCACTCTCTTCTTGCTTGCGTTGTTTCTAAGAAGAAGTCATTTGTAATTGTTTTCCTTGCTTTTCTACAGATAAGGCATTTCCCACCATCTGACCTCTTTTAAAGTTTTTCTTTGGTTTGCTGAAGTTTGAACATGATATGCTTAGGTGAAGATATTTTGGTACTTAGCCTCAAAGACATACTTTGAACCTGCTGGATCTGTAGTTTGGTATCTGTTTTACATTTTGAAGAATTTTCAGCCATTTTTACTTCAAATATTTCTTCTTTTTCTTCTCATTCTCTTATTCCCGTTATGCATATATTATGCCTTATTTAATTGTCCCACTGCTCTTGGATGTAATATTCCATCTCTGCATTCTTTATTTCTGTTTGCATTTCAGATTTTGAAATTTTCTATTGACATATAATTTCCCTTCCTGATTTAGGAAATTTTCTGTGTCTATTGGATTATTCTCCTAATGAGACCCAGTGATTTCTATCAAATATTTTATCCAAACTTTCTCTTTATAGATCAGTATATATGACTTCAGTTTGGAGGTCAAATTCTGAAATCTGTTGCTCCAAAGAATAGGTTTGATATACAGGTGTTCTGCAATTTAATTATTTATCTCTGAACTGGTTTTGTTATCCTTTGAAGTGTTAAGTTTAAAAATACACTATTTTTTACATTCTCTTTGTCCTATATATTAGCCCATTCAGTTATATTGGGTTTTGACCTTGATTTCTCCTCCTCTTCCTTCTTCTTCTTCTTTTTCATCATCTTTTCCTTCTTTTTCTTTCTCATTTAATTTTCTAGAGATTTCTTATTATTCTGTTCTGAACATAGCCCTCTGGCTAAATTTTGAGTGTTGCCAGCAATTTTCATTACAGATGCGTACATGCATTTCCTCTATCACTATAATTTATTTTGTTTGTTTTTGCCATCTAGAACCAGAAACTATATGTCCTATTGGAAAATGAAAAAAAAAAGTTTAAAATTCTCATAGATATTAAGCAGGTCACTTAAATGATTCATACGCAACATATTATTTGTCTATCATCTATCCATACATCTATGAATGTATCTATCTACCTACCTATCTATCTCTATTTCATTCTCTTTAAATTTAAGTCATGAAAATTACTGTTTCTAAATCTCCAGTAATAGCTTTTATATCACTTAATAGTGTTTTATACAATATAAATATATGAATGATCAAGATAATGTGTCAATTTTAAGTTATTTACAAAGATAAAGATGTTTCATGTTAGATATTTTGACTTTAAAATTACATACAATTGATTTATTTCCCTGTTTAATTTGGATTTTGACAAAATAGAATATTTTAATAAATATTAAAAAATGTTAAATCACCTAACTATATTCATTATTGGAAAAATCTTGAAAGTTAATTTAGTGCCATGTGTTATGCCACTGAAAGACTATGATGGTAATTAAACAAGTTAGAATGTTTGGATATGTTGCAAAAATCTCTGGTCCAAATGATAGAATTTTTACATTTAGGTCTTCTGGAAGATAGGGAACCTCTATAAATAAGTTAACAAACACAAACAATGATTCTTCTTCACTCCTCTTGTCCATAGCATATTCAAAAATTACATAAGATAAAAAGTATTTTGCTAGCTATTCTGCTAAAAGATAGTGTGTTTAAGTATCAAGTAATTAAATTGTCACCATTTTAATGTAAATAGCTATTTTATGTATAGCTCTTCTAAGGCTATCACCTGAAGGAAAGCTGCTTATCCATTTAAAATGTCACAAGATTTAATTATTTGGTAAAGTCACAAAGTTTGAAAATGTCTCAAATATTGAACTTTATATTTTTCTTAATGTTTATATTTTCTGGTGATTATATTAAATAATGAATAGGGAAATATTTTCTAATATACTATTTCTTTCTTCATATAATTATCATCTGTCTACCACTTAAATATATTTCAAATTTGTATGTATGTCATGCAAATAAAATTTATATTAAATATGATAGGATTAATTTATTTTACCTTGTAATTAATTATTTTTAAACCATGTGTTCATAGATTTTGGATTCTTTCAAATACATGCATTTTATTTTATTTTTTTATTTTTTAAAAGGATAATCTCCTTTATTTAAAGTCAACTGATGGTAGATGTTAACAACATCTTCAAAATACCTCCATAGCAACACTTAATTAACATTTGATTTAATAGCTGGGCACTATAACCTAGACAAGTTGGTACAAAAAACTAACCATCACACCATATGCCCTAGCAATTGTACTGGTAGAGAATTGAAAACATACATCCACACAAAAGCTGTACATAAATGTTTGTAATTGTATTAGCTGTAATAGCCCCCAAATGAAAAGTACCCAAATGCCTATCACTTGATGAATGGGACAAACGAAGTGAAATATTATTCAGCCATAGAAATGAATGAAGTGCAGATACCTGTTGCAACATTGTGGAGCCACGAAAACATGCTAAGTGAAAGAAGCCAGATACAAAGGCCACATATTGTATGATTCCATTTATATGAAATGTCCAATACAGGTAAATCTTTAAAGACAGAACATAGATACTACTGGTTGCTAAGGACTGAGGGAAAAAGAGATTGGAGAGTGACTACTGAGGGGTATAGGGCTTCATTTTTGGGTGTTAAAAGTGTTCTGAAATTAAATAGTCATGATGGCTGTACAACCTTGTGAATATATTAAAGCTACTGAATTGAAAACTTAAAAATGGAGAACCAGCTTTAAAAAAACCTGTTCCACGAATTGAGAACTCAGAAATAGACCCTCACATCTACAGCCACGTGATTTTTCAAAATATTTTGTTTATTTATTTTTAAAAGATACTTAGATTACATAAATTGTTACCTAAATATATACATGGGATACCTCCCACTTTTCCCTACATTAATAACTTCTTTCATTATTGTGGTACATTCAGTGCAATTGAGTGGAGCATTGCCACTAAGCATGGACTATAGTTTGCATCGTAGTTTATACTCTCTCCCACTCAATTCTGTAGGCTATGGCAGGATATATAATGGCCTGTATCTGTCACCGCAATGTCATCTAGGTCAATTCCAAGTCCTGAAAATAGCCCCACATTACACCTCTTTTTTCCCTCTCCCTGTCTTCAGCATCTCCAGTGCCCACTGTCTCCACATTAATGATATAATTTCTTCTATTGCTAGAATCACAATAAGTCTACAGCAGAATACCAGTAAGGTCACTCTAGTCCATATTTTATTCCTCAATCTTGAGGATTCTGGGATGGTGAAGCCCACTTCACCTCTACTTGAGAGGGGGCTTTGATCCCATACAGCTGATGGATGGGACTCTCTTGCTTGCAGTTGTAGACTCTCTCGGTTCCTTGGTGTGGTGGTTTTCCCATCCTCACCTCCCCATCAGCTGTCCTGGGTAAGTCCAATGAACTGGACAGTAGGTACTGCAACTCTGCTGAGGCTCAAGGCCTAGCTGGCACATAAACAGCCCAGAGATTCAAATAACAGATTTTGGATTCTTTCAAGCACACTCATTTTAACACAATCCTCTTTTTTATATTAAATAAAAATTGTTCAAAAATACAATTATAAAAATAGTGGTGGTATTATTGTTCAAACAGCAATTCTTCACTAATTTTATATGTAGCATATAAAAGGGTGGGCAGGCAATATTAAATAGATTTTGCATTTAGAGATCTTTGGCTAAATAAATTAACAGATCCACTATTCTCAATTCAAAAGAAATCTAATTCCAATAAAATAGATCTGCAACCCATTTCAGGTAAATTTCCATAGGGAGTCACTGGATAAATACTGGTTTAAGTAATCCTAACACATATCAAAGCTCCTTGTTGAATGGACCTAAATGCTTGGAAATACTGAATTTTAATTGACTAGTGATCAGTTATTTCCTTTAAGCTTTGATTTTTAGAAATACCTGATCCCACTTGATGTCTTTTTCTAGTTTGCGGAAGCATTTATCTTTCCCATATTTCCATTCCTTCAAGATAATGAAATTGAACAATATATAGTTTTGATAAAATTGTATTCTCTTCTAATGACTTTGTGCTCCTTTTATACAGGAGCAAATATGTTCAGCTCTATTTTAACTGTTTTCTTTCACTGTTCAATATTTGGAAAATAAACTTTACTACAGTAAGGACTATTTTTTATATTTGTGCAAGTCATATGTAGAACTGCAATTTATTTTCAAAAATTGCATACTAAATTCTCCATGAAATAATTATTTCTTTTCCACATATATTATTTTCCTAATTATATTTAGAAATAAATTAATGCAATGGCCTATTATATAGATAAATAGAGAAAGTATAAATCAATTTCTAGGCCATATTTAAGAGTAGTTACAAGTACTATAAATGCAAAGAGCTTTGATTTCCACTTCCAGTGAGGCTGTGTGTGTCATTGGTGTAAGTTTAGTTTTATGTGATGTGGATGCAGCATCTTCAAATGGGATGAAAAAAGCCATATGCTTATTAGATTTCATGTAATCTAAATTCTTTTGTCCCTAGAGATAATGCATCTTTTTTAAAGCAAAGGCATTTAGTATTCTAAACAAATAATTTAATACCTATTCCTGTGATATTTTTAATTAAATGGGCAGCCATTTTTGCTGCTTTTAGAATAAGCAAACAAATACCCTCTAAAGACAACAAGTAATTATGTCATATCAGAAAGAGTATATGTGTATGTGTCCCTTTATTGGGCTTCAAGTTCACAGTAAAATTAAAAATATTGTTCAGTTATTAGCACATTGTCCATATGGCCACCACAAGGTATTTCCTTTATTGTACTGATCTTCTATCTGCACAACAGTACCCCTTTAGCAAGCACTCTGAAGCATTTAACAAAAGTCCTTAAATGTGTGCTTCATTCTATGATATGTGGCTCATTCAGTGTGAATACATTTTTAATTTAATATATGAATGTTACTGTTATGGGTTGAATCATGTAACCCATAAAGACATGTTCAAGTTCTAACCTCTGGTCCTGTGAATGTGAACTCATTTGTAAATTGTATCATCAAAGATCCTATTAAGGAGAGGCCAAGGGAATCAGGATGGGCCTTAAAGCAAATGACTGGGTCCTTATAAGTTGAGGAAATTTGGACACAATAAGAGGAGTGAGGAGGAGACAGGAGACAGATCACCAGGTGATAGAGGCAGAGATTGAGTTATGTATTGCCTGTAAGCCAGCAGCAGCATGCTACAGAATTCAGAGAAAGTGTGGCCTGTGAAACATTGGTTTCAGACTTCTAGACGCTAAAAGCATGGGATAATATGTTCCTGAAGCCAACCAGTCTGTGCTATTTGTTATAGCAGCCCTGGCAAACCAAGGGAGGCACTATTCACAAAATCTCATTGTTTCCGAATTTTTCCACTCTGATGAGGTCTAGCTTGTTGGATATGAGTACACATTGGATTGGTTGCTTCTTATAGCTGCATAATTGTCCCTGACAGACCACCACAATCTTCAGTCCTCTAGCTCTTTCATAACAACACCTAGATTGTTACTACCCCCAGCTCCATAAGAACCAACAATTATGAATGCCCTTGAATATGTAACCCTATAAAGGCTTCTGATAATTTCTTTGGGATACATACTCAAGGGTGTTTTTTTTTTTTTTTTTTTTTGGTTCATGTATTATGAACATAATCAATTTCATTAAATATTGCCTGTTTTCCGTAAAACAAGAAGCAGTGTGCACTATCTGCAGTGTATACAAAAATTCTTAACAACACATTTTACTATTATTTTTCTATTTTTTCTTAATTTTATCAGTATAATGTACTGCCTTATTTTTATTTTATTTTTGATTATCAGTGAATTTGAGACACTTCTCAGACACATAATAGTCATTCACAGTCTCCTGAGAATATTCTCTTCCCTGTTTATTTGTCTATAGGAATTCCTGCATTTTTCTTAGGTAAAAAAGAGCAGTGGACTTTTTAAACATTCTTTTATTAGCTTTACAATTTTTCAGTTTATACTGAAACTTTTAGGTATAAAAGCAAAATGTAAATACAGCATATCAGGCAGTTTTATGATTTTCCATGTATTGAGCCTCTTAGAAACATCTATTGAATCACCTTTCACTTTCCATTGCTTTTTCCTAACTCTTTTATCACTCCTCAACTTATCATAGAAACATCATTTTATGTATATGCACTGTAGTATATGTTCCTGAATCAGTTACACAATCTTTTGTCTATGATAAAGAAATATTATTTCTTTTTTTGGCAGGGGGTGTGGGGGGGGTGTGGTACTATGGATTGAACCCAGGACCTCATACTTGGGAAGCCAGTGCTCAAACATTGAGCTACATTTGCTCACCAAAGAGAGTTGGTTTTTAGGTTTGTTTTGTCTGTAATTATTTCTTTGGGTTTTAGGAGGTACCGGAGCTTGAACTCGGGACCTCATACATGAGAAGAAGGCACTCAACAATTTGAGCTATATCCATTTCCCTATTTGATTTTAGTATCTGTTACTCATTGTTGCCCATCTGTGCAGTTCTGTTTCAAAGTTTATTTGGTATGTACATTACAGAGTGAAATTGAAGAGTTCTTCAAAACAAAACAAGATAAAGAGATTTTTTTGAGATCGTATTCAATTTATAGATTATTTGGAGGAGATTTTAAGTCTTCTCATTGATAAGCATTGGTTGTTTCTCTATTTAAATATTATTTTATGTCATTTAAATGCATTCTGAATTTTTCTTCTTAAAGGCCTGTCCTGGTTTGAGTCTTTTGTGGTCCCCAGAAAATAATGTTGGCTAACCCATTCCTGTGCATGTAAGCCTATCATATGTGGGATTTTTTTTAGTTAGATTCACTTCAGGGAACTTTCTCTTAGGTCACTTTTGATTAGTGATCCTGGATTATAAAATCTCCACAGGCTGGGTCCTCATTCTTTCACTGGAGTCTTACATACTGAGGACTGAAAACAGAGACACACAGAGAAAGAAAATTGTAAGCTTTTCCCCTGCCATGTGAGAGAGGACTCCAGGATCACCTACAGCTGCAGTAAGAGAAACCCTGAGAGGCTGAGAGAGAGGCCAGAGGCCGGAATCAGTGGAGCAGCATAAAGATGAAGAGAAGAGGACTGGGGAGAGGTGAGCCATATGCCTGATCACTCACAGCTGAGCTTAGGGAGAAAGTGAGCCTGGAGGAGGCAGTAGAGAACTGCTGCCATTTTGCCTTGACATGTGCCTGGAGTCCAGGATCACCAGCAGGCAACCTTTCGTGGGATGGCATCTCTGATGAGGCTTTGGCTTGGATGGTTTCACTTACTTGGAATTGTAAGATTTTACCCTAATAAATTCCCATTATAAAAGTCAACCCATTTCTGCTATATTGCTTTGGCAGTCCTTAGGAAACTAAAACAAGATCATATGCATTATTTTAGTTTGATTCTTACATATATAATAGTTTAAATGGCTGCTTTATTGAGAGCATTTTTCTATTATATTTTGTTGTATATTGTGCTGCTTTTTTTAAAATCATATTTTTATATCTGATATTCATGTGAATTATATAAATTCTAATAATTTGTATGTTCCTTCAGGGCACTTCTATGTTGGTGATCATATTGTCTGCAAATATGAATATTTTGATCCCTTGTCTTCCAATCCCTCTATTATTTTTTTTTTCTCACCTTACAGCAATTATTGGGGGTATCCACTTATATGTTATTTTTAAGCCTTTTCCCTTGGCCTGGGAGGTTTTTGGAAGGAAAGACAATCCAGTCTATGTCTAGGAATACAACACACACACATACACATACACACACACACTGAAGCTGGTGTTTTGGGTTATCAAGTTCTAGTATGTGTAATTTCATATAATTCCTCTATTTTCACTAAGCAAAGGCACTTAATCATTACTGTTTGCCTATTCTATATTTGGCCTCCTGACATTCTCATTCACAGATACTTGTTATCATTAATTACTAGGATTTTTTTTTAGTTTTTCCAGATGCATCAATTTACTTCTTGTTTTGTTTCCATTGAAAGTTCAGGTTTTAGATTTCATTGAAATGCTTAGACATTTACCACTTGTCTCTGCTTATAGCTTTGAAACATTTCACTGTCATTTGCTATCCCATTGTCTTTTTCAAAAAGCAAGGCAAAGAAAAGAGATCTTTCCATTAATGGGTTATATAGAATGGATGTAACTTGTTTTCAATCTGCCATTTATAATAGAAATCTAGACATTTTGAGCCTCATCTTCTTACATAACCCTCATCATTAACTAAGCAGACAACTAATCACAGAGTCCCCACACATCACCTGTGGAAATCATGATACAATTCTAGAAATAGGGTACAAACACAGGGTAGCTCTTTCAAATTTACAAGCAAATGCAAGCTAAGGGTCAATGATAGTGCTTTATCTTTAATTAGCAAATCTCCACACACCTAGCCTAGAGTTTAGTGGAAAGCTCAGAATATATCCTCAAATTCTGATTAAAACACTTTAATGTTTTTATTTTATAAAACAATATCAGAACAGGGAAATAATGTAGCAACAATTTTAACAAATGTTATTATTTATAATAGTTCATATACTAAAATGTGACTTGATTTAACATTTTAATTCTTGAAATTTTATTATTATATTTTTAATTATAAAAGCAATATATGCTCACTTTAATAAGTTAAAACATAAAAGTGTTTAATGATAAAAAATTATAATCTCCCTTCACTTGTCACCCATTCCTGAGTATCTAATGTTTAGAAGTTGCCACACCATTTTTTTGTTATCCAAAAATATACAAATATATATGAACAAACATGTAAATATGTATAAATATATGCAACAATTTAAACATAAAATATAATGCAAATATATAGGTATATGTAATACCACACATTACATATACATGTGTACATATGTGCATATAGACATAATACTTTATATATAAATATATAAAAAGCAAAGAAAACAGAAAGAAAGATGACCAGTAGTCTGTATTAAGGAGAAAAATCATATAATTTAGATAAGCTATTTCTTTTTTTCTAATAATATTAGACATTTGAATTGTCTTCATGATGCCTTCAGTAACTAGTGTTTTGATGCTTTGTTTAATATATGATTCTTATGCAAAATAATTTCAAGATCTTGTACCATACTAATTTGAGAAATATGGGAAATGTACCTTATTTCATAATTTTCTCCAAATTTTCATTGTTTTTAGAGCTCTTCTTTGAATCTAAATACTCCACCTATTTTGTATGGCAATTGAAATTGTATTTTATTTTCTTAAATTTCCATTTAGTAATGCTTTCTATACCACATGTCTTTGCAAGTGAGTAATTCATTGTCTAGGTCATATATTTGGATTTGAATCATGTGCTATAGTTGCTTATTAGAATTGCTAGGTTTGCCTGAAATTTACTTAAATTGGAATTATTTAATCTTTAGAGAATAGCTGTGGTTAGCTTTCCCTGTTTTGCTTGGATAGTTGATTTATGTCATTTATCCCTGTGACTTTTCATATTTTTTACAGGAAAAAATGCACCAAAACAGAAGCGGTGGTTCTTTGTGGTTTACAGAGATTTTGAAATTAAGTTCCTCTGCTAGTGTTGTAATTTGAATTTTATAAAAATCATTGCTATTTTAGATTTTTAAAACAGCATGCACCTCTTTAACATGGAGCATATACTTCTTTTCATTCTCCAGAAGAAAAACAGTATGTATCAAGTCAAGGTAATATAACATTCTTGGCAATGTAAGTATTGCTCTTTTAAGCAAACAACTCAACTTTTGTATTGTCATCAATGAAGAGTATCATATTTAAGTGCAATCATTAATAGAAGTTTTGGACATTAAAATATCTACCACAAAGAACAGCACTCTCAATTATATGTCTATTATGTTTTTAACAAAGATCTACTTCCGAAAATGCAAGTAGATATCTAGGCTTATTTAATTTATTTTCTACATAAAATGATAGCGTTTTTTTTTTTTTTTCCAAATAAGATTATGATTTGTTCCCAGAACACAGAGGTCATGGTTTATATTTGCCACTAAAGTGACTGAATCAAAGTTGACTTTATAAGGAAAATATAATGATTTTAACATTTCTATTGGAGACAAAATTATTGATTTTCACTAATATTTCCTGTAATTACTAAGCCCTGTCAGAGAAGAAGTGAGTTCAAATTGGATGCTTTGGGAAATATAGCCTTCTTTCCTAAAATTTAATCCTTGGTAGGTAGTAGAAACAACAAAAATTATGCACAGCAATACAGTTTTTGAAAGACAGTAGGAATTTGCTGTATTGGTTTAATAATGAACTTTGCCTATATCAGTGTGATAAGACTTTCTTAATATCTCAAGAATATTTGAGTTTTATTCAACAATTATTTTTTATGTGTCCTGATACATCTTTAATCAATTTACTATAGACTGCCTATTCAGAAATAACATGCACATTTCTCTCAGAATTTTTTTCTTAAAAATTTATTTAAGATGGATGATAGGGATAAGTAATAAAGGGCATTGTTTTCTCCTTCAACCCTATATAAGAAAGAAAATGCTGATGACAATGTGCACAGAGAATTCTATGTTTATCTCTCTGTTTACAAGAGTTATACAACTCTTAAAGTTGATTAAGGAAATATAAGCACGTTTTCAAGAATATTAGAAGAGCACATGTTTTTTCTGACCTCTCTGATCTTACAAGACATGTTGTTTCTTTAGAAAAATATGAACGTGAGCCCAAACATATTGCTTTTGCACCAGTTATGAGGGGCAGGGACAATGTGTAAATTCCAGAACAGACTCAAATAAGTGACGACAATTTCACTACAGTTTAGAAATTGCGTTATGGTAAACTAAAATTACAGTTTCACTTGATACAATTATAATTACTCACTGCTCAAAATATAAACACAGTCTTAAAATATTAACACAATCTTAAGTTTTACTCTGATTCTTCTCCATCCTCCAAATTCTTCTTGGTAGGAGCTCTTGATCCTGAGGGTGTGAGTCTGGGATGGTCTCTTTCTCAATCCCCACTGTTCTTCTAGATCAATACTCTTCCACCTTCCTGTAAAATAATTGTTCCTTGAGTCACATGCTATTCAGCTTTATAATTGTCTGTACATACTTGCTATTATCTAGAAATAGTTTCCATCAAAATTTTTCTTTCTTTTTTTTTTTCCATCAAAATTTTTAACATCCACTTAAAAGTATTATTCTCTAACTCCAAATTGTGGCAATAACATAAAAAATCAACATCATTACAGATGATATAGTCAAAAATTTTGCCCCTTAACTTGTTTTAATTTCTTAGTAACAAGATCATTTTCAACATTTTCATGAACCCTTTCTGTGTCAGTAGGAGCTAAATGCTTTATTTCTGAAATCATTTAGTCATCCCAATCTTTTACCACAGTTTCCCATATCCAGATCATTCACTCAAGTACTCTCAAATATAACACACAACAAACATACAGTTTTTCTAGGTGCAGTCACCATTTTAAGTGTTTTTCTGTACTAACTTATTTCATTCATGAACTAACAACATGAGTTAGTATTATTCTTATAACCACTTGAACTTGAGGAAACTGAGGCACAGGAGATTAACTCACCTGACCAAATTATCTCTGTTAATAAGGGGCAGAACTGAATTCAAAACCATGCAAGCTGTAATTGTTCCTTCAATCACTGCAATTAATTACCCTAATGTATCAAAAATTCAAGACCATAGGCCTGTCTATATTTCTGTTTGCCATTTCCCTGCAATCATATCCATTCTCTGTCCAATATCTTTGCACTCACACTTGTAACAATATATTTCTATCAGGAAACATGACAAAATTTGAACACAGAGTCTGTCCTATTTGCTAATTTTTAGTATTTATACTTATTTTAGACATTGCTGATAAGAATTTTTTTCTGCTAATGAAAGAAAAATTAGAAAAAAATTCTCATAATTACCCATATGTTTATATATTCTA
This sequence comes from Tolypeutes matacus, assembly GCA_026826555.1. Taxonomy (NCBI): domain Eukaryota; kingdom Metazoa; phylum Chordata; class Mammalia; order Cingulata; family Chlamyphoridae; genus Tolypeutes; species Tolypeutes matacus. The sequence goes on from JAKSZT010054334.1 coordinate 17,358,302, forward strand.
CAAACTGTAATTTTATAAAAATGTAATATGATGATATGCAAATCCACTTCAATTTAAAAAGCAAAGGCAACAAATGCTCACACTGTATATAACACTTGCTTTCCTTATTATTTCATAAGTAAATGGATTCATCACATTTTATAGAACTTTTAATATATTACAGACTATAGTAACTTCAACTTCATGTTACATATTTTGCAAGTATGTATTTCCCTATTTGCCTATTAGTTTTTATAATAGTTTAAATATACACATGTTAAAAATTGCAGGTCAAATTTATATTTTCTCTCATGATTTATTATATTACTTTTTTTTTTTCCCTCAGTTTCTTTTTTTTTTTTTTTTTTATTATGGGTAAAAATCAAAATTCTCACAATACATACAAACATTTGCAAAATGATATATAAATATATATGCATATATGTGTATTTGCTTACAAAAATGTTATATATATATTTTAAGAGGTGCTTAGATTACCCAAAATATTACACGGAACCCACTGGGATTCCCATGTTGCCCACCTCCCACACCTCCCACCACATCCCACACAAACATCTCCCACAGTGTAGCCCACCACCCTCAATGAACTTACACATCCTGGAGCCTTGCACACCTCAGTAGGAGCTCATAGAACATCTAAGTGCCTATCACCCCACTCAGTGGGGTTCCTGAGAGCTCCGGAGACACCCTGGTCCTATATAAGGGGGGATAGCCCCAGAGACTGATGCCTTATCAGTGGGTTCTATTTTGGAATTTGTGCTCCTGAGAGTGACAGAATTAGACTCAAATAAGTCCTCCCTGCACATGGTTCACCAATCCCTTCTATTCAAACCTACATGTGATGCTGGAGTTTCTTAGGTATACTTCCAGAGACTGGAGCCTCCCGCCTACCTATGTGCCAGGTGTGTATTATATTACTTTTAATCATAGGTTCATCCTCACAAAGAAAACAACCATTCCTCTCTAATTATTTTATTTTATTTTATTTTTTTTAACGATTTTATTTATTTATTCATTTATCCCCCCCTTGCTGCTTGTGCTCGCTGGGTCAGCTAACCACGCCGTGCGGGCGGGCTTGCCTTCACCAGGAGGCCCTGGGAACCGAACCCGGGGCCTCCCATATGGTAAACGGGAGCCCTAGTGATTGAGCCACAGCCGCTTCCTCTAATTATTTTATAAAATGAAATTTTTATTATATGAAATGAAATTCTATTTTAAATTTTCCAATATATTAACTATTATTGTTAAAAGGTTCATTTGTTGTTCCTCATTTCCTTTTTACTTATTTTATCACTTAACATGTCCATTTGAAAACTGCAATCTATTTCAGGCATGTCTGTTTTATTTTGTCTTTTTAAGTGATCATTTTTTTTTTCTTTAGAAACATCCTCGAATTTTTAACGTTTATAATACTGCATCTATTTCTTTTATGTAACCAGTGATAGCGTTTGCTTGACTGTTTACACGAGAATGAAAAATATTGAGAGGAAGTATTAGTTCATAGAAACTGAAAAGAATAGTGACCAAATAGGAGTAAAACCATTATTTTACATTACATTTCTCTGTAGTAATATTGTGGATGCAAAACCAATTATCACAAATTTAGTAGCTTACAGCGACACCTATTAGCTCAAACTTCCGTTCATCAGATGTATGGCACAGCATGACTGGAATCTCTGCTGAGGATCTTAAAAGAATTAAATCAAGATGTAAACTATCTCTGTTCAATTCTGGAACTTGGAATCCTCTTCCAAGCTTATTTCTGTTGTTGGTAAAATTGATTTCTTATATATAGGATTGAAATAATTGTTCTTGCTGACTGTTGTCAGTCACCCACTCTCTGTTCCTAGAGGCCTGATACTATTGGACAGTTATCCAATGGCCATCTCCATCTTAAAACTAGCAATGATGCACAAAACCTTTGACTGCTCCGAATCTCTCTGACTTCCCTTTCTGCCATCAGCTGCGGGGGTGCTGGGGTTGGGGGGGGTGGGGAGACTGTTTTTAAAAGACTCATATATTTGATTATGTCTTCATAGATAAATTCCTTTCTGATTAACTCAAAGTCAACTGACCAATAATACTAACTGCATCTGCAAAATCCCTTTAGACATGTCACATAATACAACTAAGGTGTGATATCTCATAATACTCACAGCCTTGGAAATTAGGGAGTGAAACCTTGGGGCACCATTTTAGAATTCTGCTTATCACATGGATTAAAATGGGAATTTATTTCATAATAAAAATCTCAAATATGTGCTATATCTTTCTTTGATCTATATAGATGGCTTTAAAATCATGCCATTTCTTCCAGCTACATTCAGTTTGTTTTCTAAACACAGTGAATTTTGCCAAAACTGTTCCTTAGTTTCAAAGGCATGGGGATGTTCCTACCAGGTGTGATTGATGATAATGTTCAATCATGCCTTCATTAAATCCCATGGGTTGAAGACCACTTCCTCTCATAATTAATATCAACTTGAAAAGAGAAAGCCATGTTACCAGACATTATCACATGAATTTTTCATGCATTACCATTTCAAATGTTTTAATATGAAATTATCATTCTGGTAACAGAGCACACATATCTGTTCATATATTAATTGGGAACACAAGTATCCATATCCACAATTATTATTTCCATTTTTACCAACCCCGGTTCCTAAAATAGAAAAACAATAAAATAAATGTCAGGCACTTCAAACTTATAAGAGAATATCTTTGGATCAAACCATCCATCTATATATGTATTTCCTCTCTATTTGTGTACTTATTTTTACTACTAAATGTTTATATTTTAAATAGTTAAAACATAGAAGAATTAAAATTAGCAGTCTTATTTTATATATATGTATACATCCATTAGCTTTTTAATGTTGAATAATATATTGATCTTTATTTTTTGTTCAAAACAATATTGATGAAATATTTTTTCTTCAATTTTGGAAAAAATACATAAAAACTATTAACAACCCATATGATAGTTTCAGTTCCCATTCTTACCAAATTTTCTACATCTTCATTTTTACTTTTCCATTGTCAAATAATTTAGTATTCCATTCTTTTTTTTAAAAGATCTCATGCTACATTTATTAGGAAATCACACCCCAGATTTTGATGTTACAATTAGTTGTTCCTTCAATTATCACTCAATTTGTTTTTTTTTTTAATTTTGTAAAAGAAGTTTTAGATTACAGAAAAGTTACATTGAAAGTATAAGAAATTCCCATATACCCCACCCCACCCTCTCTCCCTCTCATATTTTCCCCTATTAATTATATCTTACATGAGTGTGGTACATTTGTTACAATTGATGAACAAATATTGAAGCATCGCTACTAACCATGGTCTGTAGTTTGCATTATGGTTTATACTTTGTACCATACAAATTTATAGGTTTTGACAAAATGTATAATGACCTGTATCTGTCATTGCAAAATCATACAGAACAGCTCCAAAGGCTTAAAAATGCCCTATGCTCCACCTATTCTTCCTTCTGTTCCCCTCAGAACCTCTGGTAACCACTACCTTTATATCAATGTTACAAGTTCTTCCCTTACTACAATAATAATAAGTCTACTTTGGTCCATGGTTGCATTCCCCCCTTATGTCTGTTCATTCCTCAATTTTGAGGATCTTGTGATGGCAATACCTGCTCTGCTTCAGATTGAGAAGGGGCTTAGATCTTATGAGGTAGATGGAAGGAATGTTCTGCTTGCATTTGGAGATATTCTTTGCTTTTTTCAGATGAGAATTATCATCATCATCATTTAGTTAGATGTCCTGGATGAGTCTGATGAACTGCATCTCTGTTGAGATTCAAGCTCAACCAGCATAAGAACAGACCAGAGCTTTAAGTCTCTGGGACATATATTTAATGGGTATAGTGTTAATTATAGGTTCAAATAAAAGGGATAGAAGAATTATGTGTAAGAAAATTATTAATGAGTCAAACTCTGTTGGTGTGAAGAAATAGATTATCATATATTCCAAGGTAAGACCCACCAATGGGGTGCTGATTTCCTCAGGTGGTGTGGCATGTCTATAGTGTCCAAATGTCTCTAGAGTCCTTGGGAGAAAACTTGTTTGAGGCTTTGTTCCCTGTAGTATTTAGGGGGCCCTGCTTAGAAGTGCATAAGTGTAACCTCTGGAATGACCTCTTGATTTAACTTTGAAATCTCTTAGCTATAAAAACTCTTTTGTATTTAATTTCCCCCCAATTTGGTCAAGGTCTTTTTCCAAATGCATCACCGGTTGGTGCTTGGTAATAATCCCTTGGTGACAGGGAGGCTCATCCCTGGGAGTCATGCCCCACACTGGGGGGAAGGTAGTGAGTTTATTTGCTAAGATTGGCTTAAAGACTATTGACTTAAAGGTTTATTATGACTATATATAGAACACTCATCACACAGGCAATAAAATGTTTGATTTTAATTTGAGATTTTCCTGAAATTTTGGTGGTCTTTTATTCTTGCCCAATTAGCCTTTATTTTATCCTCAGTTGTCTTCAAACTAAGAGATGTTATGCCAACCTCACATTTCTAAGATAAATCTACTTGGTGCAAACTATTTTCATTTTATATGTTGTTAGATTCCATTTCTCAGTATTTTATTCAGTATTTTGCATCCAAATTCATGAAGGGTATTGGTTTCTAGTTTTCTTTTCTTGTGATTTTTTACTTGGTTTTATTAAAACATATTTCTAGTTTATAAGAGACAATAATTTTAATAATAAAATATATATGGGATAAAATATCCATACTGAAGTAATATATTTTTGAACAAAATAAAAAATATATTATAATTCTATATACTAGGAATAAATAACTGGAAATTGAAATTAAGAAAATATAACAAAATTTTCAATAGCATCAAAAATATGAAATATTTTAGGATAAATTAGACAAAATACATGTAATACCTCTACACTGGAAACTAGAAAACAATGTGTAAAATTTTAAAAGACCTCTTCATGGATTAAAAGACTTAATGCCATAAAAATGACAATTCCCCCAATTTAAAAGAAAAGATTTACAGAAATATCTATCAAAATCTTTAGTTTTTTGTTTTGTTTTGTTTTGTTTTAGAAATCAACAATCTGGTTCTAAAATAGTGCAATGCAAAGAATCAAGTATACCCAAAACAGCTTTAAAAAGGGGAAACAAAGTGGAAATATTTCCATGACCTGATGTCAAGCCATTTTATAAAACTATGTCAACCAAGAGAGAGGGAGTATTAGCAAACAGGTTGACAAAATTGACAATTGAAAGAGAAAGGAGGGTGTGAGAAACACACCAGCACAAAATAGAAATTGATATTTATGTATAAAAAGAAATTTAATAGAGAAAGATTAAAATTTTCAATAAATGGTGCCTGAACAATTGGATTTCTATATGCACCCAAAATGAACCTGGATTCATACTTTGTACCATATACAAAACTTTGACCAAAATAGATCATAGACATAAATGTTAAGCCTAAAAGTTCTGCAAGATAACACAGGAAACAATACTGTGACTTTTGATGGTAGGCAGAACTTTTTTTAGATGTGATAAAATCACAATGCATATAAGAAAAAAGTGATAAATTGAACTTCATCAATATTTAGAATATCTGCATCTTCTCTTTAAAAATAATTTTAAAAGAATAAAAAGCCAAGTCACAGACTGTTAGAAAATATTTATGAATCAGGTAGGTGACAAAGGACTCTTATGTGGAATATGTAAAAATTTTAAAAAATCTAATGAAAAGAAAAGAAACAATTTAATTTTTAAAAGGAAAAGGAATTGAAAGGGTACAACTCACAATCACACATATAAACTCACATACAGACATACAGTTAGCAAATTAGCACATTAAAAGATGCTCAACATTATTATTCATTAGGGAAATACAAATTAAAACAATTTAATATAGAAGTACAAATTTACTGGACTGGCAACTGGACTTCTCACATAATGCTATTGGGAATGTAAAAGATATATGTATTTGCCAAACTGTTTAGCAGTATCTTAAAAAGTTAAACATCCTATGAATTTACCCAAGAGATATGAAAGCTTATGTCCACACAAAGACTTGTGTATGAATAGTACCAATATTGTAAACATCACCGATATCTATCCACATATGAAAAGTGGCATACCCATTATGGCAGTTTGATGTACTTATGAATTCCAAAAATATAATTGAATCATGCTTGTAAACTGATCTGTTAATCTGGGCATTCTTAGGTTAGGATTAGGGGCATTGAGCCCCACCCCTTGGTGGGTGGTGAATTGAATATAAAAGGCAAGGCAAAGGACAGTTGAAGCAGTCTTTTGAGAAGAAGTTTTGATGTTGGAAAGAAGGCCCCAGGAAAAGAGAAGCAAGCCGTTTGTCTGATCATCTACAGCTGACCTTGTGGAGGAAACAGGAGCTAAGCCTGGAGAGAAACGCAGCCCCGGGAAGAGAGGAACCCCAGAAGCCTGAACCCTGGCAAACGCCAGCAGCTGTCATGCTCTAACACGTGGCAATAGACTGTGGTGAGAGAAGAAACTTAATGCTTTATGGCCTGGTATTTGTGGACTTCTACCCCAAATAAATACCCTTTATAAAGACCAACCCATTTTTGGTATTTCACATTAGCACCCCTTTGGCTGACTAATACACCCATGCAATGGCAATTTACTTAACAATGAGAATTAATTAATTGTTGATAAATGCATGCAAGCATGTATGTATCACAAAATAATCAGTCTAAATGAAAGAAATGAGACACCCCCCTAAAATGAGTATGTGCTGTTTGATAAAAATCATATACAATTCTAGAAAATGCAAATTAATATATAGCAATAGGAAACAGGTCATTGGTTGTTTGTGACCAGGAGAGAGAAAGTTGGGAGAAAGAGATTGCATTTAAATACAGGCAGGTGAAAGTTTTTAGGGGTAACAGATGTATTCATTATTTTTATGGGTGTTGTTTCATGGGTGTACATTTATGTTCAAATGTATTCACTTGTATAAATTATATATGTAGCATCTATTTTATGTCAATTATATCTCAATAAAAGAAATAAAAGAAGAAATGAGGCAAATAATCCATCTGCACTTTCTGAAAATAGTGCAGAAGGGAACAATTACCTAGGCATTTTAACTTGATGCAAAAACCAAAAAACTAAAAGGAAATCAGAAAAATAGCAATTTACAAACCAGTATCTATCAGTTACATACAGGAAATAGTCTTAGCAAGAGATCAATAAAACAATTATGGCAATATATCAAAGTGTAGACAATACTATGACCAAGTGAGATTAATTCCACAAATGAATATATCTAATATTCAAAATATTTATCAATGCAATTCACCATATTAGGAAACTAAAATTGAAAACCATATGATCATTTCAATTGACAAAATTGACAAATTTAGCAAAATTCAACACCTATTGAATTCTATTCTAACACCTATTCTTCACAAAGTCCCACCTCAACATGATGAAGGGCTTCTATGAAAAATTTGCAGTTAACACCACTCTAAATGTAAAAGACTGAAGACTTTCCCCCTAAGATCAGGAATACAACAAGGAAGCTCACTCATCTTTTCTATTTACCACTGTGTTGGAGTTTCCAGAAAGTGCAATACAGCAACAAATAACTACCTTCCTACCTTTTTTGTATACATACACACATGCATACATCAATGTTATGTAGATTAGAAAGAGGGAGATAAAAATGTCTTTATTTATAGGGGATAAGACTATGTACGTTAAAAAATCATAAGGAATCCATAAAAACAATACCAGAACTAATACATGAGTATAGTAACAGGAATATGAAATTTCAATCATATTTCTACATACTAGCAATAAACAATTGGAAATTGAAATTAAAAATATATTTTTAATGGCATCCCACATTTCACACTTCTGAGGGATCAATTAAATAAAAGTATCCAAGTCCAGTACACTGAAGACTACAACACATTACTAAGAGAAATTAAAGGCAACCCAAATGTGTGAATAGACATACCATGTCTATGAATCAGAAGACTTAATATTGCTAAAATGTCAATTATCTTTAAAATGATTTATAGAGTCAGTGAAAGCACAAGAAAAATCCAGTCAGACTTACTGTAAATATTGCCAAGCTGTTCTGTAATTTATGTGGAAATGCAAAAGAATAACGTATCCAAAGCAACCCTGACAACCAAATGGACTAAGTTGAAAGATGTACAGGTCCTGATTTCAAGATTTGCTATTACACTGTTTTGCTGAAATGATAGACATAGAGATCAATAGAACAAAATAAAAATTCAATAAATATTACCACACATATATGGTCAAATGATTTTCAACAAATATGTTAGTTTATTTCAATGGAAAAAGGGAAATATTTTCAACAAATTGTGGTGAAAAATCTATATCAATATCTATATACATCCATCTCTCTTTCTCTCCCTATCCGAAGAACCTCAACCCTTATTTTATACCATTAACAAAAATTAACTCAGACTGGATTATAGAATGAAGTTAAAGACCAAGATTAGGAAATCTTTGCAAGCTTGGGGTAGTTAATGATTTATTAGATATGTCACAAAAAATACAAACCACTAAAAACTATTTGATAAATTTGATTTGTCAGTATTAAAACTTATCTTCAAAATTCTTCTTTAATAAAATGAAAATAGAGGCCACAGACAGGGAGAAAAATGGAATACTATTAGGAATAAAAGAAAGAAGCTACTACTATGTGCAACAATGTGATGATATCATTAATACCATGTTGAACAAAAGAAGCAGATCCAATAAAGTACATACCTTCAGAGTCCCTGTTTCTCCTGCAAATGTAGTAGCAAAGTGGTTATGTAGGGTCATATGGCACACATAGTCTTAAATTTATTAGAAAGTTCACAGTAAACATATGACAGTCCTCCCAGACAGATATGGTCAAGTCTCACAACTCAGGAAAGTATGTGAGGTTTTACCTGTTGTCCATGGAATCCATAAATGAATTTTTGGATAATTGATACCATTACATTGTGGTTCTTCTAGTCTAATAACAGTATTCTATCCAAGAATTTAGATTTTTTAATAGTTCACAAACATTTTCACATTGTTATAATAAAGAGGTATAAGCACTGTTTTCTCAAAGTCTTGTATTAATCTATACACCCACCACAAGGTAGGAACACCAGATAACATACACGAGCTGAACATCAATAGATTTTCTCTCACTACATTGAAGATACCATTCTGGCTTCCTTTGTTGCATTTGGCATGCATTTTCTATAATGCCATTGCAGCTTATATGAAGTTACTCTTTTTTAAAAATTTTCCCACTATTGCTATTATTTTCTTCTTCTATTATGTTATTCAACTTTAAAATATATTTAGATGTGACTTTTAAATTCTGTATTGCTTCCATTTTATTTGCTTCTTTTTCTATGATCAGTGTATTTTAGCATTTGTAAAAACCATTAGCTATTATTTTTTAAATTTCTAATGTGACCCATCATCTATTTCTTTCTCCTTCTGTCAAGAATATCATTCCTATTGTCTTCTTTTCTGCTTCATATATTCCTTCATATTTTCTGTAAATTTATCTGTCTATACTTTATTCTAGTTATGCTTTGAACTATTTTACAGTCATTTAATTCTCTCTCCAGGAAGAACTAATATGCTTTTTACAATCATTCAGTTTTAATTTATATTATTTCTTTTTTCAATTTCAGAAGTTTTTTTCTCAAATCAACTTATAACATTCCATTTTTCTTTTTCTCTGAAAATATTTTATAACTTGGTTTTTATTTTTCATTCAGAATAAGCATAGTTATTTTGCATTCTCTTTCTGTGATCATTTGTATCTAAATATCTGTGTCTATTGTGTCTCTGTGACCTTTCCGATGGCTCTGGTACATTTTGTCTGGTTTCTTATGTTTCTTATGCTTTTTATTGTTTATTTGTAAAAATACTTGGAGAGTTCTTTGAGCCTCGGGTGGAAGGTATATTCCTCCAGAGCAGATTTGCATTTGCTTTTATCAGATGCTGTGGGGACCACCAGTTCTGGAAAACTTTAAACTACAATTATAGCATGAGTATTTGCAACATGAAATTTGGATGAAAATTTGTGCCATGGTTGCTTTATGGTTATACTTTTCACATGTCTTTTTCCTTACTCACCTTCGCTACTCCATGTCAAGCAAGTGTTCTTGCTGTGGTATAGGATTAGGAGACCCAACTTTACCATTTCTTCACCCTTCTGAGGAAAGCCTTTTATATCCCGAGGAGCATTGTTAAACACCTTTATTAAGTGGACTATTAGTTTTTCCTTCTGAAAGCAAGGAAGCCATGAGAAACAAAGCACAATTGTTACCGAGGTAACCAAACATTCATAAGCAAAAGCAACTTTGTAACCAATTTTACTAATCTGTGTCTCCATCATGTTAGATCATGCTTATAAAATTCTGCAGGATTTTAGAAGTATATTTTTTGAAAAAAAAATTCCCAGTATTTTTATGCTTTCCTTACAGGTGCCTTCCCTGTCATATTGCAAGAAATGGAGAACTCATGTGTGTTTTATCATTGTTATTTTCTCAGGTAACTCACATTGGCCGGTACATTATGAATTCATGAGGTTTTTAGTTTTATTTTTACTTGGTTATGTTACTTTAATTTGTTTAACTTCTTCAAATGCTTATATCCAAGCAAATGCTTTTTTTCTGAAACTATTTGTATATTAAAGCTGGGCCCTTAGTCTCAGTGAAATTGCATCACCTACTCTCCAGTTCATTGGACTCACCCAGGACAACTAAAAAGGAGGTGAGGATTTACAACCACCATACCAAGGAAACGAGAGAGTCTACAACTGCAAGCAAGAGAGTCCCATCCATCAGCTGTATGGGATCGAAGCTCCCTCTCAGAGGTAGAGTGGACGTCACCATCCCAGAATCCACAGGACTGGGGAATGAATTATGGACTAGAGTGGACTTACTGGTATTCTAGTATAGACTTATTGTGATTCTAGCAATGGAAGAAATTACAACATTGATGTCGAGACAGTGGACACTGGAGGCTCTGGGGACAGGGAGAGGGAAAAACAGGTATAATAGCGCGGGCTTTTTCGGGACTTGGGAATCATCCTGAATGACATTGCAATGACAGATATAGGCCATTTTATATCTTCCAATAACCTGCAGAAATGTGTGGGGAAGAGTGTGGACTACACTGTGAACTATGGTCCATGCTCAGTGACAATGCCCCAGATGTGTTTATCAATTGCAATGAATGTGCCACACTAATGAAGAATGCTTATGTGGGAGTGTGTGGGAGGTGTGGGGAGTGGGGCATATGGGAATCCTTATATATTTTGTGTAACATTTATGTAATCTAATTATCTTTTAAAAAATAAAGCATACTTATTTTTTTTTTTACAGAGATAAATCCTAGTTTCTATGTTCACTATATTCAAGTATTATTTCATGCTAGAAGACCTGTCATATGGCCTGCTTGTCTAGTTTTCAATGTTTCTCTTTTTTACTTAATTTGCATGTGGTTGTTTATTTGTTGTTTGTTTATAATTATGGCTCTTAATTTGCAGGCTATATTAAAATATAGCTCCTTCCACTGCAAAATTCCCAACTGGGGTATTCTTTTAAAATGTGTAATAGGAATACATGATTTTGCAGAAGCCATAAGAAAACCACTTAGCTTTATAAACTTACTGGCCAGGCTGGGGCAAATATATGTTGACAAGCAATTTGAGGGAAAATAATGATAAGGCATAAAGGGAAAATAATTTATAAATCGTGGGATTCTCTGGATATAAGTTGAAATAAACTTAAATAAATGTTAACATTTAAAAAAAATAATTTACCAAAAAATAAGTATTATCTGAGAAGAAAGATATTTGCCTGAAATGATATGTAATTATGATCTTATAGAAGTTAATTTGTAAACGTTATGAATGCTTCATGCATTAATATATTGCAATTTTTCCAGCAAATGTGAATGTGTCTATACTTTAAATCAGAAAAAAAATTGGAAAACTGTTACGTTCTGAATGATACTCTATTAATAGAAATATAGTCCTATTTTTTTTCTTTTATTCTTTCTAGGCATGCACTTTTTTTTTTCTATTTTTGTTTTTTTAATTTGTTTTTTGTTTTTATCTGGGCATGTATTTCACTTCATTTAGTTATCCTAGACAAATAAGGAAATGATAAAAGGTTTTTAAAATTTTAAAGAATGTATAAAGCTTTAAGGTTTATCACTTTTTATTTCACATTTAATCCCAGGGAAACATAAATGATATAGCTTTGTTTATGGTAAAGGCAAACAGCTGCTATAACTTAATTAGTTTGCCCTTCTCACTAGCAAACTAAATTAGGGCATCTCTAATTAATGTAGTAATCTTCCAGAGGGCTAAATAGACTTGTTCTGACTTATTTGAAATTGACCTGAAAGAATAGGCCAAGAACTCCACAACTGAAGGAACTAAGAGTTTCAAATTTTAAATTTCAACATCTTTTTAAAGCATTCTTAATATATATTAATGCAAATATGCACAGTTAGAAGGCACTGTATTTCCTTAATAACTCTACTTTCTTCATTAATGAAGAAAATATATTCTCATTAATTTTAAATTTTCTAATATTCTCAAGTTTGCAGTATATGTAAATATATTGAAATAAGCTAATATAGACAGAATGTGTGTTTGAATTAAATCATATAAATCTGTTAAAAATTCAAGAACATTAAGGTAAATCCCACTTAAAATTATTTCTTAGAATTTGAAAGTATTAAAATGTATTTTAAGTATTATTTCTTAAGTAAATCCGTATTTTTATATACTTTAATTAAACCTCAAATTGGAAAAGTAATAATTTAAGATCTACCAAATCAAGTATACATCAGAATTTCACAATGTCTAAAATCTTATTCTCTGGCTTTTATAAGATTTTGTATTTCTTATTATTAGATAATAAACTTCATGTGTTTATAGACCATATTGAGTCTTAATGTTGTCTACTTCTAAAAAAACATTATTAAAGAGTATCAAAAAATGGCTGATGAACAGAACCAGTTTTATCAAACTCAGTTGAATGAATAGACAAATAAACATATAGACATAATACATGTCTTTTCTAGCAGGCTTTCTAAGAATATATTCATAAATTTTATATCGATTTATGTATGTAAACATAATTATGAGTGTAATTAATACATATGCATATAAATTAATATGAATATATAATTAATGCTATTTTTGCTGGTTCCATAATAATTTCATTGGTTGGTAGTAAAAGACACTTTGCCTAATCCTATACTTTTTTAGTTTTATAACAAATTTGTTTATGATATTAGAGTAGACAGAAATTTAGGACTAGAAATGACAGAAAATATACATTTTTAAAACCATATAATATGTGACTTAAAACAAAGGAATCATTAAATATAAAAAGAAAAAATATGTTGTTTCATTTTCTTATTAATTGTATTTGGTTATTTGGTTATTTGGTTGGTTCCTTTTTTGAAGAAGTTTTGAATCACAGAAAGGTTACAACTGTGACAGGGGAGGATCATTGATATGGGGTGTCATTGATGGGGAATACATGGGAGGAGGTTCACCTGGGCCATACCTATAAGGCATATAAATGTGTTCAAGTGTTCATGCGGCATTGTCACGAAATAACATGAATTGAACTGAAAGAATATCGGATTCCCATCCTATGGAGTTCTGCAAGAATCACCCAAGTACAAGACCAGTGGCTAGTGAAGGAGGATGGTCCATTGATGGGGCCTTGATATTGACGACTCTCCTTTGAACCTTTACTTTTGAAATTGAAACTTAGCCTAGTATTACAGGGTGCCTAAGAATTACCTCCTGAGAGCCTCTTTGTTGCTCAAATGTGGCCTCTCTCTAAGCCTAACTCAGCAAAAAAATGCATTACCTTCCACTCAGCAGGGATATGACTGCCAGGGATAAGCCTCCCTGGCACCGAGGGATTACTACCAAGTACAAATTAGCAATGCAACTGGAAAAAGACCTTGGCCTAAAAGAGAAAAAGGTAAAGACAAATGAATTTATATGGCTAAGAGACTTCAAGGTGAGTTGGAAGGTCATTCCAGAGGTAACACTTAGGCACATCTCAGCAGGATCTCATTGACTACCAAAGTAAATATTGCCTCAAATAGCAGGGTTCTTGAGGACTCTGGAAACATCCAGACACTAGAGTCAGGGCAGACAGCTCAGGAGTTTGGTGCCCGGCCAGGAAGTCCTACTTTGGAAGTTATGTCCCCCAGTGTGACAGAGTTGGACTAATTTGTGGTTTCCTTTATATTTGAGCCTATAGTTAGCACTAGAGTTGATAAGTGTATGTCTAAGAGATTTAAATCTTTGGGCTGTCCATGTGCCAGCTGAGCCCTGAGTATCCACAGAGTTGCAACACCTATTCTCCAGTTCATTGGACTCACCCAGGACAACAAACAAGGAGATGATGATGACTAATAACTATCCCAAGGAACAGAGAGAGTTTGCAACTACAAACAAAATAACTCCATCCATCTGCCCCATGGGGTCTAAGCCCTTCCAAGTTACAGGTGGAGTGGACATCACCATCCCAGAATCCTCAGGATTGGGGAATGAATGAAGGAGTACAGTACACTGGTATTCTAGTGTAGACTTATTGTGATTCTAGCAATGGAAGAACTTTTATCATTGATGTAGTGGTAGTGGTCACCAGAGGTTCTGAGGGAAGGAAAGGGAAAAACAGGTGTGATATGGGGGCATTTGTGGGACTTGGGAGTTGTCCTGAATGACATTGCAATGACAGATACAGGCCATTATATATCTTGTCATAACTTACAAAATTGTGTGGGAAAGAGTGCAAACTACAGTGTAAACTATAATCCACGCTTAGTGGCAATGCTCCAAAATGTGTTCATCAATTGTAACAAATGTACCACACTAATGAAGAATGTTAATGTGGGAAAATATGGGAGAGGTAGGGAACAGGGCATATGGGAATCCCCTATATTTTTTATGTAACATGTATGTAATCTAAGTATCATTTTTTAAAAAATAAAAAAGTATGTTAAAAAATAGGGTGGTTTTGGGGGAAAAATAACACCACATGAAAGATATGGACTATAGTTAATAGTAATAATTTGATGATGCTGTTACAGTTTGTTATTTGTATAACAATACAAGGAGTTGATGGAGGGATGATGTTTGGAGCCCCTATATGATGTTATGTATGTTGATTTTGTAAGCTCACCACTTTTACTATACAATTATTGTTTATGTATGTTCATGTATGAGTGATATACTTCAATAAAAAATATATTAAAAAAAGAAAAATATAAAAAAAAAATGGTAAGCCTAAATGAAACATATCTATTATCAATACATGTAAATGTGCCAAACTCTGGCAAAACAAAACTACAAATTTTGTATCAGAATTACAAGAGTCTGTATAATCAAAGATACCAAGAACCCTTGAAGGCTCAGAATAAGTTTTGGCTTTATAGTCTTGGTCACCTATATCTGTATGCTAAAGAGTACATTATTTAGCTTTAGTTGTTTATAAAATTAAGTACCATGCTGAATGTAATCATTTCTGCACTTAACATTTCTAAGTTTCATCCATATTTGTGTGGCTTTATTTCTTATTTGTAACAAATATTATATATCTATATTCCTATTAATATGCATTTGGATGGTTTCCAGTTTTAGCTCTGATTTTCTTGGCCATAGATCCTGTGCATTTACATGAGTTTCTATCGAATATTCGAAAGAAAGTGTTCATTGGTTCTATAGCCTTTTGTCTAGCCTCAGAGACATCCAAAGATTTGATCACTGGTTGGGTCCTCCTTGCCACATTAATTCAAGAAATTCAAGATAAATGAGAATCCAGAAGAAATTTCTATGTACTGGCCCACATAACTTTAGTTTGATAACTGTGTAACAGGACCACTGTTGATATGATGCAGCTGGACAAGAGAATGGAAACCCTGAGGGGAATATGAGACTATCCAGGTAAAGCTGAACAGACTACGGGGTGATTATTTTCTTCACCTGTTTGGATCAATGACCATTGAACCCATTCTCTGGAAACCACGTGCATCTCCATTGTGGAGTGACTAGGTAATCATAAGCTGTGCCCAGGAGCCTGGAGCTCTCCTCAATGCTGCTGCTGTGCACTATGTGGTTTCCTTACTGAAATATTTCCCAAAGCAAGTAAACATGGTGATTTGTGAAGCCTGCCTTGTCTGGTGAGTTTGTTGTTAATTCAAACCCCAAAACATTACTGATATGGAACAGAACGCATGTTGCAAACACATTGCTAGGTATATAATTTATAAGTAAGAAGGTTTACTAAAATGATTTCAAAAATATTTTTACAAGTTTGTGCTTCTACCATTGCCTAAAAACCTTGCTTGATTCACTTTCTTTATAATACAGGATATTGTCAAATTGCTCAAAATTTGACAAAGGAATTGGTTTTAAATAGTATCTCACTGGATCTTAATTTGCATTTCCCAGATTAGTAATAAAATTCACTATGTTTTTCCTAGTTTTTGAAATTCTTCTCCATGGTCTTTCCTTGTATTCTATGGGTTGACTATGTCTTCCTTGTCGGTTTGTAGGTGTTCTTTATATATTACTAATATTATGCAAAAATTTGAATTATTTTGAATGTTTATAAAGTCAAATTTGCACAATATAAAAATAGTTTTATCATAATTCTTCATATCATAATGATATTTCTTAAATTATTTAAGTTTTCTTTTGTTTCACATTAAATATCAAAACACGTGTAAAATATATTTTGTGTTAATTGTGATTTATGGTTTTAATTGCATTTTCTCATATGTATATATATATTAATTTCAGATTTTATTCATTCAAGAATACCTTCTTCTTCAATTGCTCTGTCAAGTTACCTCTGTAATCATTATTTTCCATATATGCTTATGTTTTCTCAGGATTCTCTATTCTGTTTACTGTTAAGTATGGCAATTACTATACAAGTACCAAACTGCCTTGATTACTATCTTTAAAATATTAAAACTTATATATGATATGATAATCCCTTCTATTTTATTCTTTTTTTAGAAGAGTTCTGAATATTTTTGCCCTTTATTCTTCTACATAAACTTTTAGCAACAATTTGTCAATTTCAACAGGAATCTTATCCAATTGAGGTACTGATAGATTATTTTGGGTTTTCTAAGTAGATACCCATGTAATCACAATTAATTATTTTCATTTCTAATACTAATGCATTTTTCATTTAGTGGTTAGAATATCCATTTTAGACGTGTGTTGTGCCAAAGTTAAAACAGTTGCATGTATCCCATCTCTCTTCAGAGGTGCTTGTCACTGTCAGGAACTTAGAAGGGTCTGAGATTTTACTCCACTTAGAAGCTAACTAGTTAGCCTGCTAGAGTTTCATAAATGCTAGCAAAAGGATACCAGAGCCATAGGTCAGATACAAAGTACTCTATTACTCATGGCACAGCATGCAGCATGAGCTGCAAGTTTGCATTGGTTCACTTGCGCTCCAAGTTCTCTGGGAGTGATTAATAATGGAACAGGTGAATGCTCTGCCCAGAGCAGGTTTGTGTTGCAGCTGATGAAATCCCAGATTTATAATTAAGCTTCTGATAAACCTGCCCATACTCCCCTATTGGAGAGAGTCATTATCTTGATTACTCTGTAAAATAAGCAAACCATTTCATGTGAAGGGATAGAGAGGTCTTTATCTTTACTATCTAAGAAAATTGACTGTTAATGCTTAAACCTGAAGACTCATGAGAGATAAATGGAGAAGTGACTCCCAACCAACATCCCTTGGCATTCTATTTACCTCTTTGCCTTACAATTTGAACTCTCTGTTGAACTCAAGAAAAAGTTATGATTTTGCAGAAAATATGGTTTTTTTTTTCTCATTCTTAGATGGGTGCTATACTTCTTGAAGCTTTCTACATCCTAGGCAGATGTTTTAATAACAGAACATTATTGACAGACTTTAAGCTTATTATTTTTCAGAGATATGCAAACATATATTCCTACAATCTGCAATTCCACCTAAGATTCCTTTCTTGAAAATTTGGGTCTCCAAACACATACAATGATTTCTTGCTTAGACTATTGCAAAAACATTTTAATCGGTCTCTGCCACTATTTTTGTACTTCTAATAGTCTGTTCTAGTATTCCGCTGCTTGACAGATTATTTCATATTGTATATCAAATTATACATATATCTACTGATTTAAAAATCAGTATGTTTCCCATTACAAAAAATAAGTTTAAAAATTCTTACTGTTTCCTAATGACCATATATGATTTCTCTCTTTTTTCTTGAGAGAGAGAGAGACAGTAGGAAAGAGAGAGAGATCAACAGAGAAAGTGAGAGAGAACAAAGAAGAAGAAAAGAGGGAAAGTGGAGTGGGTAGGAGCAGAGAGTACTAAGATTTCTATCTTTATGAATTTTTCAGATATTTTACTACAAGCATTGCATTTATAAACAGAAAGAGGATACCAGTTACAAATTAATTCAGCTGTCATGGGAATATGACAGAGCAAACTGAGTGGATAAAAACAGAAGTTTGTCCTAGACAGTCTTATTTTTAATTCATACATAAGTATTTTTTAAAGATAAAATGAAACTATGTCGTGTTTCTATAAGAAGCCAAATAATGAGTATGCTCTTTGCCACACAGGGATGATGATATGGTCCTTCTCTTATAATAAGGAGTGACATCCAGAAACAAGGAAGCATGTTGGCCAATTATGGTGAAAATGAACAGCTCAATAATAATTCTTTCATAATCAGAATTGTTGTTACTGGCAGAGACTGTTGTGCATCCAGATGGATAATACCAAACCAATCTATGCATCAGATAAATTCTTTTCACAATCCGAGATAATATTCTGAGGTTTTAATGCTGAAAAAAAACACACCTAAATATAGTTTGACTGAAAAATAAATAATATTTAAAACCCATTCTTTGAGGGTGTATGCTTTTGTGAGTGTTTTTGTTTTTGTTTTTGTTTTTGTTTGTTATTTCCTGATCAATAGGACCTTCTGGACATTTCATTGGAATATGATTCCCATCATTTGTAGGCTGGATTCTAAGATTTGAATTTAGAACTGGTGGGAGCATTTTAGAAGCAAAATTGAACATTCCCCACCTGGCTTCATTTGGTGTGGGCTGCACTACTCTGCACGTTTGAGGTGATATATATTTCTATTTATATTTTCAAGTGTGCCTTCATATAATTCATCTTGACTGCCTCATTCATCTCTCTATCCCTTATCCATAATGTATTACTTTACTTTTATTTCTCTGTCTATAATAATGTGATTGTATCTCTATGTATAATTGAAATTCACTAAAAGTCTTGTTGGCTGTAACTTGGCACTTATCAGAGACCATGTCCTCTAATAATCACAAGAATGAAGGGTACGGATAGGAAAAGCAACAGTAGAAATGAGTATGTAAAAACATATGGGGAATTTTCCTTGAGTAATGAGACTACGTTTGTCTATAACATGCAGTAGATACTTGGTGAGTTAAATAGAACAGTTAAATGGAGCATTTTCAGAGCAGCTGAATAAACATTTTCAGAGCATTGTGGGTATACTGATTGAAATATTGACACATTTTACTGAACAAACCAGCAAAACTCGAAATGATTTCATTGATTTTTTTCCCCCAGTATCTGAGTCATTTGTATGGGAACTTGTACAACTAGAGGGGAAGCTTCTTCAAATTATGGGTTGATTTTAATGCATCTTCTTTTCCATCCTACCATGTAGTATATTGACCAAGAATCATTTAAACCAGTTTTCTAAGAATTGTCATTATTAACACTAATAATGAAAATAAATGAATGAATTTTATTGAGCTCCACAATGTGCCAGACCCATCTTTGCATGCTTTAATTAATTTAAATTTATAACAACTTTATTAGGTAGGTACTATTGTTAATCTTATCATACTGAGGATGTTATATAACATGCTGAAGTCGCATAGTTAACAAAATCTCAGTAAAATGCATGCTTGCACATTAAAATGTTTTAAAAAAGTAATCTTTGTAAAGTGAATTTCCAAAATAGAGTTAGAGGCATTTTTGAACAATACTGAATTGACTAGGCAAAAAAATGGGAAAGGATGAGCTATCATCTTTCATTAAACTAGGTCTATGGGACCTTGGCCAAAGTCAGCATAATGAGGTAGTAATAAAGAACAGTTTTTCTGACCCTTTTTTCCTGCTGTGCTTCATTCTGAAAGTTTGATATTGTCTTTTCTGTAGACTCTTGTTTGTTATCGGTTAGATCTTTTTTCCAAAACCAATGCAAGTAATTCTTTTAGGTTGTTTTCATTTGTATAATAAAGTATACTTTTACTTATCTTAAATGAATAGGTGATCCATCATATATATTGATTCCTTCAGTATATAAGGGAACACAGAAAATAATGAGGCTTCTGAAGAAGGGTAGCAATGTTAATAATGAGTTTCCAGCAGTTCATGTTCAGTCAGAAAATCTTTACTATCTTGAAAAGATTTGGAATTATTGTGTATTTTTGAATAAAATCAATTTTTCAATATCAAGATACTATTTTAACATTATTTCATATACGGTTTATAAAAATATTTTATACAATTGCTGAATTTACATATTAATACCTGAATTGTTTAATTTGCAATGGCAGAAAATCATAACAAGTTTTTTTGGATTTGTTTCTTTTTTTCCCAAATAAATATAAACTTTTGAGTCAAGACTATTCTTATATAACCTAATAAAACTTTATCTATTCTTAGCTATTTTAACAAGGGCATTTTTATGTAGTGTATCATGAATCACTATTCAATCAAACTTGCCCCAAATCACATTTATCCAAGAGCTGTAGCCTAACAAATTGGAAAGCCCATAGGACCCGTTAATAATTACTGGTATACTAAATTCTATTTATCATGAATCCATTGGATTTTTGGCTTTTGGCAAGTTCTTTACCATATTGGGTCTTGCTTCCTTCACATATACAATTCAGAAATTAAATTTTAAGTGTTAAATATAATATTTGATTATTAATCCCACAAATGTTTCTTATTTTCCCAAAACTTATTAGTCACTACTAAATACCATACACATCTTCCCATAGATAGTTCACAGTTTCATAAATCAGTGAGAGTGGAAATCACTGATATCAGTAAGAAACCTTAAGACGTCTCTGTGCAGTCATTATATTCTCAATTAGTATCCAGTATATTATGACATTGTTTGGTCTTAGGGTGCAGATTTGTTTATCAGTCGTCTGGCACATTGACTATATTAGTTTTGTTTGTTTTTTTCCCGAACATTAAATAACGATTCAATTAACCAGCACTTATTCTAACCCTTCTAGTTAAATATTGACATTCACTGGGTTTGTTTGAATTAAAATTGTTATTGTTTACTTTTACCCTTATACTTGTTGTAAGACCATTTTCAGCTTTATAATTGCAAAACAAATTATCATTTAGCAGTTAATTTGTTAGAATCCTACTAAATTTAGAAAGTGTTTGGACAGCCTTTAACAAACATAGGCATCAGTTGTAGTTACACAGACTTTCAATTTTATCCTTGTTATTTATTTATTGATATACACAAATATACAAATATTATTAGGTGTGGTTTGGTAGTCAAATGCTTCCTCACAAATTTTCTGATGTACTGTTCACCTCAAGTTTCACGCAGTTTTGAATCTATTCTGTTGGTCTTCACCTCTTTTTAATGGTTTATGTGTATTTAAATATTATAACTATAAAATCAAAAATGTATTACATAAAATCACTACAGATTAAGGTCTGATGTATCTCAAGCAAGTGAAAAGTAGAGGTCAAAAGTAAATTAAAGGGGGCAGATGTGGTTCAAATGGTTGGGCGTCCATCTGCCATATGGAGGGACCTGGGGAGGGACCTGGGTACGATCTCCAGGACCTCCCAGTAAAATAAAAATATATATATATGGAAGGCACATGGGCTGCCAGTCTCTGTGTGCCGGTGAGCTGCCAGGCCCCGGGAGCCATGCAACAAGATGATGCCCTAACAGGAGAGAGATGCAGGGGAGAGACAAGACGAGATGCTCCGAAAGCTCTGAAAACCAGGAACCGAGGTGGCACAGGTGGCAGAACACCTCTCTCCTACATCGGAGGTCTCTGGGATCGAATCCTGGTGAAGACTGGAGGAGGAGGATGAGAAGAGATGGCAGGAAACAGACACAGAAAATTGCCCAGTGAATGGACACAAAAACAGCAAATGGAAGGGGGGGGCGGTTTAAAATGGATAAAGTAAATAAATAAATCTTTAAAAAAAAAAAAGTAAATTAAACTAAATGACTACTTTTATCTTCCTTTCAAATCTGCTAGCCAAGTAAAAAAATAAAACATGCAAATGTAAATTAATTAACATTGATCTTCCTGCTTTTTTTTCCCGACAACACTTTATTCTTTGTAATTTTTCTTTAAAATTGCCAGGTAAGCTCGCCACTCAAGGCATTTTACAATTGTTCTTCACTCTGTCTGGAAGGCAATTCCTCACATTTTACTCCTTTAATCCCAAATTTTGAATAAGTGTCAGCTTCTCTACGAGTAGTTCCTCCACTCTAGATAACATTCTACTGACACTCCAACACTCCCTATCTTTTTTCTTACCTTTTATTTCATAGCAGCAATTATCATCTTGTAATACACTAAACACAGGGTATTGTGGATATAGGCCTTGCATTTTATTATTAACAATATTTATCTCACTTTGGAAGTTGGGAAATGTAAGCAAATATCAAATCAACTTATGCTTTTTATTATAGATTTGGGTAGCATAATCTTTTCTACGGCATAAATTTTCTCCTTGAACATTCAGTCACTCATCCATTAATTGCAGTCATTTGCACCAATTTGACAATGTTGGCAAACCCTTTCTAAGGCTTTCTCAATTGGAGGATATGATAGTATTAATTGAAAACCAAAGCAATCGTGAAAACAAATAGTTTTAGATGTTTATAGACCAAGTATGATTTACTATTTTTAACAGAGAAATATAACAATTGAATAAATAATTGGGCCTATTTCAGTCATTAAGACAGATTTTTGAGAATTTTTCTGGTAATCAATTAAAAACTCCTGAAAACATGTATATATTTTTCTTAAAATAAGGAAAACCCATAATAGTTTTTCATATCAATAATTATCTCAGTACTTATTTCTGATCATGGAAGAAAATGGTTTGTGATAAAAACATGTATATTTTCAGTTGGAAAAATTGGGCTCACATCACTCCTTTGAGTGATCAGAGAAACTTTCAAATTTAATTAAAAGGCTGGTTATACCTTGAGTATTTTGAATGGCTTTAAATAATGGAGTGGGGAAATAGATAGATTGCTTTCAGTGGAATATCTAAATAAAAATGATTATAGCTGTGTTTTTCATGGTTATATAGCACTGATTATAATTAACTTGCATACTTAAGCCATTATTAAACAATGTTTTAAAAGACTTCTGAAATTTTCAACAGGCTACTTTAAATTAGCCTGTAAAATTTTATACCCCAAAGAATCAGTCTGTAAAATTTTATACCCCAAAGAATAAATGAAATTAATTACACATTTAAAATAATAATAAATTGTAAATTGTGAGGTAGTATTTATTATATACCTATGTATAATTTGTATTTTATTTACATATCTACTACATATATAAGTGAAAATCATTAAGTTCTCTTGCATTACAGACAAACCATAGGATTCCAAAACCAAGACAACTTTTAAAAATTGTTGTTATACAATTATGTTGATGAATTCCAATCAGCTCTAAGGTTTGTTAAAAATTGGCATGTTTTTCCATTGAGTTTAAATGGAGATCATTATTCTGCTATCATTAAACCATAATTAAATTATAATTATAAATTATAATTGAAGGCATTAAATCAGGTCAGTTTTAATTTTTACTACCTTGTCTCAAGTTATTTCTCTGTATAACTGAATTTGCAATCTCAATTACTTTTAATTTTCCATCAAATGGAAAAACAAAGAGGTGAATTCAAATGATGAGACATGCTGCTTTGAAGAAGTGTCACATGAATTAATTTGGAGCTTAATTAATTACATTCTTCTCCACTATGATCTTGTTTTGCATTTTAAAGTTAAACATTGAAGCATGTTAGTGATAGTAATAATGTGGATTCTTAAAAATATATTGAGAACCTCTAAAAATTCCCATGCCATCCTAGATTCATACACTCATTTATTTTCTTTTTGTATGCATTTGTGCATGTGTGTGTACACATGTGTGTGACACCTGGTGTTCTTCCGTACACTTAAATAACACATAGCATCCATGATTTCAAGGAACTAACATATAAGTGGTAGAAATAGAAAAATATTCTCAATTATGCTCTGGATGTTTAAGTTCTACAATAGAAGAAATATCAAAATGCTATGGGGAAAATATAAAAAGGGACACAGAAATGAGACTTTGGGGGTTGGGGCTTGTGGAAAACGTCTATGGAAACCATGCTGCCTGGGATGGATCTGAAAGATGCTGAAATATAATCATATAAGTAAGTGAAGGAAAGCTGCAGAAGCATATGCCATCTTAAGTGAGGGAAATGGGTTATTCACTTACAAGCTATGCTTTCACTATGGACTGGTAGAAGATAAGTCTGAAGAGCTATGTAAAGCTAAAATCATGAGCTATCAATATAGTAATAAAATGTATATAATGATAATGTCAGCTGGTTAATACTGGCAAATCATTTTGCACTTTAGGGAGTTGATGAAATATTGGAACAGGTTTTACTGGAAAAGAAACGGGGGAAGTAATATTATATTAATGAGGATATCGTTATATATTTCAAACCATATACCTAATCCCCAAAAATGCTTAAACCTCTTCACTCCACAGTCTTTACCCTACCCTAGGATATCAATCCTGAAAAGAGCATAAAGGATAAAAAAATATATAATCAGTATGCTCTTGATTCAACCTAAACAGTCACACAACATTAAGTCTATGTAGACCTGGTTTGGAGTAGTCCAATTGCTAGGATATTAAAAGATCCCTTCTTTCTTGCAATAGAGATGGGCCCTGTGCCCATACAGACCACAATCTAAGAACTATTCTTTCTGTCTAGTTTACCATGTCAGACTTCAACAGTTTGTTTCCCAATCTCGCAGGGACTTTGATATATGTATATGAATATACTCATTCATTTTAAAAACAACTAGTTTTTACCTAAAATATGTCAAGCTGCATGGTAGTTGTAAGGATACAAATATGTGCTGTTCATTGGCAGATTCTAAAAAATGCTACTCATGTCCAAATAACTTACAAATGTCCCAACTCCTTTCGAATAAAATGTAATATGCACAGGCTAATTGTTTGGATATAGAACTAAAAAGTACTTGAAATTTGAACTGTTACTCCTTCAAAACACATTTTTACAAATATATTGTTTGTATCAGAACAGATAGCTAGTAAATATTTTCCTCTCCTTTTGAGCTGGAGCTTATCTGTTTTCAGTCTGCCCTTTCTCCCATTCTGGCTCAAAATAGTTCCAAAATATTTTGGAAAGAACTGAAATTCTGATATAATCCAGTTGATTATATCTATCACTTTTATTATAATTATGAATAAAATTGCCTGCCTTTATCATAATTCATAGCTCATATTCATAATTCATATCAGTGAGATCCTGAAATATTTCACCTTTAGCCACTGGCTTACTTCACTCAACATAAAGTCTTCGAGATTCATCCACGCTGTTGCATGTGCCAGTATTCCATTCCTTCTTTCAGCTTAGTAATATTCCATCACATGTATATACCACATTTTGTTTATCCACTCATCCTTTGATGAACACTTGGGTTGTATTCACCTTTTAGGTAATGGTGAATAATGCTGTGATGATCACTGGTGTGCATATATCTGTTCATATGCCTGCTCTCAATTCTTCTGGGTATATTTCTATTATTGGAGGTGCCAAATCATATGGCAATTCTCAAGTTAGCTTCTTGAGGAACCACCAAACCATCCTCCACAGTGGCTGCACCATTCTACATTCCCACCAGTGGTGGATAAGTGTTCTTATTCCTCCACATCCTCTCCAACACTTGTAGTTCTCTCTCTCTCTTTTTAATAGTAGCCAGTCTAATAGGTATAAGATGATAGCTCATTGTCATTTTGATTTACATTTCCCTAATAGCTCTTGATGGTGATCATATTTTCATGTACTTTTTAGCCACTTGTATTTCCTTTTTGGAGAAGTGTGTATTCAAATCCTTTGCCCATTTTTAAAATGGGTTGTTTGTCTTTTTTTATTTTTTCGAGATGTATGATTTCTTTATATGTGTCGGATATTAGACCCTTTTCAGATAAGTGGTTCCCAAATATTTTCTCCCATTGAGTAGGCTGGTTTTTTACTTTCTTGACCAACTCCTTTAAAGCACAAATTTTTTCAAATTTGAGGAGGTCTCATTTATCTATTTTTTCTTTTATTGCTTGTGCTTTGAGTGTAAAGTTTATGAAACCATTTGCTACCACAAGATCTCATAGATGTTTCTCTACATTATCTTCTAGGAGCTTTATGGTCTTGACTTTTATATTTAGGTATTTGGTCCATCTTGAGTTAATTTTTTATGGGCCATGAGATGGTGACCCTCTTTCATTCTTTTGGATATTGATATCCAATTCTCCAAGCACCATGTGCTGAAAACACTATCCTTTCCCAGTTGACAGGGCTTAGTGGCTATATATGCATGGTCTATAGTTGAACCGTCAATTCAGTTCCATTGATTAGTATGTCTATCCTTGTACCAAGACCATGTAGTTTTGACCACTATAGCTTTGAATTATGCTTTAAAGTCAGGTAGTATGTTTTCTCCAATTTTAGATTTTTTTTTTCCAAGATGTTTTTGGCTATTTGAGTCCACTTAATCTTCCAATTGGATTTGATAATTGGCTTTACAGTTCAGTAAAAAAAAAATTACTGTTGGAAATTTTATTGGGATTTCTTTCAATCTGTAAATCAATTTGGGTAGTTTAGACATCTTAATGATATTTAGTCTTCTAATCAACGAACATGGAATATTCTTCCATTTTTTAAGCTATTCTTTGATTTCTTTTAGCAATGTTCTGTAGTTTTCAGAGTACAACTCCTTTACATTCTTAGTTAAGTTTATTCCTAGATATTTGATTCTTTTAACTGCTATTATAAATGAAATTTTTTTCTTGATTTCCTGCTCAGATTGCTCATTATTAGTGTGCAGAAAGGCTACTGATTTTTGCATGTTGATCTTATATCCCACCACTTTACTGAACTTGTTTATCAACTCTAGAAATTTTATTGTAATTTTATTTTTCGGGATTGTCTACATATAGGATCATGTGATTTGCAAATAGTGAAAGTTTTACTTTTTCCTTTCCTATTTTGATGTTTTTTATTTCTTTTTCTTGCCTAAGTGCTTGAGCAAGTACCTCCAATGCAATGATAAATCAGAATGGTGACAGTAGGCATGTTTTGTTAAAGATCTTAGAGGGAAAACTTTAGCCTTTTACATTTAGCCTTTCATTGCAATGCGACCTGTGGAATTTTCATATATGCCCTTTATCATGTTGAGGAAGTTTCCATCTAATCCTATCCTTTGAAGTGTTTTTTTTTAATCAAGAAAGGATGCCATATTTTGTCAAAAACCTTTTCTGTGTCAATAGAGATTATCATGTGATTTTTTCCTTTTAAGTTGTTAATTGATTTTCTTATGCTGAGCCATCCTTGCATATATGGGATAAAACCCATTTCATCATGGTGTATAATTATTTTAATATGCTATTGGATTCAATTTGCAAGTATTTTGTTGAGACTTTTTGCATCGAAGTTCATTAGAGAGATGGGTCTGTAGTTCTGTGTAGCATCTTTATGTGGCTTTGGTATTAGTGTGCTGCTGGCATCTTAGAATGAGTTGGGAAATGTTTTCTCCTTTTTAAATTTTGGAAGAGTTTGAGCAGGATTGGTATTTGTTCTTTCCAGAATGATTGATAGAATTCATCTGTGAAGCCATCTGGTCCTGCATGTTTCTTGTTTGGGAGATTTTTGATGACTAATTCAATCTCACAATGTGTGATTAGTCTGTTGAGTTCTTCCATTTCTTCTTTCATTAATGTAGGTTGCTCATGTGTTTCTAGAAATTCATCTATGTCATCTAAATTGTCCATATTACTGGCATACAACTTTTCAAAGTACTTCTTATGATACTCTTTAGTTCTGTGAGGTCAGTGGTGATAGCCTCTCTCTCATTTCTGGTTTTATTTATTGGCACCTTCTCTCTTTTATTATTTGTTTGTCTAGCTAATTGTGATGGCTAGACTAATGTGTCAACTCAGCTAGATAATTGTGTCCAGTTGTTTGGTCAAGGAAGCACTGGGCTAATTGTAATACAAGGACATTTATGGACTTTAGTTACCAGTGAGATTACTGCATACATGGCTGATTACATCTACATCAGCCAGGAAGATTGCTGTCAGCAATGAGTAATGCTTTATCCAATCAGTTGAATGCCTTATAAGGGGAAGTGATTTATGCATTCAGAGATAATTTCCCAGCTCATTTTTGGATAGCCAGCATCTCCCGGAAACTCATCAAGGACCTTCATTGGGCTTTCATTGGAATCCATGGTTTGCAGCCTGCCTTGGAACCTGGACTTGTGCATCCTCACAGTCATGTAAGAGACTCTTATAAAATCTCATACTATTGACAGATATCTCCTGTTGATTCTGTTTCCCTAGAGAACCTGACTAATACACTAATAGCTAGTCAATTTTATTAATCTTCTCAAAGAAACAGCTTTTGGTTTGGTTAATTCTTTCTAATTAATTTTTATTCTCAATTTCATTTATTTTTGCTTTAATTTTTGTTAATTTCTTCCTTCTGCTTGCTTTGGGATTAGCTTGTTGTTCTTTTTCTAGTTCCTCCAGATGTGCAGTTGAGTTTTTTATTTTAGCTTTTTTTGTGGTCAGAGAAAGTGATTTGTATAAATTTAATCTTTCTAAATTCATTGAGACTTGTTTATTGACATAGCATATGGTCTCTCCTAGAGAATGATCCATGAGCATTCAAGAAATAGTTATATCCCTGCTATTATGGGGTGTAATATTCTGTATAAGTTCACTAGGTCCAGTGTATTTGTCAGCCAAAGGGGTGCTGATGCAAAACACCAGAAATCAGTTGGTTTTTATAAAGGTATTTATTTGGGGTAGAAGCTTACAGTTACCAGGCCATAAAGCAAAAGTTACCTCCTTTATCAAAGTTTATTGCCACATGTTGGAGCAAGATGTCTGCCGATGTCTGTAAGAGTTCAGGCTTCCTGGGTTCCTCTCTTCCCAGGGCTTGCCTTTCTCTGTGCTCAGCTGCTATAGTATCTCCACAAGGTCAGCTGTAGGCTATTAAGTGAACGGATTGTTTCTATTCCCTGGGCCTTCTCTATTTCCTCACAACCAAGCTCTTCTGTGTGCTTACTTCCCAGGGCTCCAACTCAAGACTCCAACATCAAAACTCCAACTCTGTCCTTTGCCATGTCTTTTATCTGTGAGTCCCCACCCAGCACGGTGGGGGGAACCCAATACCCTACTGACGTGGTCCAATCAAAGCCCTAATCATAATTTAATCACCCCCAGGTAAAGACCAGTTTATAAACATAATCTAATATCTATTTTTGGAATTCATAAATAATGTCAAACTGCTACATCCAGCTCCTCTAACTTATTATTCAAAGTCTCTGTTTCTTTATCAAGCCTTTGTCGAGATATTCTGTCCAATGGTGATAGGTTTATTGAGTCCCCCACTATGATTATAAGGCATCTAATTCTCCCCTTAGTTTTTCCAGTATTTGTCTCATGTATTTTGGTGCTGCCTTGTTAGGTGCATTTTATGATTGCTCTTTCTTCTTGGTAGAGTGCCCCATTTATTCATATATAGTGTGCTTCTTTGTTTCTTTCAACTGTTTTGCGTTCAAAATCTTGTGGGAACCCTCTGATCTTTAAATCTATGAAATAGCTTGGAGGCCTGTTTTTCTGCCCACACAGAGAAATCACCACTATCAGTTCCTGCCATAAACAGAAACTTTCCTGCTAATATTATCTCCCTTATCTCACATCTTATTTCTTAAGTATATTATTAAATGTTTCTGTAACCCTGCTTCCCCATTATCAGCCTCGAATTCTTATGAGATTATTTACACCCCTCACAAGTGATACCTGCCTGCTCCCCTGAATGTTCACCCTGACCTTGACTGTGAAAAAATCCTCAATAAAACCCATACTGGGATCAGCTTGAGAGGATAGCTTCTTCAGCTGTTCTCCCCCTGACATCTCTCACCCTCCATGTTCAGAGTAATTACATTGCACCATCACAGGCTCTGCCAGACAGACTCCTGCAAGACTTTTCAGGACAGATTCCTGTAAAATTTATTTTGTCCAATATTAGTATAGCTATTCCTGCATCTGTTTGGTCACAATTTGGGCGTAAAATCATTTTCGAGCCCTTCACTTGCAACCTGTTTGTGTCCCTGGGTCTAAGGTGAGTTTCTTGTAAATGTCATATAGATGGGCCATATTTCCTTATCCATTCTACCAATATGTGTCTTTTGATTGGAGAGTTTAATCCATTAACATTCAATGTTATTACTGTAAAAGCAGTACTTGCATTAGCCATTTTTTCTTTAGGCTTATATATGTCATATTTTTATTTTTATTTCTCTTTTTTTCCTTTTAGTTACTCTTGTTAATAATCTTCCTTTCTACATTTCTCTCCAACCTTATCTCTCCTGTTTTTTTTCCTTTCAACCTGCAGAACTCCCTTTAGTATTTCTTGAAGGGTGGGACTTTTTTTTTTGACAATTTTTCTCAATTTCACTCTATCTGTGAATATTTTGAAATCTTACTTATTTTTGAATGATGAATTTGCTGGAGATAGAATTCTTGGCTAGCAGTTTTTTTCTTTCAGCACATTAACTATTTCATACCACTTCCTTCTCACTTCCATGGTTTCAAATAAGAAATCAGAACTTAGTCTTATCAGCTTCCCTTATGTGTGATGTATCTCTTTCTCTTTTCTCTTGCTGCTTTAAGGATTCTGTCTTTGTATTGAGCTTTTGACAATCTCATATGTGTGTGTCTCAGGGTAGGTCTGCTAGGATTTATTGTGCTTGGATTACACTGTGCTTCTGGTAGATGTACATCAATGACCCTAATAAGAGCTGGGAAATTTTAAGCCATTATTTCCTCAAACTCCCCTACTGCTCCCTTTCCTTTCTCTTCTCCCTATGTGATGCCCACAATGCATATGTTGGTGCATTTTGCATTGTCATTCAATTCCCTGAATCCCTGCTTGATTTTCCATTGTTTGTATAACTGTTCTATCTGTGCAATTTCAGATGTCTCATTTTTTATATCACTAATTCTTTCCTCTACCTTTTCAAATCTGCTGTTATGTACTTCAGTGCAATTTTGCATTTTGCCTTTCCTCACAGCAAGATCTATTATCTTTTTGTGTATGCTTATAATTTATTCTGTATGTTTCCCCAGGGGTCTTCTTGATTTATTTTATCTCTTCCTTTACTACATAAGTTGATTAAGGATATTTGTATGCATATCCTTGATTAGTTTTTCCACGTTATGTGTCTCCTCCTGCTTTTAAGTTTGTTCATTAGACTGGGCCACAACTTCTTATTTCTTATTATGGCTTGTAATTTTTTGCAAAATTACAAAAAATGTGTAAGCATCTGCTTATCTTGATGGGCTTATTAAGTTGGTTAGTTTCCCTTTCTAGTCTAAGGTTTTATTTTTGTTTGGTTTTGTGTATCGTGGCCTCTAACACTTGGTTCCACTTATTCTGTATCTTTGTAGTTGCCCATGTTCAATGGAAAAACTATTAGAACTACAAAAAGGAAAGAAACAAGAGAAAAAAGAAAAAGAAAGGAAAAAATTAAAAAGAAGGAAAAAAAGAACAATAAAGAGACAGAAAACATTAATAATAAGAGGTAAAAAAGTAAACAGGAATAAAATTTTAAAAGGTGAGAAAAGAAACAGGAAAAAATTAATAAAATAAAATAAAATACCAGATAAATGAGAAGAGAAGGAAGAAAGACAAAACAGAGAAAGTTAGAAAGGAAGGAAGAAGAGGAAAAATGGAAAAATGAAAGAAAGAGAGAAAGAAAGAAAGAAGAAAGAAAGAAAGAAAGAAAGAAAGAAAGAAAGAAAGAAAGAAAG
>JAKSZT010054334.1:17390690-17431224 GCA_026826555.1 Tolypeutes matacus
AGAAAGGAAGAAAGGAAGAAAGAAAGAAAAAAAGAAAGAAAGAAAAAGAAGAGGGAATAAAAAGAAAAAGAGGAAGGGTGAATGTGGGAAGATGGTGATGGACTAACAGGCAAAGATGAATGATCTCACAAAAACAATGGAGAAAGAGCCAAAAGCATTCCCAGGTACCTGATTTGGGAGTCAGCAGGCCAGGTCAATGCTACACAGCTCCTAAGAGGGTAAGAGACAGTGAGATGAAGAAGCTGAAACAACAAACATGAGTTACCAATTTCTCATGGCAGCTGGGAAGGGCTCCCCTCCCCCACCCCCCGAGTTATTAAGCTGGAGTAAAACACCTGGTTCATTACAGCTGACTGACAGGGGAACAGTCATCTTCCTCATTGTGAGATGTTTCAAAGGAAAAGGGAAAGGAGGTAGAAATGATTTTCCTTAGGGAATTTGGCCAGCAGAGCCTCATTTGACTCTCCAATCTGGATATTCAACACAGGAACACAGGAAAGTTGAGGTGAAACACCTCCGTGGAAAGGTGCACTGACTAGCGCCATTTGCTCACTGGTCTGGAAATTGCATGGACAAAGCTGTGCTTTGTGATTCCAACCCCTGGGATAAAATCAGTGTCCCATTAGTGAGCATCTGACATGATTTTGAAAACTTAACCCGGGCAATTTTAAATATTGAGAATAAGTTGAGCCAAATAACAAAGAAGAGATTTGGAAAAAAAAAAAAAAAAAACAATAATCAAGAGAAAGAAATTGGCCAACAGAGTAATTCACCAACATATTCAGATGCCTAGATATAAGCAAAAAATTAGAAGTCATACTAGGAAATATGAAGAGATGGCCCAGCCAAAAGAACAAACCAAATATCCTGAAGAGATATAGGATTTAAGAGAGTCAGGGATAATCAAACAACTCTCCCAAATCACTTCAAATAATTTATAGAAAATATGACTAAAGAAGTAAAGGATATAAAAAAGACACTGGGAGAACATAAAGAACAATTTGAAAGCCTGCAAAGAAAAGGAACAGACCTTATGGGAGTTAAAGACATGATGGATGAGATTAAAAATACATTAAAGCCACATAAGAGCAGACTTGAATTGCTTGAAGACAGAATTAGTGACTTCAAAGACAGAATACCTGAACTGGAAAAAACAGGAGAGCAGAAATAGAAGGGGATGGGGAAAAAATGTCAGGGAATTGAATGACATTGTGAAATGCACAAATTTTCAAATTTTTGTTTCCCAGAAGGAGAAGAGAATGGAAAAGGGTCAGAAAGAATATTTGAGGAAATAATGACCATAAACTTCCCAACCCTTATGATATAAACATCAATATCTGAGGACAATGAACCCTATACAGAACAAATCTGAATAGACCTACCCCTAGACACCTACTATTCAAATGACAAATATCAGAGATAAAGAGAGGATTCTGAAAGCAGCAAGAGAAAAGCAAAGCATCACATATATAGGAAATTTGATAAGATTAAGTGTAAACCTTTCATCAGAAACTGTGGAGGAGAGAAGAAAGTGGTATGATGTATTTAAGGTATTGAAAGAGAAAAACTTCCAGCCAAGAATTCTGTATCCAGCAAAACTGTCCTTCAAAAATGAGTGTGATTACAAAGTCTTCAGAGACTAATAAAAACTGGTAGAATATGTTACCAAAAGATCAGAATTACAAGAGATATTAAAGGGTTTGCTGCATCCTGAGAGGAAAAAACAAGGACAAGAGGCTTGGAGAAGAGAGTAGAAATGAAGGTTGAATTAAAGGATAAAAAGATAGACAACAGTATGATATGACAACAGAAAGCCAAAGGACAAAATAGATAGAGAAAGCAATGCCTTTACAGTAATAACGTTGAATGTTATTACTTGAATTCACCAATCAAAAGAAAATGACTAAAAGAATGGAATAAAACATATGAGCAATCTATATGTTGTCTACAAGAGACCCATCTCAGACATAAGGACACAGCTAGGTTAAAAGTGAAAGGCAGGCAAAAAGTATTTCATGCAAATAGTAACCTAAAAAAGAGCTGGAGTAGACCAGATAAAAGTAAAATAACTATTATACTATGAACAATAATTACACAGTGCAACTGGAGAATTGTTCCTGTGATCAGTATTCTGTAATTTTATTCATACAGAATAAACTCTTGCTTTTAATTGAGGAGGACTGGAGAAGAGATATATTTTTGTATACTTCATTTTTCTTTAGCTCTTTCTTATTCATAATTTCTAATTAAAATAATCTATCTGGATCAATAGTGATTTAGCATGAACACTGTTGAACGAGATATGAGTTTTCTTGCCTCATAAAATTATGAGTTGGCAAATTGTTATATGTTATAATTTATTCCAATAAGATGTGAAGAATTCCCAAATAGAAATTTGATTATCTAGAAAGAATTATGGCCTAAATGGAAATTAAATAACTAAACCAATAATTTATTTCATGCATAGAGGTCATTCAGTCCAATAGAATATTGCTGGAATATAAAAATTAGAATTATGTAATAATTATTTTCTATTATATTTTAATTATTATTTACATTTAGAAATGTTTGCTGTTATGCTATTTTTTATAATTGATTATACTAAATCTAACATGGCTTTGTACTCTTGTTTAAAATTTGTCATTTCTTTCAATCTATTTTTCTATTTATTTTACAATTTTAAAATAAAGAACTTGCTTACAGCTTAAAAAAAAACATTGATTATATACTTTGGATAGATCATATGGTATGTGAATATATCTAAATAAAACTGCTCAATAAAAAAATAAATAACTGTGCAAGAATATCCAGAAATAGCAGCAATGTACAGCAGGAGAAGCAGAGAGACTGAGAGGTGAGGAATTTCCTTGTCGTTTGTTTGACTGTTTTCTGTTTATTTTTATTATTGAAATAATGAAAATGCTTTAATAATGATTGAAGTGATGAATGCATAACTATGTGATTACACCAAATACCATTGATTGTACACTTTGGATGAATTGTAGGCTTTATTAATATGTATCAATAAAGTTGATTTAAAAAAAAAAAAAGAGGAAGAAAGAAAATTAGAAAAAAGAGGGTAAAATAATAATAAAAATAAAAAGGGAGGAAAAAAGAAAAAAAGAGAGAAAATAAAAGAAGAGAAATGGGAAGAGAAGAAAAGAAAAACAGGAGGAGGAAAGCAAATAACAAAGAGGAGAAGGAAAAACAAACAAAGCAAAACAAAAAAATATGGGCCTTTCTCTCAGACCACCATGATTGCCTAATCTCCTCCTCTCAAACCTTAGAAAGTCAGTGCTTGCATGCATGTTTGGGCTGACCCAATTTTCACATTAAAGTAATCTCTTCCACAAAGAGCTAGGCAAAAGTGTTTTATCCAGAGACCATTTTTAGTTACTAGAAAACTAAGCTTTAATTAATGATGCCCAGAACAATACATAAATACTTATATATCAAACTTATGTGGCTTGACGGGTATAACTGATATGAAGCCTCTTTTTTAAGATAGGACATGATGGGGATTTTAATAAACATAAAATTACTG
The DNA here is from genome assembly GCA_026826555.1 of Tolypeutes matacus. Lineage (NCBI taxonomy): Eukaryota > Metazoa > Chordata > Mammalia > Cingulata > Chlamyphoridae > Tolypeutes > Tolypeutes matacus. The sequence continues at coordinate 17,394,235 of JAKSZT010054334.1, forward strand.
GTACAACCATTTTTCAAACTTCAGATATATATTTCCCCCACCCCCCATATGGCTCCTTTGTCTGTTTGTTCATTGTTTTTGCTCATTGTTTGCACTTGTTGTCTGCTCATTGTTTCTTTAGGAGGCACCAGAAATGGAACCCAGGATCTCCTATGTGGGAAGCAGTTTCTCAACTGCTTGAGCCACATCTGCTACCCCAATATAGTTTTTAAACTGGCACAATCCTACTGCCCTCAAACTATCCACTTTTTATTATACTGACCATATTTTAACAAACATGATAAAATCAGTTGCCAATGTTTAAACTTAAGCGCCAAAACCTATTAAAAATGGTTTATAATATAGTATCTCATTTAATATAAAGTGGCATGCTTTGCTATTTAATAAGAAATTCTGAGGATAAAAACTTTATTAAGGAATTTATACATTTATTTGTTTATGAAATTCAAAAACAGACTGAAAAGTACATGAAGAATGTGGGTTAAGAGAAAATCTATTTTAATAATAAGCTATATGAAAATTAAAAACAAAATAAGAAAATTATCTATTTTTTTATCTTTAAGAACATTCTTTCCATATATTACTTTCACTTACAGAAAAAAAGGCAATAAAGAAGTATTTTTCACATGAAGCAATGATATAGTGATGTCCAAAGGGAAAAAGAAGTCTATATCCTTATTAACATCAATCAGTTTGGATTTATATGGCTTATTAATAGACTATAAGTCATACTGTATATTTATTCTAGCAAGAATACAAATCTGAAGATATTGCAACTGTGCATTTTAACAGAAAATTTGAGAGCCTTCCTTTGACAATTGGTCAAATGTTATCACAAACCCCAGCATAAAATATATGTGTTGCTCTTATATTTTGACATTTGACACCTTGCCAATTGTTAATTTAGTAGTCATACATTATATATTTTCTTACATTCCTTTGTAAGAATAATTTTCTCTTTATTTTAAAATAAACTATTTTTTAACTCATTATTTCAAGGGTGTCCAATGTGCCTAGGATATTCTTTCAGAGTAACTGTTTGGTAAAGTCAGTCTGTACAGGATGGTCTCTCAGGGTGGCATATATGTAGCAGCATTTTTAACCTTGGGTTATATTCAAAACAGGTGAATTGTGGTATGCCTGGCTTAGCACATCTTCAGGAATCAGGTTCTTATAGTGTATGTCACATATGTGGCTTTTTTTCCTGCACTTTTTCCTAGTTCTTATTGAGAGAAGAAATAGGAGTTTGGGCCTTGAGCTCTGACATTCCCAACATTTCTCCAACCCAGCTTTTCAAATTATATTTGAAAGAGAGTTCCTCAAATTAGTTGTAATGAAAGTGTGGCTCCTTCTCTTATTCAGATCCCCAACTCAGGATTCCCTATGAAAAAGTTTAAGATGTTTCCAGTTACCAGGGAAACCAACCTCCATGAGGTTTCCATATTGGACACCATCTGAACTAGAATTTGAGTTATTAACTCATGGGCCTGCCAGGGGCTTAGTGTCTTAGATAGCTTTTCCCATACACAAAACCTCTTTCATAAAATACTTTTGCATAATTTTATGAGATATAGATTTACTTTTCATATCACCATTCACTAGATGTGGAAACTTGGAAAATGAATTTTATCTCATGGAGTTTCTGGCTTCTCATTGACAAAATTGCGATAAAATGCTATGTACTCCCAAAAATTGTTGGGAATATTAAAAGAGCTCATGCTAATATACACCATGTTTTTAGTAGAGTGACAATCCCAGAATAAGCAGACATTAAGTGGTAGCTATTATTATCATATTAGGTGCATTCCCCCATACAAGCAAACCCATACAAGGGATTTTTCACACATTTTTAATGGACACTTATCCTTCCTTCTCTCTCTCTCTCTCTCTCTCTCTCTTTTAAATCTCTGACTCACCTTTCCAGATGCTCTCTCTGTGCCTTTCAGACTTGTTTTATCAGATATAGGTCTTTTTTCCCCCCACATTCAGTTCAACACTTAGAATACTATCATTTTAATAACCAATAGTTACATATATATCAATACAAAACAACAAACAAACGTAGCGTAATGAGTACAAGCAGTGGAATTATTTCAAGAGTATGGCTGGGATTAAAGCTTTAAAGGAAAACTTCTGGAGTGTAAGTCAAAAAAGGGTAGCATCAAAAAATTTGAAAAACAGAAATACATGTTGTGATTATTCTTGTTACTATTGCCATTGTTCCTATTTTGTTTTGTTTTAGGGCCAACTATTTGCTGAGATTTTAAATACATAATGGCAGAGGGTCTGTTGTTGAAATGCTTGTAAAGATGAGAACAGCCCACATAGGGACCACTTAGTATGGTTTCATTAATGGCATACTGAGAATAATGCCTTTGTCAATATGCACCTTCATGCAATATACACCTTCATGACGGACTGAACCAGAAGTAGGAATAAAGGGAATAAAGAGATGAACAGGTATCTTCCCAAGCTACCAGGAAGTTATTTTCTACAACTATATATACGTAAGTAAGTAAGCAATTCACTTCTAGACAGTGAGGGCAATGATATAATAGATTAGGCCTCAGCAACTATTGAAGCCAAGACAAAGAACAATCAACTCATGTGAGGGGTGTAGGAGTGAATTGTAAAGAGCATTATATTCACTGAAAATGGGTCTAGAATAAAAAATAAGGGCCCCAAAAGTAGGTTGCCTCCAATTTATCCTTTAAGGAAAGTGCCCTGTGGTCAAGTGGTGAAAGAATTAAAAGTGTGAACTCTATTTCAGGCAGTGAACAAGCTAGTATATATGAGATGATATGTATATTGTATATTTTCATTTAACCCTTTCAGCAAATTTGTGACAGTAGTTATAATCTGCAGCCTAGATAATTAAAGTAAATTACCCAGGAAGATGAAACCAGTTTAAGGCAGAATAGGGATTTAAATCCAGATTTAACTAACTCCAAGTACTGACTTTTATCCCATTTCACCAGGGATTCTCAATCCTGTATGATTTTTCCCCCAGGGGACACTGGCAGGGGCTGGAGACATTTTTGGTTGTCATATCTGGGAGAGAAGTGCTATTGGTATCTAGTAGATAGAGGCCAGGAATACTACCAAACATTTAAAAAAATTCACAAGGCAGTTCCCACAACAAATAATTATCTGGCTCCAAATACCAATACTACTGAGTTTGAGAAACTTTATATTACACCATGTTAAGATGACATGGCTGAAAGTGTTTTGGTCAGATAGAAGAGATAGTATGTTCTAAAGATATGTGAGAGAACATAAGTTTGAATCGCTGTGGTTTAGTGGTATTGAGGCAAGTTAGTATATGGAAAAGGAAAGAGACAGCTGGGAACCGGCAGGAAACATGGCCACAAGACCTTGCCCAGAAACCTCCTGCAGGGAAGGCTGATACTAAAGAACAAAGCCAGAAAGACCCACTGAGACCTTGGCCACGACATCCCATTTGGAACTTTTTCCAAGTCAAAGGGAAGCCCAGGATAACCCCAAACAAAAGGCCTCTTCATTGGCCCCCTGAGAGCTAACAGGTGAGGCAACCAATGAGAACAGCAAACAGCTGGGCACCCCCAACATTAGAAAAGGGTAGTTGGAATTGTCTTAATAGGCCTAAACAGGGGCCCCACTTGCCCATCTCACCCTGCAGCACGCCCACAACCACGTGCATACTGTTTTTCTTTCCTTGTTTCTTAATAAAGTCTTCACTCCTTTGTCTACCTAATGGCATGTCCTTAAATTCTTTTATGTGATATAACCAAGAACCTAGAAGTCCAGAACCCAGAGCGTTCTGCTAACAGTGTGGTAAAGAATCTGAAATTTATCCTAATACCAATATACTCTCAGAGTAAATACCAACAATGCATTATATTGTTTTAATAAATTCTGCTCCTCTACAGACATAGAGATTGGGTAAAAAACTTTTATTAAATCGTTCTCCTCACATTCTTATCAAGAAAAAAATATCAAAGTTTGCAGATTCACAAACACACACATATGTAACACACACATAAAAAATAAATGCCAATTTAATTAAGACCTTCATTTTGATTTTGAGTGTGCAAATAGTTCCTAACATAGAATTAACAGTATTAACAACAGTTTTGCAAAATGTGAAAAAATATGTATTAATATTATTCATTGTCAGAGCATAATATGCCAGAATGTGTTCATCTAATGCAAATCCTGGAAGCAATTCTACTAACAGAAACTGTTCTGGATTTCCATCCCAGATGGAATTAACAGAAGGAGCAGTGATCCGAGAAGAAGATTACCAATTCATTTCAGTGCAACCAGTAGACACAGAGGGAAAGGGACAAAAGAAAAAAAAAAAAAGAAAAAAGAAAGGAAAATGAAAGTGGTCAAAATCTTATTCTGATTATTATAGATAGAATCCAAGAAACCAGCCAGTGACTGAGCTTTCCAAGGCACATAGACTGACCTCTCTGACCTCTAATAGTCAACTGTAGCACATTACTATGCAAAAAGCTAAGATTATATGGGGTTTGGTTTGCAAAAAGGAAGTAGGTAAATATGATGCATTCTTATAATTTAATCAGACAGGTACAAAAATGCCAGATAAATGAGGGCCATCCTATTAAACTGCAGTTTAGGAAAGTAAATAACCTGAAAAATATACATTCTAAGGTTAGCAATCATTATTTTTTCATAGATAACTATTAGTTGTCCCTAAATGGATAATATAAATACATTTGATCCTTATATCATGTGATAATTATTTTTATGATATTATAATTTTTTCACAGTTATAGTCCTTTCTAATTTTTCCCATAGGGAAATAGTGCTTGGCTTAAAGCAAAAGTTTGGAATTACAAATATGCCTATACTTTGTGAAATTTTAATATAAAATAGTTTAATTACCCAACTAATTAAATTATCTCTTCCTCTTCCTCCTCCTCCCCCTCTTTATTCTCCTCATTTTCCTTCTCCCCCTCTTCCTCCTTCTTTTTCTTCTTCTCTCATTCTCTCTCTCTTTCTGAAAAGATGAGCAGGGTATTAATGAACAAACACAAGATGTTAGAAATTCAGATACCATTCACTAACAATTTTATGCATTTCCATGATGGCAATTATATTAATACCTCAGGAAAATAATTCCATTTAGGATTCTATCTAAATAGAGTGTAAATTCTTAATGTTATTAAATTTCAATTAAAAATCTGGGAAGAATCAATACTTCTAAGGAATTTTTGAGTGAATAAAAATTATACCCATATACTCTGCAATTTTTGCATTGTTAATATTTCCCTTAGACACTTATTTCTATTTCATATATAAAATTTAAGCATTTTCCTATTATTTTTGCATCTTTATCTAAACATCTTAATGAACTCTGACCACACACACACATACTTATTATTTTTTTCCAAGAGAAGGTTTCTCAGGAATATATTTAAAATATTAATATATTGTTATGTAGGACAATTATGGAATTTTTATTCTATCAGTAACCTCGTAGATTCTTGTTTCTTAATAAAGTCTTGAATGGTAACTTCTGGAATAATAAAACTTCCCCTAAAATGTTAAATTCTACCAAACTCTGAAAATCAAAATCAGATGTAAAAAAACAATTTTACCTTAACATTATAAAAAAGTATAACTTCAGGACTTAATTTCTTGTAATAATTACAATAAAATTTCCCTTTTATGGATATATGGGGAAAATGCTTAAAAGCTTTACTTACTTGGATATTAAGAATACACCCGTCTAGGCACTGGTGAAAATATCACACCTTGAAAAGGGAGCACACATAAAAAACAAAACAAAGAAAAATTTTCTGTTCATGGAGAAAGGGAAGGAACACCTGCTGAGCCAGGAATTACAACTGGGTGGAGGTTCAATAGCACTGAATGGGCCACACCATAAATACTCAGGGACTAGTGCTGGCTTAGGACTGAGGCTTAATAAAAGACAGGGTGGAGAAAGACAGTCACTGAGGCTCAGTGCAAAGAGAAAACCTAAAGCTGAGGGAAGAAATGACTGACATTGAGAAAAAAATTTCTGGGAATCAGCCATACTCTAAACACAAGTCAACGCTAGTGGAATCTAAGAACTTTTATACTCTGGGGGTAACGATAGTGACAAACACCCTACACTTAGTATAAAAATATGAAAGTGGTATATCTGTGGGCTTTTTAAAAAGTAATCTGAAATAATACCTAAGATACATCATTGTTACCTACTTATTTTTTGTTCACCAAATTTCATGGCTTTTTATGAGGTAATGTGTTGTGTTTGAGAGTCTATTAGAGGTCGGTCCATGTGCCTTTGAGAAAAGCTCACTCACAGAAAAGCTGCTGATAAATAATATCAGAAGTAGCTCCTGGGTTCTCAAAGAACCAGTAAAAAAGTTAAATTCTACAAACAAGCATAGAATAATGTGACAAATATCACCTCCAAAAAGTCCCTACCAAGACAATGGACACCTAAAGCCAATTAAGCTTCTAGTTTTGCATATTTGGCCCAGTTAAAAATAAAGCCCCTTTAACACTTAACCCACCCCTGTTAAGACTAACATGTCCCCACTCCAACCAATAAAATCTAGCCAATTTCCTTCTTTCTGTTTATTCAATTGCCCTGCAAACTGCCCTGCCTCAAAGCTGCTTTCACTTTTGTAAGTGATTGGTTTCATTTCTGAAGCAATTCCAGTGCCTTGAATAAAATGTAAACTGCAACTCATCTCTAATTTGTCTTTTGATACTGGTTTCATGAACTCAATCTACAGACATCAGAATGAGTTTTTGACCACCTTCATTTTCCTATCCCCTCAGTGTGTACTGGTAGCACATAAATGAATTGGTTTTCTTTTTGTCAGATCACAGCTCCTTCTGTAAATTCCACTTGGTGTGAAATCCAGAACATATTCTGCAGGTGAGATTCTTTTCAGTATTTTGCATTATTTGGAAAAATAGAGTTTATTGATATTTAAAACAAACCTCCAAAATAATAATAAACCACCTCTTTTTTTTGAAAAAGATACTCAAGAGAATGTAAAATCAAAGACTAAAAGAATGTATTTGAAACTTACATATTTGACAAAGCCTTATAGCTACACTGCCTTTTTATTTTCTCTTTTTGTACTAGATCATGCGGTGGAAACTTAGATTATTTAACTGAGACTTTTCCTCTTTTCCAGTGCAAATATATATTATATTTCCAATACATACAATATAAATTACTCTCTCAGCATAGCTTAGCTATGTCCCACAAATTTTGACATACTGTGTTTTCATTTTCATTCAGTTCAATATATTTTCTTATTTCCCTTGAGAATTTTTCTTTGGCCCATGGCTTACTAGAAATGTGTTGTTTAGTTTCCAAGATCTGGGAGATTTTCTTATTATCTTTCTCTTACCGATTTCTAGTTTGATTTCATTGTGGTTGGAGAGCATACTATATATGATTTAAATTCTTTAAAATTTGTTGAAGTTTCTTTGTTAAGCCCGAGATCTTGGTATATGTTCAATGGGAATTGATAAGAAAGCGTATTCTGCTGCTCGTGAATGAAGTGTTCTAAAAGTGTCAATTAGATTCTATTGGGTGATGGTATTGAGCTCTTCTGTATACTTTCTGATTTCTGGGTAATTGGTCCATCAGTTGTTGAAAGAAATGAATTGCCTATTTCTATTTCAGTAGTATCAGCTATTGTTTCACTTATTTTGCAGTTATGTTTTCTGGTGCATGCTTATTGAGGATTGCTATGTCTTCTTGGTGGATTGACAGTTTTATCATTTTATAATATCCCTCTCCGTCTCTAGTAATTTATTTTTGCTCTGAAGTCTACTTTATCTGATATTAATATATCCAATTCTGCTTTCTTTTGATTAATGTTTGTATGACATATCTTTTTCCATCCTTTTACTTTCAACTTGCCTATAAGTACAGTTTGATTTTCTTAGTTCAGCATTTAGTTTGATCGTGTATTTTAATCCACCTGGATAATCTCTATTTATAATAGTTAAAACAGTTGCATTTAATGTCATTGATATGTTAGGATTTAAGATGGCAATTTTATTTAATTTTTTTATGTTACTCCATGTTTTGTTTCTCTGTTTACTTTTTCCTGCCTTCTTATAAATTACTTGTACATTTTAGAATTCCATTTTGATTTATCTGTTGTGATTCTGAATATATTTCTTTGTATAGCTTTTTAGTGGTTGCTTTAGGTATTACGCTATACATACATTAGTTAACACAGTCTATCAGTGTCCTTAAGTGTCCTTATTTAACAATTTGAGAGAAATATAGAAAACTTACCTTCCTTTACTTACATTTACCCTCCCTGTTAATACTATAGTTGTATTACTTTCTCTACATTTATTTAAAATCAGATCATTCAGTGTTGTTGTTGTTGTTGTTGTTGTTATTTACTTTTTATTGTAATATAAAGCACAAAATTTCCCATTTTAATCGCACTGAAGTGTACAATTCCATAGTATTACTTACAGTCACAATATTGTGCTATCGTCACTGACATCCATTACAACTCCTTTTTAGTTATTTTAAATAGAAGCCATCAAACATAAGTTAGAAGACTCAAGAGGAAAATGTCTATTGTATTTACCCATGTTTTTGCTTACCATCTTATTTCCTCCTTCCTTATATGCCAAACTTCCTTCTTTGACGATGTCCTCTTTGTATAGAGAAATTTCTTTAGCCATTTGTTTCAGATAGTTCTACTGGCAACAGTTTCTTTAAGTGTTGCTTGATATGAGAATGTCTTAATTTCCCATTCATTTCTGAAGGATATTTTCATTGGTTATAAATTCTGGATGCTGACAGTTCATTTCCTCAACAAGCGTACCACTTCCATCTGGTCTCCATGTTTTCTGATAAGAAATTTGCTATCATTTGAATCTACCCTCCTCCCCCCTTATGTAAGTTGTAGTTTCTCACCCACTGAGCTCAGGGCTTTTTCCTTGTCTTTAGTTTTCAGAAAGTTGACTGTGATGCATTTTCATATGGACTTATTTGATTTCAGACTGATTGGAGTCCTCTCAGCTTCTTAAGTCTATAGGTTTATGTCTGTGGCTGTATTCTGAAAGTTTACTGCCATTATTTCTTTGAGTTCTTTTCAGCACTGCTCACTTTCTCCTCTCCTTCTGGGACTCACATGTCATGAAGTTTGATTATATGTTACAGCCTCATACGTCCCTGAAGCTCTGTTCATTTTTTTTATTTCCCAGTCTATTTAGTCTGTCTTTTTCAGATTGTGTATTTTCTATTGCTCTATCTTCCTGTTCACTGATTCATTCCTCTGTCCCTGCCATTCTGCTGTTGACTCTATCCACTGAGTTTCTTTCTTTACTATTTATTTATTTTTGTTTTAGTTGTTGTGTTTTTCAATTAAAACTTTTCCAATTGGTTCTTCCTTATTTCTTTGCTGAGACTTTTTATTTTTCCATTTGTTCCAAGCATTTTGATGATGATTGCTTTAAAATCTGTGTCAGATAATTATCTATGATTGCCATTTTTCATTTAGGTAGAATCTTCCTAGCTGAGCGTGACGAATGGATTTTGATTGAAACTTGGATATTTTGGGTATTATGTTTTGAGATTCTGGATCTTATTAAAACCTTCTGGCTTCCATAGCACCATTCTGACAGGAGGTCTGGGGAACCACCTCCTTACTGCAAGGTGAGGGAGGAATTCCAAGGTTTCCACTTGGCCTCTGTTGACACCAGAGTGTTGGGCCATTCTTTACCATTGGGTGGAGGTGGGAGATCCAGCCCCCAGCAAGCCTCAAGCAGGAGTACCTCAATACTGTTCACATACCATCCACTGGTATCACAGTTTAGAGGTAGAATGGCCTCATTACCACTTGGTAACAGCAGAAGTCTGACTCTCCTCTAAAATTCCTCTGATACCATCCAGCAGGGAGGAGGAGGGGTGCTTCATTACTGCTGGGTGAAGGTGAAAGTCCAGGATCCCCAAGTGGTCTGCAATGACATAGTAAGTGAGAGGGCTTCACTACCCTGTGGCACTGATTACTCCCTATGCAACCTACTCTGACAGCACTCTGGTATGTCTGTGGGAGGGCCAAAGGTAGTTGGGACACTTTCTTATACCCTAATGAGCAAAGAAGTCTAAGTTCCCCACTCTATCTTTGCTGGCATGGGTAGAGGTGAGGGCCACTTTTTTTTTTTCTATATTTGGCTGGAGTAGAAAAACTATCATCTAAAAGATTTCTATCTTACTAGGCTGCCTTTTCTGGGTCTTTTAGTCATAGAAAGCAGGTATTTGTTGGTACTTCTTTTGTCTTTGTCCATTGAAATGTATGGGTTGCAGACTTCAGCCCAAGTCTGGCAGGCAAATAAAATACACATTGATCACCATTGTCCCTTGGGTCTCCAGGTCTCTAGACAGCCTACCTTATTATATCTACTTTTCAGAGGTGTACTTATGGGGTGGAATAAGAAAAAGACATCACTCCATGAATTTACATAATATATTAGAATTTTATGTTATCTGATTTGAGGCTGCATGCCATAATCTCTGATATTAAAATAAAAGCAAACTAATTTTTATTTTTTGTTGTTTGCTTGTTTCTTAATTACAAAGATTAGAAAATAACACCTCATTCTTTAAATATACTTATTAACAGCTGATATTTCAATGGACATTATGGTCTTTTAAAATAACTTATCTATTTCAGAGTAATCATTATGATTGTTCCTGATAATAAAATTAATTTAATTTTATCAATAAAGTAAATTATAGGAATGGTATATGGAGTCTAACATCTACGGGAAGTGGAGTGTTCTGTTTTCTCCCCTACAATGTCTGTCTTTTCTAAAAGTTCATATTTAACTTGGGCAATAATGTGGTTGTTTGCATTATATTCACCACCTTAGTCTTTATATTTCAACCAAAAATGTTTTTATTTTGAACTAATTATTCTTTATGTCCAATTCAGCATGTACACACTTCGCTTGGTAAAGTGTTTAAAAACAGAGTTTGTAAATAATTTTTTTAAAAGCACCACCACCAACAGAGAAAAAAGAATTTCAACCCCAACTAAAAACAAATGAAACAAATAAACAAACAGAAGTGGTTAAAAAATAAACGTACCTGCTCTGCCCAGTTCATCAAACCATTCCTGGTATTCTCTTTCTACTGCAACTTTCCTTCATCATGGAGATAACAAGCAAACAAATCAGTTAGGAATTCTGTCATTCTTAGAGAAAATGTAATTATATCTCTACATGTACTTGTCAGTTTTGATTTATCATTTCAGCAAGAAGTGAATAATTCCTCCTGATTTATTTATTTATTTATTTACAATTTGTAGCCATTCTGGTACTTAATAACTCTGTAATTTGAAAAGGTTAATTGGCTCAAGCAAAAGAAATGTAGGCAATATACATTGGATCCCAGTGGAATCTTGCTCTAGGATGATTTCTCTAATGTTGTCGAAGGTTTCTTGGAATTACTGAAACATATACTATGGGCAATAATCAAGAAAGTCTGTATTATTTTTGTCTAGAATGCACTAACCCTTTTATAACAAGAGTCTGAATTTCTTTTGGAAAAAATTCATAATATTCTCAGACCTAAAAATTGTGTAGGATTAACTCCACTCCAGTTCTAAGGTGATCCCTAATTAGATAATGCTAATCAGCTTATTCATGCCACTGAACACAGTAATTGATTCTGTCATGTGCATATATCCTAATTAGATCCAGCAGGAAATGAGAAGGTATAGTTAGGTGTCTGAGAAGAGAAACTTTCTCTCCTCCTCAGAGTAGGCAGCATGAGTTATAAAGTCTGGTCATGGAAGAGTCAATTTGCTAATATGAAAGGATACTGTGGAGCTGAATCACCACATGCAATCTAAGGAGTAGCCCACATTAGTGGAAGTCAAAGTGGAGTGGCAGAGAGAAAAAAAAGTTATTTGAATTCAATACTCCTCTGGAATCTTTGCATGCTCAAAGGATTTTGAGTTACCTGAATCCATGTAGATTAGTTGTAATATAAATTGTCCTTATCATTAAGGTCTAAACCCTGGGCAGCCATACTGTAAACCACAGCCAGATCTTCTCTCCACCAATACATGCGAGTATGGAAGGTGCAAATAGCTGAACTCAATGCCAGGCCTCAGACATATTTATATACAGCTCAGATCAAACATCTTTCCTAAACTGCTCAACAAGTTGCTCATCTCTATGCTTCCCATCTTCTTTTACTCACCATTTACCCTTCTTAATTAAAACTCACACTTTCAATATTTTTGTCTTCTCTGAAAATGTCTGCATTCCTGTTCATCATCTTTATTTTATTGATCAGATTCACTTTGGCACTAACGTCCTGAAAAATAATAACAACAAAAATAACCTCTCTTTCATGGCCATAAAGTTCCTTTCACTTTTTTCTCTTGTTTATGTCTGTAACCCTCATCTCATCACTGCTTCCCAAGGTAGTTTAGGAACACTAACATTTGGACAGAACCTAGAACTCAATCCTTCACACTTCACAGTCTGTGCTTTTAGTGTCCCCCAGGCTAGAATTATCTTCCAGGGTCCTTCATATGACTGATTTCTGGCTCACATTTTAATTCTCAGCAGAAATATCACTTTCTGAGAAAGGACACCTCTGAATGACTGATATAAATTAACACTTTCCATTATTTTCTCTCACGTGGCCCTAGTCATTTCCTTCATAGGACTTAAAATCTGCAGTAATTTTCATGTATGAATGATTGATATGATTCTACTTTTTTCATTTCCATTTATAAGTAAGCCTGACAATGTAAGAAGCATACTTGTTTTATTTTAATATCTATTCTCAGGATTGAACACCATCTTGATACTCAATACATATGAATTGATTGAATTTATTTCCAACAATAATCAAAAGAAACATATTGGGTTTGGTTCATGACCAAATGAGCCAAATATGAAAGACAAGCTTTGTTGATTTTGCCTGTGCATGCAAGTAATGGAATTATTTAGGCTCACAAAATTTCTGAAAAAAAAGTTCATATATAATTAATATGAATGTTACTGCAAGATACACCTGTGGATTTATATAACTTAAAGCACAATACCACTCATTCCCTAGAATTATATGAATCACAGTCCGTTTGTGAGATTGTAATATTAATCATATAGCCAAGTGACTAATAGCACTAATTTCTTGTAGTGTTGAGTAAATTGTATTTTTTTGTATGCTGGGGAAAAATATATATCCAGTACTACATTATTTAATTTTTAACCTGTGTTTTGTGAGCCCATTTATGTACTATGTAACAACAACAACAAATTGAACTGAAGGAGAAAGGAAGAGAAGCAGCAGCTATGAAAATGGGGAGGAAGAAGTGATGTCTCTCTAAATGCTAGTCTTTCTAGCATACAGCCTACAAAAATATTATTATTTGTTACATTCAACTGAGGCCAGAAGAAGTAAGAAGATAAAAGGAAGATATAAAACTGTGGTGGGAGGGGAGTACACTAGTGAGGTGGAATCAGAGGCACTGAAAATGGAAATAATTATGTTAAGAAGAAAGAATGAAAAATATAAAAAGTAAATGGAGGAATATATTATGTAAATCATTTTTACATTAGAAATCCTTCAACAAAATGTGTATTATTCTAGACTACATTAGCACATTGAATTTATATTCTCTTATGAGAACAATTTGGTCAGTCTTCAAGCAATAGAACTGTTTCTATATCCTTGGTAATGATAAGAAATAGCTACAGGAAGATGCTGTACCATTTTTGTAACACAGGAAGACATATTTTTTTTTTATCATATGTTACTATTATTTTGTTATCAATTGCTATAAAAGATCTTAAACAACTGTATACACATTCTCATCCAGAGCTTACCTATGTTTTGGGTAAGTAGAATTAGTGTTTTAAAACTGCATTAGTAAAAAAAAAAAAAAAAAAAACTGCATTAGTTATAAGATATTATATGTTAGAGAATATATATTTTCATTTTACCTGCCTTTTAAGGATGAATTAATAAAATAGCTTTTGTACCTCTAAAGGAAGAAACAATAGCAAAAAAGAGAATGAGATTTTTTGCTCTTTGTTGCTGCTGCCATTCTGATAGAAGCTACTGATGACAGTAGAAACATCACATTTTCAGGCTCATCAATGCTTCTTTCCTCTCAAGCTGGAGCTGTGAGGGAACAAAAATATCAGTAAGTCCCCCTTCTCTGTCACGACTACAAACAGTTAGGTGCAGTAGTTTTATTCTTATAAATAAAGATATGAGCAGCCTCCCATTGCTAATGCCATTATAAAATTTATATTTCTACAAAATACTTAAATTTCTCTGATTCCCTGTGGAGCCCCTCAGCATAAATTTCAATGAGCATAGGAAATGGTTGTAGTATTTGTTTAGAGAGTTCCACTCAGTGCTAATATTCTTCTATCCAATTATACAAGAATTCTATTCATGTTCCATATGCACACATGTGCACACACATGCACACACACACAAACACATGTTGGTCCTCTCTAAAACCTAGCTCAACAAGCTTAGAAATTGGCTTAAATTCAACAGTAGGCTTGAATTAAATTTGTGGGTGAGTTAACTTTATCTTACAAATATATTTAATCAAGACACATCAGTAACAACTCAGTTTGATCCGATTAATGACATATAAGATTTTATAGAAAAAAGAAATTTTCCCAAATTTAAAAAAAAAGAGCTTTAAGATGCCTTCCTGTTCTTGTGCATTACCAATAATTAGAAATTATTTAAGTAAGCACCTAATTTCCAGATCTAAAATACTGACTTTTTCTGGGTATGCTTGGGAATATCCAGCATTAGAAAGAAACAAATTCATTGTGCTCTTAGTATTCAGGCATGTATAACCATTGATATCAAAGCTGAAAATTAGCTCCTTTATCAAGATAGGTATATTATAGATTTTCATAATCTAGTGTACATGAAACCCTCACTGCTTCATGCAAAATTTTCATGGAGTTTATAAAATGCCTGAAATTTTGTGCAAAACCTTGTTTTGAGGAAAGTAAGTGCAACATTCTGACTAGTTATGGATGAACACACTCTCATAAAGTAATTATGAGTAATGAGAATTATCTTTTAATACATTTGAAGTTTGATTAGAGAAACCATAATAACTTATGATTACGACTTTGCATTAGTTAGCCAAAGGGGTGCTGATGAAAAGTACCAGAAATCTTCTGACTTTTATAAAGGGTATTTATTTGGGGTACAAGCTTATGGCCACAAGGCCCTAAAGAGTCCAACTCAAGGTTACTTTCTTACCAAACTCTGTTGCCACATGTTGAAGCAGGATGGCAGGCAACATCTGCAAGGTTTCAACCTTCCTTCTTCCTCTTAAGGCTCCGTAATCCCAACTTCTGATATCAACTGTAGGCTGGCATAACACTCCCCTTCTCTCCACGGGGCTCGTGTCTTTCTGGGCTCAGCTGCTCTGTGCTCTTCCCAAAGTCAGCTGTAGACTATCAGGCTCATCTCTCTTCCCAGGGCCTCTGCCATGTCTATTGAGCTGTCTCTATTCTTCTGTGTTCTTTTCCTTTGTGTCTACTTCCATTTGAGAGTCTGTTTTATCAGCCTAAGGGGGCTGGGACTAGATGCTGAGTCATACTGTAATGACATGGTTGAATCAAAGCCCTAATCTTAACATAATTTAATCAGACATCTCAGCTCCATCTAATACAATCAAAGGGTATCACACCCAGAGAAACAGACCAGTTTACAAACATAATCTCTCTTATTGAAATTAATGAATAATATCAAACTGCCACGCTCTACCCTCTGAATTCCAAAAAGACATTACAATATTCAAAAAAACTTTTAATCATTTCAGTTAGCCATGTTAAGTATCATATCACAAACAGTTTAAAGAAATAGTTTGTCTGGGGGCAAAGTACTGTCTGGCTGTAGACCTCTGAAACTTATAAAACAATTTATCTGCTCCCAATATACAAAGGAACAAACAAAGGATAAACATTTGCATTACCATAAGGAGAACTGGGGAGGGAAACATGAGTCACAGGTCTCCTACAGTTCTGTAAACCTGTAGGGCTACTTCATTAAATTTCAAAGTCTGAGATTCATTCTCAAGATGATTGTTTTTTCTTCCTGGGGCCTCACGGGGACCCATCCTTCCCACAGACTTGCCAATGGTCATTTTCTTGGTTCCAACCTCATCAAGCATCTGGTGGCGCCTTGACATTCCCTATTCTAAGGGGGGCAGGCCCACCTCTCTCAAACCTTTGGGGTGTCAACATTAGTCTGCCCAACCCTTGGGGAAAGTGCTCCACCCTTTCAGTAGCCTGGGGGAGCAAACAGCAGGATAGAGCATCTACTCTCTTTATCTGCCAGGGGAAACTCACCATCTCTGGTCTCTGTACACATGGGTGTGGTTCCTTTCTTGGCCCAAGGAGATGCCTTAATACTAGATCTCAGTTTCCAAAATTTTCTCTTACAGCCATTAAAGACACTGGGGGAATATATGGAAGAAAATATCACTGTACATATAAGACAGCAGATCTTACAATGATGAAAGACATCATGTCTAAAAAGATTTTATATTATTTAAAAAATTATTTTTTCATTTTTTAATATTTGTGATGCAATGGTCTTGTAAAAGTTTTTACTGAAAAACTCCCATTAGCCAGTCTTTCTTACTGAAAATAAATTATTAATAAAATTAAAAAAAAAATTCTTTGTATTTTATATGTTATTTTAAAAACTATCATTATTATTTCATTTCCTTATTTATTTTTATTTGTTTTTTTTTATTGGCTTCATCTTTGGACAGGATTTGGATCACAGAAAGGTCACAACTGTCACAAGAGAGGACCATTAGTGTGGGTGTCAGTGATGGGGGATGCATGGGAGAGGGATAATCTGGGGCATATCTCTAAGGCATATGAATGTGCTCAAGTGTTCATGAGGCATTGTCATGATGTGTGGAGATCCAAACAATAGCCAAAAGAATATTGAATTCCCATTCTGGGGAACTCTGCTATATTCTCTAATGGGATAGCAAGAATCCCCAAGGGTACAGGGGTGGCGCCTAGTGAAGGAGGAACCATTGTGCCAAGCCCTTGATATAGATGATTGTACTTATGAACCTTTTCTTTCAAAATTGAAAATTAGCCTAGTATTATATGTTGCCTAAGAGTTACCTCCTGAGGGCCTCCTTGTTGCTCAAATGTGGCCTTTCTCTAAGCCGAACTCACCATATAAATGCACTACTTTCCCCTGTGTTGGACATGACTCCTGGAGATAAGCCTCCCTGGCACCAAGGGGTTACTACCAAGTGCCAATGAGCAATGCACTTGGAAAAGACCTTGGCAATGTGGGGGAAATGGTAAATGCAAATGAGTTTTTATGGCTAAGAGATTTCAAAGTGAGTCCAGAGGTCTTTCCAAAGGTTACGCTTATGCACATCTCAGCAGGATCTCATTGACCGTCACAGTAAATATTGCCTCAAATAGCAGGGCTCCTGAGGGCTCTAGAGACATCCAGACACTGTAGGCAGGGCAGACAGCTCAGGAGTTTGGCACCTTGCCAATGGGCCCTGCTTTGGAATTTATGCTCCCCAATGAGACAGAGTCAGACTTACTTGTGCTTTCCTTACACATGGTTCTTTAGTCCCTTCTATTTGAATCTATATTTAGTACTATCCTTGATAGGTGTATGTCCAAAAGACTTAAATATTTGGCCTGTCCATGTGCCAGTTGGGGCCTGAATCTCAGCAGAGTTGCAACACCTACTCTCCAGTTCATTGGACTTACCCAGGGCAACTAACAAGGTGATGATGATGGTCATCAACTATCCCAAGAGAGAGTCTGCAACTGCAAGCAGGACAGTTCCATCCATCAGCCCCATGGGATCTAAGGCCCTTCTCAATTAGAAGCAGAATGGGGACCATCATTCCCAAATCCTCAAGACTGGGGAATGAACAACGGACTGAACTATACTTACTATTATTCTACTATAGACTTATTGTTATTCTAACAATGGAAGAACTTGTATCATTGATATAAAGGCAGTGGACACCAGAGGTTCTGAAGGGAAAGAAAGGGAAAAATAGCTGTAATATGGGGGCATTTTCAGAACATTGGAATTGTCCTGCATGACCTTGCAATGATGGATACCGTCCAGTATATATTTCGTCATAAATTACAAAATTGTACATGACAGAGTGTAAACTATAATCCACAGTTAGTGGCAATGCTTCAATATGTGTTTATCATTTGTAACAAATATACCACACTAATGAAGGATGTTGTTAATGTGGGAAAATAGGGGAGGGGGAGGGAGTGGGGCATATGGGAATCCCTTATATTTTTATGTAACATTTATGTAATCTACAGTTTCTTTATAAAAAAAAAAAGGTATCATGCTTAGAGAAACAAGCCAGTTTATAAACATAATCTCTCTTTCTGGAATTCATAAATAATCTCAAATTGGGGGAATATATAGAAAACATGTTTAGTCAGAAACTGTTATAGTGAATGTCAAAACAACATTTACATAACACTATACTGCCAGGGTAGATAAAAGTATATTTTTATGGCTCCAGAGTTTTATTTTTAGGATGATCATATGCCAGAAATAAAATTAACATGGTATGTCAATAACTAAATGATGACTTGACACTAAATTCCAGCTTCTGCTGCATCAGAATACCTGGCTTGTGGTTTGTTAACTGTTATTCCAAAGGTTATATGAAAACTAAAGATGACTTTTCCAAACTTTTAGAAATCCCCCAAAAGGAACTGACATAGCTTCTGCATTTTAAGAATAGTTCACTCCTGGACCATGAAAACATTTATAGAAATAAATACTCAAAAACAACTTTTATCATGGTTTTAGGTAAAACTAATTTTGATCCATCCACCCTTCAAACAGATTATCTAAGATAATGCTGCACAGTCACGTAGTGAACTTTCAATCTACATGTGTGACACTTGTGTGGGCTCCAAACTCTACATTAAACAAATTATTTTAAAAGATCTTTAAATATTAGTTTGCAAACTATCTAATAATTCTTATTTCATTAATAATCTCCATATGCATTAATCTTAATGTAATGATCACTATTATTCCTTGGATACAAAGTATCTATTCTGATTCTGTGATTTTCTAATTCTTGTCTTTTTTCTTCTTTGATGCTAAATATATTTCTCTATATTGAATTAATGAATCAGAACCCAAATTCGAGATTCCATCCTTAATTAAAATACATTATGTCTAAATAGACATATAATGCCTATCTTAAGTCTCAAATATTGAACTCCTCATATAAGAGCACACATTTTATAAATGTGATGATCGCCTCACTCTACAGCCAGTATCTCAAGAGCAGGTAGCTGTCCAGCATTCCTATAACACGCAAACACACTCAACCAAACAAACATGCACATATCTGAATTATATATTTTAACATTGTTGGCTTTTAGCTCAGATCAGTTCACATATAAGTCATTCATTATTTTCTGATTCCTTGAATTCATAAATTAAAGAGAAGCCTCAATGTGCTTAGCTCATATTGTTTTCCCAGATGTGGACAAATATTTATTCCTTGAGAGCACTGCCATAATTTAGATACTTTGAAATCTTGGTGAAATTTAGAGTTAATTCTTATAAACACAGCAGTGTTAATTGTGTCTTCCAAATATATACATGAAAGGTATCTAGTAATATCCCCATGTGCATATTCTATGATGAAAATCATGCTAAAACATTTTATGGGTCAGAAATGCTTTTGCCTATAAATTAAATGGATAAAACACACGAGGTTTTTTTTATTTGTTTGTTTTGTTTTGTTTTGTTTTGTTCCTTGACAGAAGTGATAGAGTTATATAGGTTAAATATTAACTAAATAACAGTTAATCTAATAGCAAATTCAAGTGGAAATAAAATATAGGAATGATTCTATGTATTTTTCTGTAAATATATATATTTGATTTATATATTCTCTTAGATTATAATTTTGTGCAATTCACAATTTCATGGACAGATAAATTAGGAAGTAAAGACATTCTTGAGAGATAGTCACACTTCAAATGTAGAAGCTTAATATTCAAACTAGATTTCGTTAATATTAATTTACTCATAACAGTAGAATTATACCCATTATTTGCACAGAGAAAAAATAATGCTTTTATTATTTAAGAACAATTTGGGTAATACCCATTAACACAAAGATGACTTTTCCAGGATTGTGCTGACATATTCTAAACTTCAGCAAAACCTTAATATACGTACCAGAACAAGAGAAAATGATGAAAGACATCATGAAGAATTCACATGAATTCTAATTAATTATGGAAGAAATCACAGCATGACTGGATCCACTAGGTCATATAAACCAAAGGCAGAGTAGAAAACCTGGAAGCATGGACCTGTTGCAAGCTTATGATTTGCTTCAGCAAGTGTGTCAGAGTAGGAAGTCCTCATGAAGTTTATGTTCCTGCTAAAAATCAGAGGTCCAATAAGCACATCTCCTCTGTGAATAAATAAATAAAGTTCTGCCTTTGAAGAGGAAAGGTCAACATGTGTCATATTACTGGACCCCTGGAATCTTCACCTAGGTGTCAAGTCCCTTAAAAACAATATGATATATTTCTGAGTCTTTAGCACACATTTGTTTTCTAAGAGATCTATTCTATTTACTACTCCCAAATCAGTAGGTCTAATCAAAATAATATTATCAATATGCTAGAATAGCCTGATGCCCAATGGAATGGTGAGAGGATCTAATACCTGGGAACTAGATCATGATAGAGATCTGAAGAATTGATATGGTCCTTATATTAGTCAGCTAAAGGGGTGCTGACGCAAAATACCAGAAATCTGTTGGTCTTCATAAAAGGGTATTTATTTGGGGTAGAGGCTTACAGTTACCAGGCCATAAAGCATTAGTTACTTCCCTCACCAAAGTTTATTGCCACGTGTTGGGGCAAGATGGTTGCCGATGTCTGCAAGGGTTCTGGTTTCCTGGGTTCCTCTCTTCCCAGGGCTTGTTTGTCTCCAGGTGCAGCTCCTCTGCTATCTCTACAAGGTCAGCTGTAGATTATCAGGCAAACAGCTTGTTTCTTTTCTCAGGGCCTTCTATCTTTCCTCATGACCAAGCTCCTCTGTGTGTTCACTTTCTGGGGCTCCAGCATTAAACTCCAGCATCAAAACTCTAATTCTGTCCTTTGCCATGCCTTTTTATCTTTGAGACCCCATCCACAAAAGCGTGGAGCTCAACACCCTATTGATGTGACCCAGTCAAAGCGCTAACCATAACTTAATCATACCCAGATGAACAGACCAGTTTATAAGCATAATCCAATATCTGTTTTTGGAATTCATAACTATATCAAACTGCCAAACTGCTACAGTCCTGATGTAAAACACTGAAGCTTTGATTCTGTCTTGCAAGATGAAGGCAAACTGCTTATAGATGTTTTTATTAACAAACATGGAGAAAAGAGCAATCTCTGGATAAAGAGCATCTTACTAGATACCTGGGGCTGTGTTGACTTGCTTTGGAAAAATACAAACAATTTGAGTCACCAATTGTCTCCTTTTATTACTAATTGTATGGAAAAACTTTTTTTCCCTCCATTCAATGTTGAAACTGACCAATTTGTCAATGGACATTTAGTTTGCTTTCACTTTTTGGGTATAATGAAAAAAGCTTTTATGGTCATGTATGTGTAAAGCTTTATGCCAACATATGTTCTCATTTTTCCGGGATAAATACCTAGGATATAGGGATATAATTGATGGGTCATAAAAATATATGTTTGCATACTTTATAAGACATCTGTGAGAATATTTCCTAAAGTAGCTATGCTATTTACACTTGTACCCAAAAAGCTTATTTACTATTTGCATATCTTATTTGTGATGTACTGTTACATATTTTACCTATTTTTGGGTGCTTTCTTTTTTCTCACTATTGAGTTATAGGAATTTTTTCTTCACTAAGACATGCCTTTTCATTTTCTAAATTGATTCTTTTAATAAAGCAAATATTTTAATTTTTATTTACAGAAAACCGACAAAATTATCCAAAAAAGTTTTACCTGTGTGGGGAAATATTGAGAAACACTCTGAGCTGAGGTACATCAGTACTATCTACTAGATAAACAAAAAAATAAAAGTGTTCAAAGTATTTGGAAAAAATGGTACCAGTCTTTGGAAGGTATCATTTTTCTAGAAAAAGGAGCCAACTGGGAATTGACAAGCAATCTCTGGTGAAGGGAATTAATGAAGCAAACAGTCAAAATTAAAAGTCCAGAATAAATAAAAAGAATCACAATAATATGAATGTGATTAATCCTATTGAATGTTATACTTGAGAGTGGTTGAGATGGGAAAGTTTATGTTGTATATATGTTTCCACAATTAAAAAAAAAAAAGTAAGAAAGCACAAATAAGTGACAATGATATTAAGGTCAGGCAACAGGCAATAAATCATCCTGGATGGGATTTATCAAGGGAGGATAAAAGGCTCAAAAGGACATTATGGGGACATATGAAAATATTGGAATGTAGACCGTAAGGTTTATGTCAACATTAAATTTCTTGAACTTGAAAATGGCATTTAAAGTGGTTACATAATGAATATCTTTGTTCTTAAGAAATGTACATAGAAGTAGTAAATGTTCTAGGAGCATGGTGTATACAACCTACACTCAAGTGTGCAGAAAATGGGTTGTTAAATAGATAAGCAGGCAGATATAAATAGATGATAGCTAGTTAGATAGACTGATACAGCGTATGTGGCAAAATGTTAAAATTGGTGGTTCTGGATGTCTGGGGGAGGGTATGTTGGAGTTCTCTGAATGGGGTTTATATTATTTTTGTAACTCTCCTTTAAGTATGAAAGTATTTCAAAATAAAAAGTTAAAAAATATTAAAAACTAAATGGTATGCAAAGTTGAAATACAACTGTGAAATAAAGAAAACAGAAAATGAAAATCCTTACATGCCATATGGTTTAATTTACTCAAAATTGGACTTTTTTTGTTTCAAACCTATGTAAATATTCCATTTTAAAAGATAATATAAAATTGCAATCTAAAATGTTGCTCAATTCATTCTCCCAACAACATTGGAAACTCCTTATATAATAAATACCATATTGATGTTTTACTTAAGTATGTATTTAAATATATGTGATATTGAGCACTTCCCTTGTGCTTATAAGGTGTCTCCTTTTTCATATCTTATTTATGTTTGAATTAATTTATTATTCTATCTTTATTGATTTAATATTAACTATATGATCTATTGTGTTATAAGAATAATTATCCTTTTGTTACATGTGTTGTAATTGTTTTTACATTCATGGTTTATATTTTAAATATATATGACATTTTGTTTTATATTGAATTTTTCAAATTATATCATTAAATGTGTATAATAAGCAGTAATTGCATCATATGTTTTGTTCTTGTAATTGTATGATTTTTGACATGTTTAAGTACTTCATTCATATGGCATTTATTTTATTGGTAGATATTAAAAAGGAATACATCCTTATTGTTTCCAGATGACCAAGGACCTGTCCTAATTTCCTGTGTAACATACAGACAGTATGATGCTGACTTTCAGGGGCATCATCAAAATTAACAGCTTATGGAACGCATCTGTTCTACAATAAAAAAATGTTTTCTTCATGTGAATTCTGGAGGAAAAATGGCTCTTATATCTTGGCATCAGATTGCAGGGCTTTGGTAATTAATATTATTTTATCTTTTATTCACAGTAATTTATGTAAACTATTTTATTTTCTTTTTTAAAATAAATGATAGATTAAACCTCACCTAATAAAATAAACTGTAGCTTACTGTATGTGTACGTGTGTGTGTGTGTGTGTGTGTTATATCTTCACATTTTTCCAGGTACCTTAGTAGTGTATTTGAAATGTTCCTAGCATGCATGTTTGTAAATAGCTTAAAATACTTTTCAGAAATAAAGCGCTGTTAGAAAGAAAAATAAATAAAATTTGCTTCCAATTTTTTTTGAAATTAAAAATCTGTTTTTCAATGTATGTGTAATATATACATTCATACTGGCTGAAATAGTTCATATATAGTAGTATTGCAAAGACTTTACAATGTATCTTATGAGTGTTTTCCATTGCACTTATTTTCATTTCCTTCATGGCAAAATAATGAAATTAATTTAAAATAATTAAGCAATGATATTTAAATTTTTGGTACTGAATTACTAAATAAAAGTTCAGGTGCATATTATCCCAAGTATTTTCAAGTATTTGATACACTTCTTATTGATAGGTGTGGGTAGCTGATGTAAATCTTTCTGCTTTTCCCTGAGTTTGTTTGGATTCTGTTTAACAATTTTATGGCCACCTGCTTATAAATATGCAATTATGATCAGTTCCATATAAAAATGTGTTTTCTACATGCTATTGTTTCATTTCCACTGATGGTACTATTTATTGGTTATGGTGTAAGAGTGTAGATGGAACTAGATAATCTAATGCATGAAGAATAGCTTTATCCATACAGGTTCCAGAAAGATGTCCTTTGGTTAGCCGTGGTGACATTCTTTTTTTGCTCATACTTCAGAATAAACTCACTGTTTGAATTTGTGTCTCATGAAACATTGAAACATTTTATCTTCTCACTATTTACAGTTATACTTTTCAAATTATTATACTTCATATGTGGATGATAAATAGCTATACATTCTTGGTAATAGAATTCTATTTACCTAAGTTTCAAGTTAACTATCCTGGGGTTAGATATATGTTAGATATCTGGTGTTAGATTCCAGGTATCTTTTTATGTAGATAGATAGATAGATTGAATGATTGATTTAGTAATAGATATAGATATAGATATATAGCTATAGCTATATTGATATCATAAGTTAAGTAATTTGCCTAGTGGCAGAATAAACTAGAGCTAGGACTTATACAGGCTTTCAACTCATTTGATTATTCAAGCCATATTTGTTGACCATCAGCTATGTGTTTGAACCTGTGCTAGACACTAAGAATAGTAAAGAAAATAGCACAGTTTTCTAATTCATATCGCTTACACTTTTGATGGTAACATGTATCTTCTCATAAACTCAGAGGAATTGAAAATTACTGAGGTTATATGGTCATATATATTGTGTGTTTTTATTTACTAAAAGCTACTGGGAGCAATAGATCAGAAATGAGTTGGCTTTTACAATGGAGATATATTAAGTTAAAAGCTTATAGTTCTGAGACCATTAAAGTGTCAATATCAAGGCATCATCAGAAGATGCTTTCTTCCAGAGCTGCAGCTGTGAATGATCAGGCACATGGCATCCGGTTGTCTCTACCTTCTCCTCCAGTCTTCATTATATTCAGCTTGGAGCTGCGTTGTCTGTGGCTTTTCTCTCTCCTGGGTTCATTGATTTCAGGCTTCTTGGAGTATTTCCTGTTACTAAAGCTTTTTTCTTAGACTTTATATTCCTACATTTATAAAGGACTCCAGTAAGACGATTAAGACACAGCTGGCCATGCAATCTAATCACATGCACTTAACTGAAGTAATTTAATCAAAATGTCCCACCTACAATAGATTTACATGCTCAGGAATGGATTAGGTTTAAGAACAGGATGTCTGGAGTCCACAAAAGCTTCATACTGCCACACAGGGCTAAGATATACCAAGAAAAGTAGTAACTGAGCAGAGAGTTCAGAAATAATACAAAGTATTATAAAGCTGCATAATTCTATACAGCTAGAGTAAGGAAAATAATTGGCATGGTAAAAAACCAAATGAGAAAAATAGATAGAAGTAAAATTATAACATGGAGTTTATGCCACTGAGAAGGGTAGAAATATGATTTGATATGCAATGTGTTAATCTTAATGCATTTTTAAAGGACAGATAGAAATATAACTGCATTTCATTAAAAGGAGAGAAAAAACACAGGACTGTGTTGTTTTATTTGAAGTAAGCAATACTAAAAGTCTAGTGCAGTGCTCATAAAGAAAAGGAAGTGGATATGAGAGACCAAAGAAAAAAAATTTCAGTTGGACAGGCTTTCAGAATGAGGGAGAATGGCTCCTGGCTTTAGAGAGTGAGAGGATAGTAGAATAATAACTTCTGTTATAACTTAGAGAGAAATGGCAGGGTTAGGAGAGTGTAAGATAAACTCAACATAGAATTACTATATTTTCAGAATGTGTGGTACCATTGAACATGCAATTTTAATTAGGTTCAAAATAATAATTTGGAAGATGTCTAAGGAGAGAATAATAGGATCCATATGAGTGGATTAAATGAATGAGAAGCCTTAAAAGCAAAGGGGCTCATGGGGGAGCCCAGTTTTAGGATATAGGTAGTAGAAGTGAAATAGAAGATAACAAATGACACAAAAGAATCAAAACCAATGTCTCTGCAAAAAATCCCAATAAAGAATAAGAGTTCACTAAAAGTATAAATGCTAAAATGAGGCTAAGAATGATGACTGAATTAACTCATTGAAATGATCAATTGAAAGATTATTGGTGATACTTGCTAGGGAAGATGTGGAGTAGAGAGCATACAAATCTGATTGAAGTAGGTTAAGGAGAGAATAAGAAACACTAAGGATTGGCAGATAGTTTTTGTAACTATTATTTTGAGGATTTTGAGTATAATGCACAGAGTTTGGAATTCAGGTTGAAGGGATCTTTTCTTGCTGTTATCATTGCTTTGATAAAATTGAGAGGTTTATGATTATTTACAAGTATTTAAAAAATAATAATGCCCCCAAAATGTTTATGTATTTCCACAATTTAAGTAGAATGAATTAAAGCTCTTCCTCTTTTCTTTCTGGATATATTTCCAAATAGAAATGTCAAACATCATGCTCATTGCTTCATCAATGAACTCACTACCCCTATATATCTGTTAATTGATGTTTTGATTTTCCCTTTATTTTTTTGTTGTATACATCCTGGCTTTATCATTGTGCTTGTATGTGTGTGAGAGAGAGAGAGCTGTGGGATAGGTGTGTTGGAGATTGAGGAGAAAATGAATTTGTATGAATATATGTTTACAAGCTTGGGTAACTGAATGTGAGGGAGTGGTGAGGGAAAAGGTGAAGGTGGGGTGTTAGGGATGAATGAGTGCCATATCCACTTTGAGGGAAGAGAAAGAGTGTGTGTCAGTCAGAGAGGGAGAAGGAAGGACAGGGGGTCACAGAAGGAGAGTAAAGGATTTAAACAGAGATATTAGTAATCCTGAATGCAAGGGTTTGGAGTGTAAGGGATTGAATGTGAAGTAAAATATGGGAATGCGAGTAACAGTATACAAATAGCAGTATCTGTGTTTCTGTGATTGTTGGATCTGCATGAGATATGGGGGCTACTGTGTTTGAATGTGTGAGTGATTGAGATGTAAAGTCAGTGGTTGAAAAGTCTGTGGAGATGTCAAAGTATGGGTGTGAATATGAGTGAGGCAGTGTAGCAGATTGAATTATGGTAACCCAACCAACAGGCGGGTCACCATTGATCCCACAAACAATTTGTAGCACATCAGTTTCAGCCACTCCACAAGATACCTTTTAAAAAAAAATTATGACCCAAAATGTGAGTTTACCATAGTAACTGTATTAAAAGTTATTGAAATGTACCTTCCAAAATTATTTGAAAATCTCTCAGGGGATTTATATATGACAGATTGACAAACAAGCTAATAGAAAACTACATTCAGCAATTTCCATAAACAAATATTTCAACTATGTGAAATGAAACAATTTTAAAAAGGATTTAATCTATGAAATTATTGAATTTTAAGTTCAGACCACAAAATAAATTTTTACAAGCCAATACCAGGATCAATTTACAAAGTCTGAAAGTTCCTATAATGTCCATATTTTTAAGTATGTGTGAAAGGTGGGTATTAAAATGCACAATGTCATTAAAAATATTTATGCTACTTGTATACATAAAATCTCTTCAGTAGTATTTCATACAACCATTTTGTTTGTTTGTTAATTATTCTAACTTTATTTTCTTGTCAAAGACAACTCTTAAATTTCAAAGAATTATTAATTGTTATCCAACATGGATGAATAAATCAATTCCAGTCTCAAGTCTTGATTTGCATTTCTATTTCATTTGTCACATTCAAAAGCAGTTTTACCTTATCTGGTATAAAGAAATTGAACTACCACCTAATAAAAGAGATCATCTCAGCCTCAAAACATCTATTTCCAGTTAAAGAATACATTTTGAAATATGTAATAGCATCCACTTCAATTATGATACCTCTAAGTGAGGAAAATGTATAAAATAAAATTTATTTTCAAGATGTTTATCTTGCTTATTATGCTAATACATTGTTTTAAAGAATTTGCATTTCCTTACTCAGCATAAAACTGCCACAATTAGAACTACCAATTTAAATATTTAAAACAGCTAATATAGAGAGATCTAAATGATAAATGCACTAAGATAAAAATTAGCTGGAGTTTGGTTCATTGAATTTAAGGAAAATATAGTTTAGATTACTTAGATTCAAGGTATGCAGGAACATATTATTTCAATATTTTTTAAAGTATTTATTCTGGAAGAAAGAAATAGCCTAACCTGATTTAATCATTCTTATACGTTATTTAGTAAACTGTTCTTTTTTATTTTACTTTATTTTGTACATTTAATAATTGAAAATATAAACAATTAAAGACTAGTAAGTAAACACAGATGAATAAATATATACATTTCTCAATTAAATGTACTGGCTACATCTAAAAATTTTTTTTGAATCAAACAATATCTTACACAATATATTTGGTTCATAGTAATGCTTTTCGTACTATTTTCGTACTATTAACCTGTTCTTGATAAAATAAAGAGAAATTTTTATCCTGCCAAAATTAAATTTGCTGATTTTAACAGCGGAACTTTTGCTTAAGCATGACAATACAAGAATTAAATATATATTTTCAATTATGGAAATTTGCCAAATAAATTTGCAATTTCATTTTAGTAGAAATGAAAAATAAAGACCATGTTTTAGAGGGAAATTTAGTTCAGCATCCAGGAATATGGGCTAAAAACGATTTTCCCTATTATTTCCACTAATAAAACTAAAAACTCTGGAGAATGCATATAATAAAAAAAATAAAATAAAGAAACCTAAGAAAACTCTGAGGGCTGGAAAGAAGGCAGCCAGGCAAGGGACCAAGATGTCTTGAGATGACATGGTGGTGAGTCCCTGTGCCTTATTGCCTCGTATATTCAGACTTAGAGTTGGAGAAGCAAGCAACCTGGTCTTGCTGATGGGTGAAGACAAAAATAGTGAAACAAAAGTCAAAAAAAATTTCAAAGGACTATGAAAGGGGCAATCTAACAAGACAAAACTCTTAGAAAATATCAGCCCAAACACCACAGAAGAAACTGAGACCCAGCCCCCATGACACCCCTAAAAGACGAGACTTCAGTACCCACCGAACTGTAATGAGGCTCTTTAACCTACCTCACTCCTCCAGGATGGAATCGGAGAACCCTGTGGTATCATTTGAGAACATATGAGAAGCAGTTTGGTATTGTTTATGAATTCCAAAAATAGATATTGGATTGTGTTTGTAAAGTGGTCTGTTCCTCTGGGCATATTAGATTGTATTAGATTCAGAAGTTTCACTTTTATTTGATTAAAGTAAGACTAGGACATGCAGGGTTGAGACCCCAACCCCTTGGTGGGGATAAAACAGACTCCCACACGAAGGAGAAACACAGAAGCAGTTATGCAGGAAGAGAGAGTGCTCCATAGACAAGGCCCCGGGAAGAGAGATGAGCCTGAAAGCCTACAGCTGACTGTGGTGAGAACTGAACCCAGAAAGCAACAAGCCCTGGCGGGAATGATAAGCCTTATGCCAGCCTACAGCTGAGATCGGAAGAAGCTGGGACCACAGAGCTGTAAGAGGAAAGAGGAAGGCTGAACCTTCACAGACATCGCCAACCATTCTGCTTCAACATGTGGCCATTGACTCTGGGTGAGAAAGTACCTCTTATAGTACCTTGAGTTGGATTCTTTAGGGCCTTGTGACCGTAAGCTTCTACCCCAAATAAATATCCTTTATAAAAGCTAACATTTCTGTATATTTTGCATCAGCAACCCTTTGGCTTACCAATACACATGGTATTCCTTGCCCACTTTCAGTTATGAGGTGGCTCTCCCTCTCTGCATTGAGGTGGCTTCACAAGAGGCCTAGTGAAGAGTCAAGGCTTTCAACACTGTACAATAATACTGAGGGCACCCATCCCATAGCGTCATGAGAGACTCACAAGGAGAAAAAAAGGAAGCACTGCTGTCACTTTCAGACATGCAAGTATCAGGGGAGGCCTATTGAAAACTTGGAACTTTCAACCCCATGCAAAAATAAAAAGAAGCCCACACCTCAGTGTCAATGCCTGAGAGTAAAGAGACAATGCCTTCTTTTTCTTATCTGCCAGCATTTTAAGGGAGGTAATGAGATTAAACAGAAGTTTAAATAAGATCTAGATCAGGAGTTCTTAATGTTTTTTGTTCCACAGACCTCTTTGCTGGTCAGGTGGAAACCATGGACCCCTTAATAAGTCCACACTATACTGTGTATTATTTAGTAAATATATCATGCCCGCACCAACATGTCCCCACAAGAATATTGTGGTTTTGAATTTCAATTCAAGCTCACACACCCCTGCTTAATAACCTCTGATCTAGATGGTCATAACATAATATTTAAAGAGTCAAGCTTTCAATCAAACATCACTCATCATACAAAGAACAAGAACTATCTTAAATTGAATGAAAAAAAAAATTAAAAGTCAATAGATGCCAAAATTCGGGTGACAGAGAAGTTAAAATTATTGGACAAACTTATAAAGTAGCCACAATCAAATGCTTCATTTAAAAAAAAAAAATGTAGAGCCAAAGAGAAATTTTGGAACTGAAAAATATAATAGCCAAGAATTCTCAGTATATGGGCACATCAATAGAATGAAGAAGACAGATAAAAGAAGCAATTAACTAGTAGATAGAATCATGAAAATTACTTCATTTGAACAACAGGGAGTAACTAGACTGAATAAAAGAATTAACAGAGGCTAAGGGACGTGTGAAACTGTAACAAGGTTCCTAAAAAATAAAAATCAGCATGTATTTAGATCTCAAGAAAATCATTCTTATTAGTCAGGGTCCTCTCGGGAAACAGAATCAACAGGAGATATCTGTCAATAATATGAGATTTTATAAGAGTCTCTCACGTGACCGTGGGGATGCACAAGTCCAGGTTCCTCAGGCAGGCTGCAAACCAGGGGCTCCAATGAAAGTCCAATGAAAGGTCCTTGGTGAGTTTCTGGGAGAAGTTGGCTGTCCAAAAATGAGCTGGGAAATTCTCTCTGAATGTTGAAATCACTTCCCCTTTTAAGGTATTCAACAGATTGGATAAAAGTATCACCCATTGCTGATGGCTATCTCCCTGATTGATGCAGATGTAATCAGCCATCCACCCAGTAAACCCACTGGTGACCAAAGTCCATAAATGTTCTTGTATTAAAATTAGCCCAGTGCTTGCTGGACCAAACACCTGGACACAATTACCTAGCCGAATTGACACATTAACCTAACCATCACACCATCCATCAACCAACAGGATCTAATCAACATTTATAGAATTCTCCATTCAACAACAGAAGAATATCCATTCTTATCAATGCCCATGGAATATATAATAAGATTCTGAGTAAATAAATAAATAAATAAGACCTAAAATTTTTTTAAAAATTTAAATTATACAAAGTGTTTTCTTTGAAGTCAAACTAGATATCAATAAGAGAAAGATAATAGGAAAATCTACAAAGGCTTGAAAAACAAATATATTTTAAAATAATCCATGGGTCAACATAGATACTTCAAGGGAAATTTAAAAATAGATATATGCCTGAATGAAAATTAATATGAACCATATCAAAACTGTGTGACACAGGTAAAGCATTGTTGAGAGCAGAAATTGTAGTACCAAATGAATACATTCAAAAAGTGGAAATGTCTCAAGTCAATAATGCAAACTTCCTCCTCAAGTTCCCCCCAAACAAAAAAGAAAAAGAAGCCAAATTAAACAGAAGGAAAGAATTAATAAAAATAGGAGTGGAAATCAATGAAATTGAAAAGAAAAATAACAAAAAATGTTAATTAAACAAACACCTGCTTTGGTGGAAAAAAAATCAATAAAACATACTCCACTTTAAAAAAACAATATTTAAAGTACCTAAGAATTAAAGAAAACATGCCATGATTGAGCAATAGCTTTCTGTTCAACTAAGTAATTTATTTTGAAAAATATTAAGATACTTAAATTTTATGGATATAATGTACTTAAAACACTGGCCAATTCATTAGAGGTAATGTTTTATGCCAAGTTTGGAATTGCTATCAGAGACTTTTAAAAAGAGTCTTGAAAGATTGTAGGCAGACTTGAGAGGAAAAAAAAAATACAATGTTTTTAAAGAAAAGATTTTTAGACTCATGATAACTTGAATTAGTCTATTGTAGGTTATATCAGAGATACACATAATGAATTTTTTATTGTGATTCAGATTATAATGTTGTTAGTGTAAGTATATTATAATATCTGTATAATACCTTTTATAAACGAAACCCTAAATTCAAGAGAATAATAATGCATAGTAAGGAGAAAGGTGTGATTTAATTAGAAGAAGAAGGAGGAAGAGAAGGAGGGAGGACAAGGAGTGACAGCTAGAGAAGAAGAGGAAGAGGAAAAGAGGAGTAGAAGGAGGAAGGAGGAGGAGACAGAGAAGGATGTGGATGGAACAAAGGACTAGGTCATCTATTTGTTAAGCCCATAGATTGCTTGATTTTTTCAGGGCAATATGATCTTTGTGTTTCAGGGTTTCAGGTATGCTGCATCAAACTGTTTGCACTATATAAGCCATGGTTCATTTTATATCACCAATCAGAATGAAGCATCCACAATCTTACCCCTAGTCTATCAGCATTTAGGCATTATTTAATTCAATACAACCTCTGGTAAACTCATCCCTTTCAAAACATTCTACTATAGCACCTATTTGCAAATTCCCAAATTTTATCAGCAACCTGACATTTCTTTTAATTTCTAGAATGCACTAACTGCCAAACAGTGGTTCTTTGTTCTCCTGTAATCTTCTCAAATGGAATTTGCTTAAAAAGAAACTCTTATTTGTGGGAACACTTTGGTGAAACTATCTTTGTGACAGTTTAAAACCTGCTTTGCTGCACAAGCAAAATACTGCTGCATGGGAAAAAGCTGCTGTTATCAGTCCCTGCTGAAAACAATAAGAACTTTCTTACTTTACACTGTTACTTAGTTAGAACTTTCTGCCTCTCCATTATCTCCTGCACAATCCAAACTTTCTGAGCCCTTACAGGTACAACATGTGCTTGGGCATGCCTCCTGATATACCTAACTGTATATATATTGAAGGGGTTCCAGAAAATGGGGCCTCCTCCAAAGAATACTAAACTTCAGAGTATTTTCATTTCATTCCCACGACACATATTAATCCTTATCCACAAGGCCTAAAATAGCAGCACCCCAAATCATAGTGCTACAATTATTGTAGTTGCTACCACATCCTTATCTAAATGTCCTCTTGATTTTTCCTTCAGCATGTCATGTGCAAAATATCATCACCTTGCTTAGAATTTCCCATTTTTAAAATAATTCCCAAACAATTTCTATTATATATAGTTATTAAAAATCTAAATAATTAACCATTCTTTAGTGATTAATCCTTATAAACTTTCCACAGTATAATCTTGCAGCAATAGCCTTTTGGTTCACTTAACTCCTTGCATCTGCCATGGCATGCATGCTACCTTTTTATCTACTTTACAAATAGTCTTATTTAACACTCATTTAAATTAGACTTTTTACTTCACCTTTTTATCAGCTACCAAATGTGAAAGTAAATTCTCTTTACTCTAGAATCATAGAAAAATAAAAAAATAGGTAGTTCATTTTATTGGCACCATTTACAACTCTGAACTTGACAAGATTTAAAAGAACAAATGGAATAGAGATTGCTTATCACACTGTTCTATCTATTCTCTGTCATGGAAGATGAAAAATCAAGCAGATTTTGTGTTTTTCTAAGTTTAAAAGAATCTGCACATCCAACTTAAGAGTGAATAAGACCTACACGTATGAGCTCCTTAAAAGGCTAAAAATTGGCAAGCATTCCAACTAATAATTCTCAAATGGTTATTTAAGTGGAGGCAGGAAAAACTGATTTTCTAATATGAAAATCTGTTTTATACTTCATATCTAACTTAGCCATTTATAAATACATTTATTATGTGATTTTCTGAAGCAGATGATTTGTTGGAGGGAAGACATATTAAATAATTTTCACATATGAATAACAAATTTAAATCATCCCTTGGCATACTAATTTGCAACATTCAGATTCAGAAGTTTAGCTGATAGTTATTGTGTCTGGATTATTGAAAGATTTTTGGCATGACTACAGATGCCACTAGCTACTGTGCATGTGAAAGAATATTTGTTTGTATTTATATATTTGTAAATGCTATTTATTTGACTGGGAGCAAGATCAATTTACATTTTGCATAAACATTTTTACTGTGAAAATCTTAATTAGGTAACACAGTTTTTCAATATTTTGGAATAAAATTTTAGAATCCTTTAAAGATTGGCATACTGCATTGCTGCTTTTCCCATCTCCAACCCCACACATCCCTTGAGCCAGGTAATTCTGAACTATACTCAACTATAACTTTATTAAAATACAAGGGGAAAGGAGGAAATCTATTGCATTCCTATTTTCCTTAATTCTTTTGACAAATATTTTTATGAATCTAGGTATCAGGCACTGTCCTTAACATAGAGCAAAAAACAAAACAGCCCAAATCCCTTCCCTCAACACATTTTCATTCTCTTTCTCTTCTCCATGTTCCTCTTCTTTTCCTCTTTTCTAATTTGTTTTTTGAAATAAATAGCTCTCACTGTATATGAGCTGTCTGCACCTTTACTCTCCATTATTCCTTTGGCTGGTATTCTCCAGCATGATGCTTTATTTGGTTGCTTGATTCTGGCAAAAACTGGAAAAAGAATGTACTCTATAAAGATTTTGACATCATTCCCCCAGGCAGTGTACTTTTCCCTTTTTCTTGATTCTTTCCATGTTGAGAGTAACAATTTTTTTTAAAATTCCTTTTAATTGATCTATCTTTGTATTCCTTTTGCATGTCAAGAAAGTGGGTCAACAAGTTTAACACATCCAGCTGACTCTTGAAGATATATTTAACATCTCTTTGGTGTCACAATTTTCAAAACATCTATCACATCATTTTGCACTTTCACTGTTTGATTGATTTTGGTATACTTTTGTGGTTTTACTTTATTATTATTGTTAATTATATCTGTGGGTTTTAGGAGGGAAATATTGAGATCTGCCTTTTGAGCATGTTATTTTAGTTGATAAATATATATATATATATATAATTTCTCATTCCCACCTTGTCAATACCTGAGTCTTTACAATTTCATTTCTAATATTTATATATGTATAACAAATTGTAATTTCACTTTTCAAATACTTTCACTTAGAATAACTAAAAAAGAGATTGTTTAAAAATTAAATTTCAACTACTTATACCTACACACATATACGGCATTTATATTTTTTGTTTTGAATATTATTTGAATATCATTCAATTTTCATCAAATAATATGAACACTGTGATTGTACTTTTCACTTTACTTAGATATTGTGTGCCTAATAAATAATTGTTTTTATGAGAGTTGTAAACAAAGGGGTCCCTCGTTGTTTCTTTTATCCTATTGTAAGTGTAATATTTGTATTATTCAAGAAAAGTTTTATCAACATTTATTTTTGTGTAATTGTTCTGGATGTTTATGCAAAAAAGATGTTACATGTGTTAGGCAAAATAATGTGACCCCAAAGATGTCCAAATCCTAATATCCAGGACTTGTGAATATGTTATCTTACATGACAAAAGAGAATTAAGGGGTGAATGGGGGCCAAGATGGCATTAGTGTAGGAGGGCACACACTGCAATCTCCCAGAGCAAGGCAGATTGGGGACGGGGTCCTGCCCGGGGGTCTGTGCTGTGCACGCGTGGAGTGAGAGGCTTGGGACATCTATCTGCGCGGATCGGCGGCGTGGACCGAACGGTGGAGATTCGTGAGTTTTGAGGCTGCCGGTGGAGGTTGGCACAGGCGGCTGAGCGCCGCGGTTAGGGAAAAAAAAATAAAACGGCCATTTTGAGCCTCGGGAGGGGCGAAAAAGTTTTATTTTCTGGGGATCTGGCTGCCTGGCGCCCCTTGGACCTTGTGTGATCAGAGCAAACGAGCTAATCAGCATCCAGTGAACCGGAGGGGGATTTTGGTCGGGCAACGCAGCTGATTTTCCTAGCCACGCAGGGATAAGACCCCGGCTGCTGCGGAGCCAGGAGGAAGGGACACTTCCCAAAAAAGGGAGGGTTCGGTTGGAAGACAGGGAAGGGTATTTTATATTTTTAGACATTGATCTGGCTCCCTGCACCGCCCCATAGCTTTGGGGAGCAGATAAGCCGACCTGAAGCAGCATTAGGCTGAGAGCAGATGCGAATCTGCACTCAAACTGATTTACTGAGCAGCCCGGTGAGGCTGGAGCTCAGCGCCAAAAGGGGCGGAATCCACCATCTTTAGCACTCCTCACTGACTAACATCAGAGCTTCAGCTAACCTGGGGAGTCCAGAAAGTGGGACGTGCTTGATTAATTTCCACGGGCCCAGCTAGGGTCCCTTCCATAAGGGGGTTGGTCTAGAGGAGGAATTATTTTTGGGTCCTGCATTTGGCTAAAAAAAAAAAAAAAAAAAGTGAGGTCACGTCAACAAATGAAAAATAAATTCTTTTTAATTTAGTTTAATAGCTAAAAGCTGCTTCAGGACCTGCATATAGAACCCTGTGGGGAAATTCATTGATAAACACAA
>JAKSZT010054334.1:17436224-17605729 GCA_026826555.1 Tolypeutes matacus
GCCTCTTTAACAAGTGGTGCTTGGAGAACTGGATATCCATATCCAAAAGAATGAGAGAAGAATACCATCTCACACCTTATACAAAAATCAACTCAAGATGGATCAAAGATCTAAATATAAGAGCCAAAACCATAAAAACCTTGGAAGATAATGTAGGGAAGCATCTACAGGACTTTGTAATAGGAAATGGTTTCATGAACTTCACAGCCAAAGCACGAGCAGCAAGAGAAAACATTGATAAATGGGATCTCCTCAAAATTAAAAAATTCTGCACCTCTAAGGATGTTATTAAGGAAATAAAAAGGCAACCTACCCAATGGGAAAAAATATTCGGCAACCATATATCTGATAGGAGCCTAATATCCTGCATATATAAAGAAATCCTTCACCTCGAAAATAAAAGGACAAACAACCCATATAAAAAATGGGCAAGTGACCTGAAAAGACACTTCTCCAAGGAAGAAATACAAATGGCTATAAAGCACATGAAAAAATGCTCAACATCACTTGCTATCAGGGAAATGCAAATCAAAACTACAATGAGATACCATCTTACACCCATCAGAATGGCAGCTATTAAAAAAACAGGAGACACTAAATGTTGGAGAGGATGTGGAGGAATAGGAACCCTCATCCACTGCTGGTGGGACTGCGGTATGGTCCAGCCACTGTGGAGGACAGTTTGGCGGTTCCTCAGAAAACTTGCAATAGATCTTCCGTATGATCCAGCAATTCCACTACTGGGTATATACCCAGAAGAACTGAAAACAAAAATACAAACAGATATATGCACACCAATGTTCATAGCGGCATTGTTCACCATTGCCAAAAGTTGGAATCAGCCCCGGTGCCCATCAACAGACGAATGGATAAGCAAAATGTGGTACATACATACAATGGAATATTACTCAGCTGTAAGAAGGAACAAAGTGCTAACACATGGAATAACGTGGATGAATCTTGAAGACCTTACGTTGAGTGAAGCAAGCCAGGCACTGAAGGATGAACAGTATATGACCTCACTGATCTGAACTGAGGAAAGTGAGCAGTCTCTGAGAACCATTGTCTGAAAGATAGGTTAACAAAGGAGAGTAAGAGAAGAGCAGCTTTGAGCCATCACCCATATGGACATAATCTATGGTAAAGGGATAGAGTGTGGTTGCATGTTGGGGGATGGGGCAGATGAGTGGTGGTGTTCCTGGGTTTGGTGGTGCAGCACTGGGGGGTGGGTGGATTAGGAAGGGCTGGTTCAAGTCCCCAGGGCATGTAACTGTGAATCTTGACATTCCATGGGTTGGGAGAGGGGCGTATCATGGGCCCTGGGGGGCTGGGGAGAAGGGAACAGTCAAGATCTAATGGGTTGTTTGGTGGTCATGGGGAAGGTTTTTCATTACCTTACAGTAATGGACACAGGACATGGTAAATATCATCAAAATGATAGATGCAGATGCAGGCCCTCTCCATTCCCTGGGATGGCCATTGCCCATCGTTGTCTCCTCACCGGGTGACTTGGATGAGTCCATTGAGCTGTAGGGTAGGAGTTGCAGCTCCACCTAGATTTCATGCACACCTGGCACATAGGTAGGCGGGAGGCTCCAGTCTCTGGAAGCATACCTAAAAACTCCAGCATCACATATAGGTTTGAATAGAAGGGACTGGTGAACCATGTGCAGGGAGGACTTATTTGAGTCTAATTCTGTCACTCTCAGGGGCACAGATTCCAAAATAGAACCCACTGATAAGGCATCAGTCTCTGGGGCTATCCCCCCTTTTATAGGACCAGGGTGTCTCCGGAGCTCTAAGGAACCCCTTTG
The DNA here is from genome assembly GCA_026826555.1 of Tolypeutes matacus. Taxonomy (NCBI): domain Eukaryota; kingdom Metazoa; phylum Chordata; class Mammalia; order Cingulata; family Chlamyphoridae; genus Tolypeutes; species Tolypeutes matacus. The sequence continues at coordinate 17,438,039 of JAKSZT010054334.1, forward strand.
TGTGGGGTGATAGGCACTTAGATGTTCTATGAGCTCCTACTGTGGTGTGCATAAGAGTTACCTCTGGGATGACCTCCCGACTCTCTTTGAAGTCTCTTAGCCACTTGAACTCATTTGTGTTTACCATTTCCCCCTTTTATTCAAGGTCTTTTTCCAGTTGTGTTGCTAGTTGGCACTTGGTATTAATCCCTTATTGCCAGGGAGGCTCATCCCCGGGAGTCATGTCCCACGTTGGGGGTAGGTAATGCAATCATATGCTGAGTTTGGCTTAGAGAGAGGCCACATTTGAGCAACAAGGAGGCTCTCATCCACCAGCATTTTTTAAACAAATGGAAAACACAATTATCAAATTTATCTGGAAATGTAAGAGGCCCGAAATAGCCAGAAACATCTTAAAAAGGAAAAATGAAGTTCAAGGACTCTCACTTCCAGACTTTAAATCATATTACCTAGCTACAGTGATAAAAAACAGCATGGTATTGGCATAAAGATAGACATATTGACCAATGGAACTGAATTTATGGGTCAGAAGCAGACCCTCTTATCTATGGCCAAGTAATTTTTGACAAGCCTGTCTAACCCATCCAGCTGGGACAGAACAGTTTATTCGACAAATGGTGCTGGGAGAAGTGGATATTCATAGCCAAAAGAATGAAAGAAGACCCCTATCTCACACCTTATACAAAAATTAACTCAAATTGGATGAAAGACCCAAATATAAAAGCTAGTACAATAAAGCTCCTAGAAGAAAATGTAAGGAAACATCATCTAGACCTGGTGGTAGGTGATGGATTTTTAAACCTTACACCAAAAGCACGAGCAATTAAAAATAAACATGGGTAAATGGGACCTCCTCACACTTAAACACTTCTGTGATTCAAAGGACTTCATCAAGAAGGTGAAAAGGCAGCCCACTCAATGGGAGAAAATATTTGGAAACCACATAAAGAGATCATACAACTCAACAATAAAAGAGCAAACAATCCAATTTAAAAATGGACAAAAGATTTAAATAGCTATTTCTCTGAACAGGAAATACAAATGGCCAAAAAGCCCATAAAATAATGTTCCATATAACTAGCTGTTAGGGAAATGCAAATTAAAACAATAATGAGATATCATCTAACACCACATAGAATGGCCATTATTAAAAAAAAAAAAAAAAAGAAAGAAAAAAGACAACAATAAGTGCTAGAGAAGATGTTGAGAAATAGGGACACTCTTTCACTGTTGGTGGGAGTGGTAAAACAGTGCAGCCTCTGTGGAAGACAGTTTGGTGGTGCCTCAGCAAGATAAACATAAAACTACCATATGATCCAGCAATTCCTTTACTAGGAGTATATCCAGAAGAACTAAAAACCATGACACAAACAGACATCTCCACACCAGTGTTCATAGGTCATGTTCATGCCAAAAGATGGAAACAACCTAAGTGTCCATCGCCCAATAAATGGATAAACAAAATATGCTATATACATACGATGGAATACTATGCTGCAGTAAGAAGACATGAAATTGAGACACATGTGATAACATGGATGAATCTTGAAGACATTATACTAAGTGAGGTAAGCCTGACACAGGACAAATAGTGCATGGTCTCATTAATATGAACCAAATACAAAGCATAAACACATGGAGTTAAAACCTAGAGTATAGATTATTAGGAGATAAGAGGAAGGTTGAGAAGAGCTACTGATGCTTAATGTATGTAGAAGCTTTAATTAACTTGACTGTAAAAGTGTGGGAATGGATAGAGTTGATGGTAACACATTACACTGAGTTGCAACTGGTTTATAAATGGGATTGTGGCTGAAAATGGTAGTCTGAGGAAGTAAATGTCGATTGAAAGAAAGCTAAAGAATAATCTAGGGACTGAATAATACAGTGAACCCAGAGGTGGATGAGAATTGTGGTTGAGGGTACAAATACAAGTGTGTCCTTCTGTGAGCTCCAGCAGATGTACATCACTTTTGTAGGGTGGTGGGAATGTGGAGAAGCATGGGAAAATTACAATTGGTGTGATCTATAGACTGTGGTTAAGAGTAATACTTTAATATTCTTGCATCTATGCCAAAGATGTACTGTGTTGATAATGGAGGGGTATGGAAAAAGTGTGCCAAATATACTCTATGGGTCATGGTTGGTGGTAATAGTCTAATGATATTATCTCATAATCTGTAATAAATGTTCCACCACAGTTTGGTGTATTGGTGAATGGGGTGTTGTATGGGTATTCTACACATGTGTATGATTGTTTTGCAAGTTCACAACCTCTGTAATAAAAATATATTTTTAAAAAATAGGGTGTGTTGGGGGAAAAATACACCAAATTAAGATAGGGTCTGTAGTTAATAGTAATATTTTGATGATGCTCTTGCATAGTTTGTAACAAATATTTCACAACAATTAAAAGTATTGGTAGAAGGGTGATGTATAGACCACTGTGTAATGTTATGTATATTTATTTTGTAAGTTCACTATCTTTACTATACACTTATTGTTTATGCATGTTCATGTATGACTGGTATACTTCAATAAAAAATATATTAAAATAAAAAGTTGAATGAATTGGCTATGGCCTCATCCGCCATATTCAACTGACCTCTTGCCTAGCGACTACCACTTCTTCAAGCATCTTGTCAACTTTTTGCAGGGAAAATGCTTCCACAACAAGCAGGATGCAGAAAATGCAAGAGTTCGTCAAATTCCGAAGCATGGATTTTTATGCTACAGGAATAAACAAACTTATTTCTCATTGGAAAAAATGTGTTGATTGTAATGGTTCCTGTTTTGATTAATAAAGATGTGTTTGAGCCTATTTATATTGCTTTGAAATTCACGGTCTGAAACAGCAATTACTTTTGAACTAACTTAATATTTAACATTTCTTCAGAATAAGAGCACTTTCCCTCCCTTGTCCCTTTTGGTTTGTTTTAAGTGTCATATAATCTAGACTTCATTTCTTCCAAAATGGCAATAATAGTTTCTATTCATTTTTATAATATTTTTTAAAAAATATTGCTGTGAAATGGATTTAGGAAGAAAGTTACTTCACCACATATAGTTTGAATAGCACTCTTCTAGATTTCTTAGCTTAGCAAACATCCCTCAATCTCACGAACATTTAGCAAATCTATAAATATTTGTTACTCTTTTCCACCTTACATACAGTATGTGCATTTTCATCCAAAAATCATGACTCTAAGCTAAGAAAACATTTGCATTTTCTCTTTGCAACAAATACTGGGGAGAATCGACTTTTAACCACGCATTTTCAGCCATAAAAGGCTAGTTAAATAAATGTCCTTATCTTATTCCATTCTTCCCCTGAAGCGATTTCTTGTGTCACTATAGATATTAGGACAATTAGTGGGAGGTGTCAGAAGACATACATGCTGTTTTCATATAAAGGAACTGATGTATTCACCAGGGGAAATAAGGGAGGAGGGGAGAGAGAATGAGCCTTAGCAAAGGAACAATGTCTGCCTTTGGGACATATCAATCCACGTTTTTTACTCAGTGTTCTCTCCCCAGCCCCAATAGCCATCCTTGAGACAGGGACCTCTCCTTGGATCACACTCACTGGCCTGTGGAAATTCACACTTTTAGATCCCCTATCCATTGTTAGATTATTTTTTATTAGTCTCCCTTTCGGCTCCAATGATTCCCTGGGACTCTCCAATTTCTTTGTTCTAGATAGACCAGTTAGTATACGAGTATGCATAAACTATGAAACTCGCTGCAATAATCCAACTCTTAGTCCTCAGCATTGCTTATAACTCATTTGGATTTGTGGCCTTAAATGAATATCATTTTTTCCATTAAGGGACCTCCCCATTTGCCTTCTAAAAATATACCCATCGGTTAATGCCATGATACCCTGATTAAACTGAAATCAAATGGACTATTAAAATATTATTTTCTATTATTATTCCCATGCCTTCAGCATTTAGGGTCTTTCTTACACTACTCAGGCAGCCATAGGCTTTTTATTCAAGGTACACTTCAAAAGCATTTTTTTTTTTTTTGCCATTTGTGTTGAAATATAACAACATTCAAGAAAGAGTTGGTCATTAGCTTTGCTCTCTTAAAACACTATACATATTATTCTTCCTTGATTGTGTTGTTTTTGTTTGTTTATTTCTATATCTTCTACTAGCCTCAAGGACAGAAGATAGAGTTTACTTATCTTGGTAAAGAAGTTAAAAAAAAAAAAAGCCATTACACAAATCTGCTGTTTATACAAGCATAGGTGAAATTTTTAATGTAATCTCTGGTGATCCACTAATATTCATGTGAAATGGCTATAAAAAATAAAAAACAGTCTGTACCTTCTAAAATTTTTTCCTATGCCATGGTATAATATATTTTATTAGTCAAAGGAAACTGTATTTTTTTGTTAGAATTGCTGTTTTTAGAAATACTGGCAACTTATAAAAATTTCCAAAAAATTAACTGTCTCAGACTTTAGCTGATTGCAAAGTAAATCAATCACACAGAAGTGCTATAAAAACATTATTTCTTAGTGTGAAAGGACAGAATCCTGTCATAGGCATAAAAAGCTATTTAAGCCAGTTAATCTACATATGATCCATAGATGCAACACATCATATGTCTGCAAACATATTTGAAAATTTTATTAAATGATGATAAAAATACACTTTAAAACTTATGATTAAGAGGAAAAGACATTACACGTTTTATATTGTAAATCTTTCTATATCCATTTTTGACTCTTGATTTTATATAAGCCCTCAATCCTCTTCAAAACAGCTGACCATATTTTAAAATGGATGTGAGCAAATGACATTGACAATATAGTTATAGTAAAGGTAATACTTATGTGTGATGTATATATCATATGTTAATGGTGTATCAAGTCTGTTAAAAACTTGGGTAAAAACTACAGATCTGAAGATGAAAAAGACATATGTGTGCTCTTACCTACAAGTTCACAGAAAACACAAAAATAACAAATAACATGTAACTTCAATAATCTGTGCTAAGTGTAAATACATGCACCATTTTATTATCCCCTACAATTTCTGTGGTTAAGGGCTTAGTGGGCTGTTCTAGCTCAGGATTTCTTACGTCTTTGAAGTCAGACTGACCGTAGCTGGAACAGCATTATGTCTGGCCAACATCTCTGTCTTCATGGTATTCAGTGTTTCCCATGTCCTTGTTCCACATGGCAAGTTTGGGCTTCTTCACAGCAGCCTGCTAAGGGTGGATATCTAAGCTACCTAATTGGGTTTGCTGGTATGTATGGGTTTGGGGGGACTGTTTTTCTCTAGAGCACAGTAGTTCTTTTCAAAATCTTCTCTTTCTTGCTAGGCTCCCCACTTTCTTGGACCTTTGGCTAGAGAAAGCAAGTTTTGTTTAGCCTTTTTTGGTCTATGCTCATTGTTGTTTCCACATTTTTTAGCTTCTTTAGCTCCAAAGTTTGGAAAAGTGCAAGATAAAAGAAAACTACAAAATTCACCACCATGTCATTCCTTCATTACTGGAGTACTGGTGTCCCTAGCTAGTCAACATTTTTCTCTCTGCCTTTCTTTGTTAACCATTTGCCTGATCCCATACAACAAAACCCATTTTCATTATCAATCAATTGATTTAAGGTCTTACTCAAGAACCTACCATTTGGTTCAGGAGGTCCCAATAATGAAGAAACCCAAATTTATATATAACTATGTTTCTTACACATTCTTGAAAGACTGAGCTGAAGCTATTCTGGTTTGCTTAAGTAAGTAGTTTCTTCAGGGGATTTATTTTAAATTTAAGGATGATGTGCACACTTGCAAATATGGCACCCTCATGTTATTAAAAACTTTTCAGAATTAAGTATTGTACTATTTCTGATTTAGTATGGCATTTTTTAAAATTTCATGAAGACATAATTAAGCTATTCAGGCTTTCCTGATTCATCAATTTACTACATTTGAAAGAGAATCTCTGAGTAGAAAAATTTGTTGCTATTTCCTCATAAGTACTAGGTGTAAGCCAACCAAAAACTTTAACTATAAATCCATAATTTAAGTAAAGTATTCAAATATCTATGGTTAAACTTTAATAGTACAATACTGGTAAGATCTTGTTTTTTTTTCTGGAATTTTTATATGAGTTATAATGGTTAGTTTATGTGTAATTGTTATTTATTCACCAGATATTGATTAAGAATCTCTCTGCTAAGTTCTTATTATGGACCTTGTGTAATATAATCAGTTATAATAATGCAATCTTTTAAAATATATTGGCTTACTTTAACAATAATCAATAAAATTTAATGTAGATAAAAATTAAAGTATAGTTAACTCTCACAATTACACAGAATGTCTTCTATATTGAGAGCTAAGCACTAGGTAAATGTGTTTAAACACATACACATGCACAGACAAATACAAGCATATTAAAAAGCACTATTTGTACTTTAAAAATACTTACTATATACTATCACAAATGTAAGGATAATATTATGAGTTTCAGCTAAGGTAATTATTTATGCACAATTTTATTGATTTCATAATTGTTAAATGAGGTTGTCCTAGGCCAATCCATTTTCCATTCTTTTATATTCCAAAAATCTCAACAGAATTATACACATTTTATTGTTTTGCATCTTCATAGTTTTGATCCCAAAACGAATATGAAAATGTTTAAAATGAGAATAAATGAGGTTGGTTTAAAAATGCAGATTTTATGCCTTTTTTGGTTGCCAGAAAAAAAAAAAAAGGGCTGCCATTCACTGGGATGTGAAAATCGCATCAAAACAAGCTAACTGCCAAAATAAATGTGGAACAAAATTGTTCCCTTTAGAATTTCTAACTAGCAGCGTATTTCAGCTACTGAATAAGAATTTTGCTTATAGCCAAGCTGTAGAAGATCCACAAGGCTTCAGTGCTAAAAACATGCAGATGCAAGTTCCTTCCAAATGCAATATAAACTACAGACATTTCAGGGAATATGAAATAGAATGATTTGCAACCTAAATAAAGCTATATATTCAAGAAATAAATTAACTTATTTCTCTCTGATTTCTATGATTTGTCAATTTTAATTTGGTACCCATAAATTAACAATAATAAAAGTTTTGTTGTACTTGGCTGATTAATACATATTTGCCCCAAATTATCTTTTTCTCATATGGAGCATAAAGTTTTTAATTTAAGTATGTATGCAATTCTGAGCGTCTCATTAAAGTGGTCTAATAAGAAGTAATAGATAAAATTGAGGTGCATGTGACAGCCACTATTTCATTTTAAATATAAAAAGCATTATCTGGTTGTTTATTCCTTTTTGTTTTTTCTGTGTAACAAATCTAATTTTAGGATTTCCCTTGAGGAAATAGTAAAATACACATATATTTATGAACAAAGATTAATTTTTTTTCTTTTATGTGTTTGGTAGTTTCTTAAAATGGTATTAATTAACTGGAGTTTGCTAAACTACATATCGACTATTCATCTTTCCTTTACAATGATGCTAAATTTAAGAGTAAATTCATTTGAATTTGATATAAAAATGATTTTGAGACTCTTTGAAGCATCTTCCTTTTGTGACGAAATACATTTTATTTTTCATAGGTAAATTAAGATATAATTAACTTTAATTTGTTTAAAATATTGTTTTTCGTGACCTCTATATATAATTCATCAATTTAAGTAGCCTACTAGTGGTAACCTTAACGAAATAGCAATCACCCATGTTATTTTTGAAATTTTCCACTCCCCTTATTTTCCCCACCAGTGATGCATTTCCTGCATCAGTACATGTTCTTATCATCAGAACCTGTCATTAAGTAGGTGTTCATGTTGTGTACGTGTGTGTGCTTACCAAAATAAACTGAGTTTGACTTGCATAGGAGATACTTGATGACAGGTTTTGGGGAAGAGATTATGAATTCTCTGTAACATAGATATGAATAAATTATATTGATTCATTCAAAGCATATTTACTTTGCACAGTGTCACATATTGCATTAGCTATTAAAGTGTTAATGGTAAGCAAAGCAGTGTGCAATCATGAGTATTACTAAATATTTTTCAGGAAACTCAGTAAATAAAAAGTAAACTTGGAATAACGTGAGGCTATCCATAAAGTATAATGCTTTACTAACAAATAACAGTTGAAATCTGAAGCATATATAAGGTTTGTAAGTTAATATGATATGATGCCAGGAAGAAGACACAGAATGTGCTAAGTCCTTGCTGTTGGAAAGAAACTGTTACTTAAATGCTCATGTTACTGAATTGTAGAGAGTGAGGGTAAAGATGAAGATGGGTAGGAAGGTAGGGATTATGTAGTATCATATAGGACATTGGCTTCCACACTTACATAAAAAAAATATGTGAAGGGTTTTAAAGTGATAAGTAACATTGGAGAGTTTTTTATTTGGAAAAATAAAGCTTATTCATCAAGAAGAAATAGATTTTTTTTCCCACCAGGCATCGATGGCATTTCTGGATTTTGCCCCAGGGTTGGGAGTTGTATTCCTTCCTCTCTTTAATCCCGCTGTAATCAGTAAAGGCTAGTTTGTGCATGTAAAAAAAAAAAAAATGTAGAAGAAGAAGAAAGAAAGAAAGAAAAAAGAAAAAGAGGAAGAACTAGAGTTGAACTGAGAGCCCAGTTAAAAGCTGCTAGAGTGGCCCAGGCAAGTGACAATCTTGTAGAAGAAGAGGCATTGTGGCAGTGGAGATGGATGCATAGGTATGTACGTATATGTATCTGATTTATTTCTTGCAAAGATAGTGTTGCATTGCATTGGAAGATTTTTGATTTGGCAAGAAAGGGGAAAAGGGTAGATTAAATTTTTGTTCATGATATATTGCTTTTAAGGCACCTTTGAAACAAAAAGTGGAGTTGCTAAATAGTTTGTTTTTGTATGAATCTGAAGAGCAGAAGACTACCAGATATGACCTTAGAAATTCTTATAAATAAGTAACATTTGAAAGCATGTTTGTGAATGACATTCCTTAGGGAGGTTTTTTTTTTCAAAATAGGTTAAAATAAAATTATTTAAATGATAGAAGAGATACACACAATTCACAAAGGCTCTGCAAAACAATTGCCAATCTTTGGCCAATTTTGTAATAGTGTCTATACAGACTTGAAAATTTTGCTGTGAAATAGGGTCTACAAAATAATTGTTTTTGAAAGCTTCAAAATGTTAACTTTAGGCAAAATAATATTTAAAACTGAAGTCTTTGCATGCAAGTGAGTGAGCTCAGTGTCTGCTAATTTTGGTCTTTGAGAGATACACCTTTATTTTAACAAATACTGGCTTTGAAGAAATTCAAAAATTGTGGATGTGAAGAAGACAGTGCTCTTGAGCAGAAGAGTTAGGAAGAAGAGCAGAGAGCTGTCATTGACAGAATCAAAAGAAGAAAATGTTGCAAGAGAAGAGTTGCTAAAAAGCTGATGGAAGATATCGTAAGTGAAGAAATGAGCCATTTCCATTGAATTTAGTCATATGAAAGTCACTGGTGACATTAGAAAAATATTTTTGGGTGCAGAATTGATGACACCACCATCCTTTAAGTTACTCACACCAGAAGTTATTTTTTCCTTCATATTTCACATGCAATCCAGTAAATATTTCTAATTCTATTTTCAAAATTTAGCTAAAATCTGACTATATCACATTCTCTCTACTGCTACAACCCTGGCCAGAGCCCCATCATCTCTTGCCTATACAAATGCTTCCTCCTAGAATCCCACCCCCTTCCCCCATAATATGAGTCAACTTTTGAAAAAGAAAATCAGGTCATGTTATTCCTCTATTCTAAACATTGAAATGACCTCCCATTTTATTGGAGTAAAAGGCAAATTATTTACAAGAACTTAAAAGGCTCTACATGAACTGGCTCTTTTTACCTCCCTGACCCCACCTCCTTCTCTTCTCACTCTCATTCCCTTATCTTTAGCCACAAGGTCCTGTTACTTCTCATTCACATAACATATGGTTCCTTTGGCTTTTCATTCACAGCTGGTGGAACAGCTCCTCTTTGTAATGTTGTTGATGTCAAAGAAAAGGGAAGCAAATAAACACAACAAAAAGTCACATGACCAGAGGTGACATAAAAGCAGTCTGATGTAGGGACATTTTGGTCAGGAGGGCCAACTATTTTACTGAAAATTATATAATCTATCTAAATTGTAATATCACTTCAGGTCTTAATTTGTCATTAGCTTCCTCTATATCTGATAATCACTTTGATAAGAGAAGTTTTAAGAAGGTAGTATGCTTATTTAAGTGGCATGTGTCATTTTGCATTCCTTTTAATTTTATTGTAAATCATTTTAACTATTTCTTTTAATATTACTACAGTTTTACCTTTCTAAAGGGATATTACTCTTCTCTTTTAAAATTTCTGTTGCTTTTACCCCATAATCATCAGTGCATATGTGTGTTTTGTATTTTTCCACTTTAACTCCAGGGCCAGAATTTAATTAAGATAATCCCTTAAACATATTCTTGCATTTGCTCGGATAGCACAGCATCACTGGATAAAGTGATGCAAACTCATAAACTACAACTTGCTAATGCAAAATGCAGATTTATTGACCACATTTAATTTTTATTTTCTGACTGTCAGACAGCTGGAGTAGGATTAAGTTCTTCTTTAGTGCCAGAGGAGCCCATCTAAATCTAAAAAAATAGTGGAAGTAACATGTAGTTCTCCAATAAAGAACTTCTCCCTATGGAATGGAAAGCAGAAGTAGAAACACAATTCTAAAAACCATGATATAGATGAATTTGTCAAGATGTTTGCAAACTAACTTGTTTTTTAAAACATAGGAGTGAAGAAAAAATTTTATAAAAACTGAAAAACAAAAGACATATTTAGTATTATGTAATAAAGGGAATGTTTCTGTGAACAAGAAGTGAAACAAAAATATAAAACAATAAGCTGGCTTAAGGTCTTAGAATTTCAGTTTTCCAAGTTCAGAACAGTGAGTGGTGGCTGGGAATGTGGTTTCTAAAATACAAAGGAAATTAACCAAAGGTTTTTAACACAACATATCTTGTGAATTCAGGTTAGTTAAGCCAGATATCTGGAAAAGTTTCATGAAAAGTCATTATTTTTAAGTTCAATGGTGGTCCATGTCAAAAATTCAAGTAATTATTGGAAAATACTATTAAAATTAAGGAGGTTTAGCAACGTCACCACAATAAGATCAATATTTATTGCTTTTCTATACAATAAAACAAAGATAACATTTAAAATAACAACAAATATTAAGGTGTTTAGTTATATATCTTCTCATCAATTTTATGAAATGTGTTCATAAACCATACAATCCATCTAAAGTATACAATCAATGGCATTTGGAATAATCACAGAGTTGTACATTCATCACTGTAAGCAATACTAGAGCATTTTCATTACTCCAAAAAGAAAAACATCCTACACCTTAGCAGTCACCACTCAATCCCTATATCTTTCCCCTGACATACTTAACTGATAATCTATTTCCATCTCTATAAATTTATTTGTATTTACATTTTGCATAGATGAAATCAAATAATATACAGTACTTGGGTCTTAGTTTCTTTCACATAGCATACTTCCTATTCTATATGGTGTGAAATGATAGCTCATTGTAGTTTTGATCTGCATTTCCTTAAGAGCTAGTGATGCTGAGCATCTGTTCATGTGTCTTTTGGCCATTTGTATTTCCACTTTAGGAAAATTATCTATTCAAGTCTTTTGCCCATTCTTTCATTGGGCAAAATTTCTTGTCGTTTTGTCATTAAATTGTGTTATCTCTACATAGCATGGAAATCAAACCCTTGTCAGATATGTGGTTTCCAAAGATTTTTTTCTCATTGAGTTGGCTGTCTTTTCATCTTCTTAATAAAATCATTTGGAATACAAAAGTGTTTAATTTTAAGGCAGTCTCATTCATCGATTTTTTCTTTTGTTGCTCATGCTTTGGGTGTAAGGCCCAAGAAACTACCACCAACCATAAGAACTTGAAGATGTTTCCCTACATTTTCTTCTATATAGGTTCTAGTTTTTATATTTAAGTCCTTGATCTATTTTGAACTAATTTTTGTATAAGATGTGGGATAGGTGTCCTCTTTCTTTCTTTTAGATATGGATATCCAGTTCTCCCAGCCCAACTTGTTGCTATTTTACCACGTACCTGAATAAAATGCTTTAAAGTCAGAAAGTGAGAGTCCTCCAATTTGGTTATTTTTAAAGATATTTTTGGCTATTCAGGGACCTTTACCCTTCCAGATAAATTTGATAATTGCTTTTACAATTCTACAAAGAAGGATAGTGGAATTTGTATTGGGATTGCATTAAATCAGTTTGGGTAGAATTGATATCTTAATGATATTTTGTCTTCCAACCCATGAACACAGAGCATCTTTCCATTTACTTTGATCATCTTTGGTTTCTTTTAGCAATGTTTTATCATTTTCTGAACATAGGTCCTTTATGTCCTTGGTTAAGTTTATTCCTAAATATTTGATTATTTTAGTCTCTATTGTAAATAGATTTTTTTTTCTGACTTCCTCCTCAGATTGCTCATTAGTAGTGTATAAAACTGCTATTGATTTTTGCATAGTAATCTTGTATCCCACTTGGTTTAATCTCAGAAATGAAAGCCTGGATTAACATTTGAAAAACAACCAATATAATTGGCACTATTAATTGAATACCTAATTAAAAATTATGAGTGTCTCAAAAGTTGGGGAAAAATTGACACTGACAAAGTTTAACACCCATTAGTTATTATTTAAAAATCAACAAAGAAGGCATAGCAGGCTAAGAGAGTAACCTGCAGCTTCTTAGGCCCTGTTGAGGCCATTTGGTCTTGTAAGAAAGCCCTGTAAGAAAGCCTTGTAAGAAAGTGCAAGCATACCCACTCGTTTTCAAAAGCCAAGGAACATGCATCTTTGTAGATCTGGCTTCTGCACTTAAATCTATGCCACAGAGTTATCTATATCAATACTGATGAGGCTCCACCAGTGCCCAGGATTCTTCTGGGCCAGCATAAAAACATTCCTCTCTCCAATTTCTTCTTCAGAAATCCAGGAGTATGTGTAGCCATGGACGTGTGAAACTAGGAGTGTAGATGCCCTCAACATTCTTACAGGGCTTGACCCCAGAGGGGTTTCAGCAGTAAAATTTGAATTGACAGGAATAGTAGCTAGGACAGTGAGATTCCACTAACTCTCAATCTTTTGAAAATCTTACACAGCTTATTTTAAAGGGAGTTCAAATTCTGAAAATTGTGGCTTTTAATTAAAATAACATCAATCACACACCCAAAATATTACTTATTTTTATTAACATAAGCACAACATAAATATTCCTTGCCATTTTATGTCACTATTGTGTTTCAACCTTAGTATTCTATGTTTTGCAATTTTGTAAGCTTGCAATTTGAATTTTGCACTTAGCTACTTATTGGAATAGGGAAAAAAAAGTTGAATTAGAAATCTCCATGTGACAAATAAGCAAATTTCTAAATTAGGCATTAGTGTACAACATTTATCAAAATTACCATTGATATTACTGGCTAAGCTGTATGTATTTATTCTATCTTGGCTATAAATGTAAGTGCTTGTAAAATGATTTAAATGCATTACACTTAATAAAAGCATTTCTTTTACAATAGAATATAAATATGGGATAAAAATAAGAAATAAGGTGGTATCCTTAACACCATAATACAAAGAAAAAGTAAATGGATTAATAATGTGGTTTGAAGGATAAGATATTCAAAAGCCAGTGTAAGAGAAATAAAATTATACATTTGAGTTTAACGATATTTTCCTAGCCATTCCTGGAGTAGAGTTCATGATCAGGTATCAAAAATATTTGGGCCAAGCCATGATTCATGAACTAGACAAAATAGCCCTAAAAAAGATAGACAGTGGATATTAATCTTTTTCTTTAATATTAAGAAACTTATTTAGTTTTCATTGCCTTTGGTATTAGCACATTTACTCTTTTCTCCCTGAATGATATACTGCCAAAGAATAAAATGTGGAAACCCTGATAATAATTTAAAATCTTTTGAGCAACTTTAGTTCACCATTTTAAAAAAAAGACAAATAGACAATCTTGAAAAATTTACCAACTAAACCTGAGAATCATGAATACTAGAAGGCAAGGGATACTATAAAAAATAGATCATGAAAACAGAGATAATTTTCTTTGCCAGTTTGTTGATTGCAAAAATGGTTTAAGCACAGTTCTGTAGTGGTTATTTTTGGCCTATCTTTCACAGTATTATGTGTGCAGTCTTATGTTCTGTTTTGGGCTTTTTTGCAATCCTGGTGTGCCAAACACCATTATTAAGTGATTGACAGATTTAAAATCCCTGTACTCATAAACAGCATGTTAAGAAGAGAAATAAAGATGCATAATTTTGAAATCTAAATTTTAATTTATTGTGACTATATGAATAGAAAAGGCACTAAACAAAGAAAACTATGGAGTCTTAACCAAACCATAGTAAAACTATCAGAGCAAATCTTTTTATTTTTTTTTTTTTAGTTTTCAAGATTTTAAAACATTCAATGATATGAGTAACACTGTGTGCTTCATCAGAAAAAAAAAAAGAAAAGGTCTTTGAAGTACATGAACTCATCGTAACTCTTAACTGTGCCACTCATGGCAATTTCAAGTAACTTTTTGATTTCGGATGTACTCTTTTAAATGAAACTCTATATTTTATTTGGATTTCAATAGTATTTTCCCTAATGCTTTGTTTTCAGTTTCAGAGTCATATCCAAGATTGTCATCATGTCTTCTTGGCCCTTCAGGGCTGTACTAGCTTCTCAGGCTTTTCTTCTTTTTGATGACCTTTATGGTTTCAAGGAATACTATAAGGTATTTTGTAGAATGTTCTTAAATATGGGTTTGTCTAAGATTTTTCTCATGGTTAGACTGTGGATATAGATTTTTGGCAGGATGACCACAGAAGTGAAGTGCTATTATCATCATATCATATCCAGAGGATGTGCTATTAACATGATTTACCACTGATGATGTTGGACTTGATCACCTGGCTAAGGTACTGTTTGCCAGATTTCTCTGTCATACATTAATCCACCTCTCTTTCCTTTCTGTATTCCTTGTAAACAAGTCACTAAATTTAGCCCACAGTTACACTTAAAAAGGTGGAGCATAACTATTTAAGTAGGGAGCATCTACATCAACTATTTGGAAGTCTTCTATATGGGAAATTTGTCTCTTCTCCCCCATTAATATTCATTTATATCAGTATGGGTTCATAGGTATTCACTTTATATTTTGGATTATAATCCAATACTACATTTTTAATTGCACAAAGCATTCCAGCTTTCACCACTGGGAATTCTTTCACTTGACATAACTTCATCATTGGTTTGTTGTTGTTGTTTGTTTGTTTGTTTTAGCCATTCCTTACTCTCTGGCACTACAAGATGCTCCAGACTTATCTTATGATATACATATTCCATGCTTCTGCCTTAGAATAAATTTCTCTAAGGAGCCCTAGTTCCCTTTATGGGAGGAAGATATTAGAAACCAAGATCTGGGTGCTGGATGTACAAATTTCTTCTGGGGTGCTGTTGCTTTTACATTCTCTAAGTGAACAGAACCAGGAAATACATGTAGGTATACTAATCCATGTTTAAAAACATAATTATAGTTATTTCTCAATTGGTATCTATATTAAGTTAAACAGGTATCATTAAATTCTCCAACTCTATTCAAATAACACATGATTTATTCCCGCCTTTTCCCCTTTCTTATTTGAAGCCATCCTCTCCAGTGGTGAGAAACCTGGCATCCATGATCCGCCATCTACCATCCTTTTACTTATCTATTCAATGCTAGTATTTATGAACCACAGTAGAATTATCAACCCGTATGGAATGAACTTTAAAGTAAAAGTTCATAGATAGTATGCAAATATTAGTTCTTATGAAGAAACACTAACTCATTCAATTTCAGTCAGCTTGGTACAATGTTTGTTCCTATGCTTTGTTCAAAAATACCAGTCTGTCTCACAGGTTATAATGTTCTATACTCTATTGATAATTAAGTATACCACTTACTCAACTAATACAAACATTGTATTAACATTATTAATTAAGTAGATGGCATAATACAGAAACATGAGAAATTCATGGTTCTTCATTAACATAAGATAGTATATTGTTGATTTATCTCCTAAGCTCTTTTTTTTTCTTTTTTTTTTCTTGTGGGTAAATATCAAATTTTTCACAATACAAACCAATATTTGTAAAATGATATATAGATATATATGCGTATATGTGCATTTACTTACATAAATGTTATTTTTTTTCATATATATTTTAAAAGATGCTTAGATTACATAAATGTTACACAAAGATTACAGGGTTTCCCATGATCTCCACCTCCCATACCTCCCATAACATCTCACGTAAACATCTTTCATTAGTGTAGCACATCACCTGCAATGGATATACACATCCTGGGGCTTTGCCACTAAGCATAGACCACAGTTCACATCGTAGACCACACTCTCCAACACAGTTCTGCATGGTATATGCTGATGTAAAATGGCCTATATCCGTCACCACAACGTCACTCAGGACAACCCACAAGTCCTGAAAAAGCCCCTGTATTACATCTGCCCTTCCCCTCCCCACCCCGAAAGCGTCTAGTGGCCACTGGCTCCACCTCACTGTTATAATTTCTTCCATTGTTTGAATCACAATATGTCTACAACAGAATACCATTAGGTCCACTCTAGTCCATAGCTCTTCCCCCAATCCTGAGGGAACTGGAATGGTGATGTCCACTCCACCTCCAAGTGAGAGTGGGCTTATATCCCATGGATACGGTGGATGAGATTATCCTGCCTTCAGCTGTA
This sequence comes from Tolypeutes matacus, assembly GCA_026826555.1. Classification (NCBI taxonomy): domain Eukaryota; kingdom Metazoa; phylum Chordata; class Mammalia; order Cingulata; family Chlamyphoridae; genus Tolypeutes; species Tolypeutes matacus. The sequence continues at coordinate 17,454,908 of JAKSZT010054334.1, forward strand.
GGCTCTCTCCATTCCCTGGGATGGCCATTGTCTACCATCATCTCCTCACCAGGTGACTTGGGTGAGTCCATTGAGCTGTAGAGTAGGAGTTGAGCTCCACCGAGATTCCAGGCACAGCTGGTACATAGGCAGGCCAGAGGCTCCAGGCTCTGGAAATACACCTACAAACTCCAGCCTCACATATAGGCTTGAATAGAAGAGACTGATGGACCATGTGCTGGGAGGACTTATTTGAGTCCAACTCTGTCACTCTCAGGAACACAGATTCCAAAGTAGAGCCCACTTATAAGGCGTCAATCTCTGGGACTATTCCCCCTTATATAGGACCAGGGTGTCTCCAGAGCCCTCAGGAATCCCTCTGTGTGGGGTCATATCCACTTTGGTGCTCTATGAGATCCTACTGAGGTGTGTGTAAGCTTTACCTCTGGGATGACCTCCTGACTCTCTTTGAAGTCTCTTAGCCACATGGACTCATTGTCTTTACCTTCTCCCCCTTTCAATCAAGGTCTTTTTCCAGTTGTGTTTCCAGTTGGCACTTGGTACTAATCCTTCATTACCAGGGAGGCTTATCCCCGGGAGTCATGTCCCACATTGCATTCATATGCTGAGTTTGGCTTAGAGAGAGGCCACATTTGAGCAACAAGGAGGCTCTCAGATGGCAACCCTTGGGCAACCCATAACAGTAGGCTAAGTTTCAATTACAAGAGCAAAGACTCATAAGGCTAGTCATCAATAACAAGAACCCAACAGTGGGCTCAAACACCCTTAAATTAAAGCTCATATGAAATTCTTGTTTAATAACACTATTATTGAAAATACTATTGCAAATGTATTTTAATAAAAGAGCCATTGCTACCATTAGCTTCTATTGTGAAACTTAACATTTAAAATTCCAAAAACTGCCTTGATTATTTGAGGGTTGTGAGGTCTATTATTATAATCAGTGAATTTATGAATGACCGCATATTCTTATCTAGTGACCTATTCCCTTTGCTCTCCTTAGACAGGATTAAACAAATGGAGCTTTTTCTAGGACTCAGAGTTAAATCTATAATATATGGATTTTCAACTCTATTCCAGCAATTTAACTATAAGACTAAATATTTAATTATATTTGAAGTTCTCCAGTAAGTATCTACTTGAATCAATTATGATTTTTATATGCTTCATAAAAACTGTTGATTTCAATCTAAGCTATTAGAGTGATATTTTTAAAAACTCATATAGTAAAAGGGTATTTGAAACTGGAACTAAAATAGTGTAGTGACTATCTTTTAGGAAAATAGAAATACTCTAAATATTATACACTATCTTCATTTCAGGGACTATTTAATACTTATAATTTTTAGGGCCTGGGAAATATATATATTAATTTAATTTAAATGGAATATTCATCCCCCAAAAGAATTCAGGGGATAATAATAATTATTACTATTGTAACAATAACAATGATAGAAAGGATTATAATAATTTTTAATTTTTTATCCCCCTTGTTGGACTTTATTTCAATGTTTTGAAATAGTAATAATTAAGGAAAAATTCACCAAAGGTTTTATCAGATGCTATTTATGTTTGTATTATTATTGTAAGAAGTACTCAGATGTTTAGCAACTCATTAACTGAATTTCTAGCAGCCAAACTTCTCTGCTGACTTTCTAGTTATGTAGAGTCATGGGACTAGTTCTCATTAGGGGGTTTCGGGCTAAAGGGGGAGCATCAGTTCTGGAGCAGAGCATTTAATTGCCAATGTCAAAACTTCGAAAAGCTCTTCCTCTGTCACATTTATTGAAGACATTCTTGAGTTAGTAAAACTAGATCATGGTGGTGTCAAAGACAATATGGTTTAATAGTTAGTTATTCTGCAGCATAATCCTATCCTAACTATTATAGAAGTTACCAAAGAAGGGATATTGCTATAATTGAACCCCAAAATGTCAGTTTGGCTTAGTCTTTAAGAGTGAGGAAGCTGTTATCAGAGACAAAAATATTGTTCCATGTTCTGTAGTTTCTAAATATTTGGTAATATCATCACTAGTAGTCATTTTAGAAGTACATAATATACCTAATAGCCTTTAATATTTAAAGACTTTGGAACACAGGTTGTACATATTGTTTGCTGTTGGGTGCATTTTGTAAGGCATTACCAGGAACAGGTGACTTCAGAAAAAAAAAATTGCTGCCTTGTTATCAGAAATGAAAGGAAATAGAAGGAACCCAAAACATTGTGACCATCATTTAAGGCAGATTGAGTCTTAACTCCAAAGAGTAAATTATAAAACTAAGAAAGCTTTTCAATAAAAAGGCACCTTAAAATGTCCTTGAGACGGCACCAAATTAAGAGTATGGCTTTCACCTCATTGTTAAAATCTCAGAAAGGATTAAATTGCCTCCAGTTAAGGATCAAAATAAGTGTGCAGTGCCTAGTCATTCTTTTCAATTAGACGATTTGGCTCAGGGAAAGTGACTTTAATCTTGTGACTCTCCCCTTTAAGCCTGATGAGTTCTAGGTACTTTCAATTAAATTTCAAGTTGGTTCAGGTGAATCTCTGAAGACACTGAAACTCTTGAGATTTGTGAGGGAAACTATATTCATAGTTATACTAAGATACTATTTCCCTTTTCCACTGCATTTATATCCTCACTAATGGTGCAAAATCAATGTTGGTAAAGCTTTTGGTTCCTTAGCATGAATCAAGATACTCTCTAGTACTTTAAGGGAAAAAAAATGGTAATTTCATTTAAACTTGTGAATGTCCTTAACAAAGCATTAATTTTTTAGAATTATTTATATGATTAAATCTTGACTTTTCATTCAAATTTTTAAAATATCTTGTGTGACAAAATGGGAAGTACACATAAAGCATTCTACATTCTGAAAAGCAAAGACTGTTTCAAGGAAAATCTCTTGTACAATTGTTAGTGTCCTAATCGGTACAAGAAGCTTGATTCATCAACTATTGTTTGCACTTCAAAGAACTAATGACAAGACAAACTATAGTCATGCATACTTGGGCATTTGACAAATATTTTCTTGAAAATTAATTGTGAATCTGTCACTGTATGGAAAACAATTGAGAGTATTTGTTGCCAATGGTAAAATTCAAGCTTTCATTCAAAATTTAATGTGTATCTGCTATTATGTACTTAACATGATATTTAAGAGCTATTCTTTTTATTTTCTTTCATAATTAGAGAAATTATGGGTTTATGGAAAAATTATACAAAGAATACAGAATACTACCCTATTATTAACACCTTGCTTTGGTGTGGTACATTTGTTAAAACGGATGAAAGCACATTTTTATAATTGTAGTATTAAATATAGTCCATGGCTTAAAGTAGTTTCACTATACTATATAGTTTTGGGGATTTTCTTTTAAATTTTTATTCTTGTAACATACATAAAACCTAAAATTTCCTCTTTTAACCACATGTAAATACATAATGCAATGCTCTTACTTATGTTTGCAATGCTGTACTATCTACACCATCATCCATTACCAAAACTTTTCCATCATCCCAAAAAGGATCTCTGTATATTTAAAGACATAACTCCCTATTCTCTGTCCCCAACCCATCCCCAGGCAACATATATTTTAGGAACTGACTGTGAGTTTGCTTATTCTAATTGTTTCAAATCAGTGAGTTCATACAATATTTGTCTGTGTCTGGTTGATTTCATGCAATGTGATGTCTTCAAGATTCATCCATGATGTTGTATTTCATTCATTTTTATGGCTGAATAATATTCCATTGTGTGTATATTCCATATTTTATTTATGCATTCATCAGTTGAACACATCAGTTACTTCAACTTTTGGAAATTGTTAATAATGCCACTATAAATATTGACCTGCAAATATCTGTTCAAGTCCTGCTCTCAATTCTTTTTCTATCAGATATGTGGCTTCCAAATGTTTTCTCCATTGTGTAGGTTGTCATTTTGCTTTCATGATTAAGTTCTTTGAGACACAAAAGTTTTTAAGGTTCACAAGGTCCCATTTATCTTTTTTTTTTTCTTTTGTTAGTTGTGCATGGATGTAAAGTCCAAGAAACCATTGCTTAACACAAGGTACTGACAACGCTTCCCTACATTTTCTTCTAGGAGTTTTATCATCCTGGCTCTTATATTTATGTCGTTGACCCATTTTTAATTGACTTTTGTATAAAATTTTATTCTTTTACAAATGGAAATCCAGTTTCCAAGCAGACTATTCTTTTCCAATTGAGTGGTCTTTGCCCTATTGTCAAAAATCAGTTGGTCATAAATATGAAGGTTGATTTCTGAGCTCTCAATTTGATTCCATTGTTCTATATATCTATCCTTGTGCCAGTACCATGCTGTTTTTTTGTTGTTCTTTTCAGTTTTGTTTTTTTTTTTTTTTTAGGACGTACTGGGGAGTGAACCCAGGGCCTCGTACATGTGAAGCAGGCATTCAACCACTGAGTTATACCTGCTGTTTGGATTATTATGGCTTTATAATAAATTTTAAGATCAGGAAGTATAGATCCTCCAACTTCATTCTTCTTTTTCAATATGGCTTTAGCTATTCCAGGTCACTTATGCTTCCATATAAATTTGATGATTTGTTTTTTCATTTCTACAAAGAAGGTTGTTGGAGTTTTGATTGGGATTACATTGAAAATATAAATTGCTTAGGGTAGAATTGACATCTTAACAATATCTGGTCTTCCAATTCATAAACATGGAATATTTTTCCATTTATTTAGTATTTCTTTGATTTCTTTTGGCAATGTTTTATAGTTTTCTGGGTACAAATTTTTACATGCTTGGTTAGATTTATTCCTAGATATTTGATTCTTTTAGTTGCTATTATAGACAGAATTTTTAAAAACTTTTTTCTTCCAATTGTTCATTAATAGTGTATAGAAACACTATTGATTTTTTTAGTGTGTAGAAACACTATTGATTTTTGGGGGTGTTGATCTTGTACCCTGAAATGTTGCTAAATTCATTTGTTAGCTCTAGAAGTACTGTTGTGAATTTCTCAGGATGTTCTGTGTATAGGATCATGTCATCTGCAAGTCAGGAAAGTTTTACTTTTTCCTTTCCAATTTGGATTACTTTTATTTCATTTTCTTAGCTAATTGCTTAGAACTTCCAGTAAAATGTTGAGTAACAGTGGTGACAATGGCCATCGTTTCTTGTTTCTGATATTAACTGGAACACTTTCAGTCTCTCAACATTAAGTATAACATTAACTGTAGGTATTTCATATATTTCATTTATCATTTTGAAGAAATTTCCTTCTATTCCTAGCTGTTAAGTGTTTTTCCTAGATAGGAATATAGGATTTTGCCAAATGCCTTTTCTGCATCAATTGAGATGAGCATGTTTTTGTTGTTTTTTTTGTTTTTTTTTTTTTCCCTTACATTAATTGATTTTCTTATGTTGAACCACCTTTGCATACCTAGGATAAATGCCACTTGATCATGGTGCATAATTATTCTAATATGGCACTGGATTCAGTTTTCTAGTATTTTGTTGAGAATATTTGCATCTATTTTCCTAAGAGATACTGGTCTGAAATTTTCTATTCTTGTGGTATCTTTATCTGGCTTTGATATGTAGGTAATTTTACTCTCTTAGAACGAATTAGAGGGTGTTCCCTCCTCTTCAATTTTTTGGAAGAGTTTGAGCTGAATTGGTTTTAATTATTTCTGGAATGTTTGGTAAAATTCTTCTATGAAGCCATCTGGTCCTAGGCATTTCTTTGTTGGGAGATTTTTCATTACTGGTTCAATCTCTTTACTAATATTGGTTTGTTGAGATTGTCTATTTCTTCTTCAGTCAGGATAGGAGGTAGTTTCTGTGTTTTGGGAATTTGTCCATTCCACCTAGGTTATCTAATATGTTGTTGTATATTTGTTTGTAGTATCCTCTTAAAGTCATTATTATTCCAGTAGGATCGATAGTAATGCCCCACATTTCATTTATGATTTTAATTAATTGAGCCTTCTTTTTTTTTTTCATAATTCTAGCTAAAGGTTTGTCAATTTTATCCATCTTTTCAGAAAAACAACTTTTGGTTTTATTGTTTCTAGTTTTTTTTTCTGTATTTCATTTATTTCCACTCTAATCATTGTTATTTCCTTCCTTCTACTTGCTGTGGATTTAGTTTGTTCTTCTTTTTCTAGTAATTCCAGTTTTGAGGTTAGATATCTGATTTGAAGTCTTTCTTTTTTGTGTGTGTAGAGAGAAAGTTTATTCAAGAGCAGACTTCCGCCATAGGTACTCCAGTCTCATGCTGGAATATTCTTTTGAAAAATCCTATGAGTATGCACATAATTCTAAGGAAATGATGTGCTGGAGCTGACTTAGTAAAGGTCAAGTGGAGGACTGAGTGGCTGCTTGCCAGAAGCCATTGACTTTTTTTAAAAAGATGCTTAGATTACATAAATGTTACACAAAAATTACAGGGATTCCCATGTTCCCCATCTCCCACACCTCCCATAACATCCCACATAAACCTCTTTCAATCGTGTGGCACATCACCTGCAATGGATATACACATCCTGGGGCTTTGCCACTAAGCATGGACCATAGTTCACATTGTAGACCACACTCTCCCACACAGTTCTGCAAGTTATATGCTGATGTAAAATGGCCTATCTGTTGTTGTAATGTCTCTCAGGACAACCCCCAAGTCTTGAAAACGACCCTGTATTACAACTGCTTTTCCCTTCCCTGCCCCGAAAGCATCCAGTGGCCACTGGCTACACATCACTGTTGTAATTTTTTCCATTGCTTGAATCACAATATGCCTACAACAGAATACCGTTAGGTCCACTCTAGTCCATAGCTCTTCCCCCAATCCTGAGGGAACTGGAATGGTGATGTCCACTCCACCTCCAAGTGAGAGGGGGTTTATATCCCATGGATATGATGGATGGGATTATCCTGCCTGTAGCTGCAGGCTCCCTCCATTCCCTGGGATGGCCTTTGTCCATCATTGTCTCCTCACCAGGTGACTTGGGTGAGTCCATTGACCTGTAGAGTAGGAGTTACAGCTCCACCGAGATTCCAGGCACAACTGGCACGTGGGCAGGCCAGAGGCTTCAGTCTCTGGAAGTACACCTACAAACTCCAGCACCACATATAGGTTTGAATAGAAGGGACTGATTGACCATGTGCAGGGAGGACTTATTTGAGTCCAACTCTGTCACTCTCAGGAACACAGATTCCAAAGTAGAGCCCACTTATAAGGCGTCAATCTCTGGGACTATTCCCCCTTATATAGGACCAGGGTGTCTCCAGAGCCCTCAGGAATCCCTCTGTGTGGGGTCATATCCACTTTGGTGTTCTATGAGATCCTACTGAGGTGTGTGTAAGCTTTACCTCTGGGATAACCTCCTGACTCTCTTTGAAGTCTCTTAGCCACATGGACTCATTGCCTTTACCTTCTCCCCCTTTCAATCAAGGTCTTTTTCCAGTTGTGTTTCCAGTTGGCACTTGGTACTAATCCTTCATTACCAGGGAGGCTTATCCCCGGGAGTCATGTCCCACATTGCATTCATATGCTGAGTTTGGCTTAGAGAGAGGCCATATTTGAGCAACAAGAAGGCTCTCAGGTGGCAACCCTTAGGCACTCCATAACAGTAGGCTAAGTTTCAATTACAAGAGCAAAGACACATAAGTCTAGTCATCAATAACAAGAACCCATCAGTGGACCATCCTCCTTTGCCAGTCACTGCCCCAGCACTCGGGGGACTGTTGCTGCTCCCTTGGAATGTGGTGGAGCTCTCCAGGCTGGGAATTCTGATTCCCTCATTTATTGAGTGACCATGCCTCACCCCTTGATCATTTGAACAATTTTATATATCTTTCATGTATATTCAGGTGAACCTCCTTCCATGAAACCCCCATCCCAGACACCCCCCACCAATGATCCTCTGCTGCCCTCTTTGTAACTCTTCTGTGTAACCCTTCTGTGATCCAAACCTTCCTTGAAGATGAAGCCCATATAATAGCCAAATACAATTAATAGGAAAATGAAATAATAATGATAAGCTTAAATGTAAGAGATAAAATACATGGAAACTAAGGGAAAAAAAACCTAAAAATAAAATAAAGTTAAAGGATTGGGACATTCAAAAAATGGGAAAAAAACAAATAAATAAATAAATAAATAACAAAATAGAAAAAATAAAAATATTTGTTATTATTATTTTTTCCTTTTATCATTGCATTATTGGGTGTCCAGTCTGTACCATGGAACCTTCCCCCTCTCACTCCCCAGTGTCTCCCAAATTTTCATTTAATTTTCAAAGAAGTATGGTCACAGCAAAGTCACACACAGAATACTAGAGACTCTCATATAACCAACCTCCTTCCCTTTTCCTCACCCCATATTAAAACCTTTTGTGTGTGTGTGTGTGTGGATGGTAGCATTGTTATAACTGTTATAACAGATAGTGAAACATGGTTACTAAACATTGTCAATGGTTTACAGTATAGTTTACAATCTAGACGGTACAGTTTAATAATTTTTTATGATATTTACCATGTCCTGTGTCCACTACTGTAAGGTAATGAAAAACATTTCTCATGACCGCTAAATACCCCCTGTTTGATCTTTTCTGTTCCTTCCTCCCCATCCTCCTGGGGCACATGACACTCCCCTTTCTTGATTCATTGGATGACAAGATTCATAGTTACATGCAACAAGAGTTCTTGACATGCTGATTATCCTTCCCTAGAGCTATAAATTTCCCTCTTAGCACTGCATTTGCTGTAGCAATTCCATAGTTTTGGTATGTTGTGTTTTCATTTTAATTCAACACAAGTTGAAATAAAGGGCTACCATTGATTTCAATTAAGGACCTTTGATTAGATTGCGAGACCTAGATGCGTCTTTTATTTCCTTGTAAGTCTTCTTTCTAGATGTTCTATCCATTATTCAAAGTGGGTGTATTACAGTCTTCCAATATTAATATAAAACCAATTTCTCCCTTCAAATCAATTAGTATTTGCTTCATGTATTTGGGGGCTCTGTTGTTAGGTGCATATGTATTTATAACTCTTACATCTACTAATAGAATTGACACCTTATCAATATATAATGACCATCTTTGTCCTTCTACCATTTTTTAATTTAAAGTTTCTTTTATCTGATATTAATATAGCTACCCCAGCTCTCTTTTGGTTACTATTTGCATGGTATATATTTTTCCATCCTTTTGATTTCAACTCATTCATGTATTTGGATTTAAATTTAGTCTCTTGTAAACAGCATATTTTTGGGTTTACAAAATATTTTATCCTTCTGCCAGTCACTGGCTTTTGGACTGAAGGGCTTAATACATTTACATTTATGGTCAGTACTGATAATGAAGGATTGTATTCTTCCATTTTGCTATTTAGTCTTTGTAAGTCTTATACCTCTTTGTCTCTTGATTCTTCCATTAATGTCTACTTTGATATAATTTGAAATTTTTGTATTGTACCCTATTAAGCCCCTTCTCGTTTCTACCTGGATATATTTTTCATATATTTTCTTTGTGGTTTCCATGGGTTTAAAATTTAACATCCTGAATATATAACAATCATATTTGAATATATAACAATCATATTTGATTTGATACTGACTTGACTTCAATAGCATGTACATGCACTCTTCTTATACCTCTCTGTCCCACCATTTTTTAAATAAAACTTTATTTAAGCATATCATTTATACATAAGCATATATAAACAATAAGTGTATAGTAAAAGTTGTGAATTAACGAAACAAACATGCATAGCATCATTCAATGTTCCCATACATCTTCTCCCCATCAATACCTTGCATTGTTGTGAAACAATTATTACAAACTATAAAAGACCATCATCAAAATATTACTACTAACTATAGCCCATATCTTGCATTTAGTGTATTTTCACCCAAGTCACACAATTATTAACACCCTATATTAATATTATATATTTGTTATTGTTCAGGAGAAATGTTCTCATATTTGTCCTGTTAACTAGAGTCCATCATTCACCACTGGATTCCCAGTGTTATACAGTCCAATGATTTGTACAATTCATTCAAAGTGTATACTCAGTGACTCTCATTTTTATCACAGAGTTATGCTGAAATCACCTCAATCAATTTTACTATGTTTTCCTTACTCAAAAGGAAAAATCCCTTATCCCTATATCCCCCTATTGTGGTCTCCTAGTATTGAAATAATGTCTTCTTGGCATTACTGCAAAATAGTACAATATTACTGTTAACTATAATCCATAAGTTACATTAGTTGTAATTTTACCATGTATCGTTATATTTTTAGCACTTTGTAAAAGAAGAGTATTCTTATATTTATACTATTAACCACAATTTTCCTCCACAACCAAAGTCACTATTTTATACATTCCAAAGATTATTCTGTAGTTTCCTTTCAATTGACATTTGTGTCCACAGATTACCCCTTTCAGTCACTACCACATTTGTAAATCAGCAGTGTTAGCTCTATTCACTATAATGTGTTATTCTCAACTCTATTCAGTCCCACACTTTTACAATTAATCTTGTTAAAAATGCTACCTATATTAAGCATCAGCTCCCATTATCAACCCACCTTGTCTTTCCTAGTACCTATACTTTAGAGTTTACCTCTGTGAGTTTACTTATCATATTTAGTTCATATTAGTGAGACCATATGATATTTGTCCTTTTATATCTGGCTTATTTCACTCAATATCCTCTAAGTTCATCCATGTTGTCATATACATTCCAATTTCATTTCTTCTTACAGCTGAATAGTTTATCCATTCATCTGTTGGTGGACACAGGCTGGTTCCATATTTTAGCAATTGCCCACCACTTATTTTTGTTCTTATTACAAATTAAATATTGGTGCATTGTATGTCCAAACCATAGATTTATCATTGCTTTTTATGCATTTTCATTTTAGCCTCTATAAGGAGTAAATACCAATTACTCTATAATAGTGCTGGCATTTATAATTCTCCAAATGGTTACCTTTGCTGGATTATTTCTTTAGACTGCTTTGAACCACTATCTAATTTCCTTTTCTTTAGCTTGAAGAGCTCTCTTTAGCATTACTTGCAGGGCATGTCTAATGGTGATGAATTCCCTTAGCTTTTGTTTATCTGAGAATGTCTCAATCTCTCCCTCATTTTTGAAACAAAGTCTTGCTGGTTATGAAATTCTTGATTGGCAATAGTTTTCTTTCAGCATTTTATGTATTCCAATCTACTGCCTTCTTGCCTCCACAGTTTCTGATAAGAAATAAGCACTTAATCTATTTAGGACTCTACAGCACATAACACACTGGTTTTTTCTTTCAGCTTTCAGAACTCTCTCCTTGTCTTTGCATTCAGCAATTTGATTGGTATGTCATGGGTGTAGTTTAGTACAAGTTTATTCTGTTTGGTATTCTCTGGACTTCTTGGGTGTGTATATTCATGTCTTTTGCTAAAAAAAATTTAATAAATATTTTTTAAAAATTTATTTTATTCCCCCCCCATTGTTGTTTGTGCTCATTGTCCTCTGTGTCTGCTCATTGTGTGCTCTCTGTGTCTGCTCATCTTCTTTTTTTTTTTTTTAGGAGTCACTAGGAATCAAACCTGGGACCTCCCATGTGGGAGAGAAGCACCCAATTGCTTGAGCTACATCTGCTCTTTGCTCATTGTGTCTCTCGTTTCCTCATTGTGTCTGCATCATCTTATTGCGTCATGTGGTTGCATCATCTTACTGCACCAGCCCTTCATGTCAGCTCGCTGTCTTGCTCGTCTTCTTTAGGAGGCACCAGGACCTGAACCTGAGACCTCTCATGTGTTAGGCAGGTACCCAACTGCTTGAGCCACTTACACTTCTCCTTTTGCTAAGTTTTGAAATATTTTTCATTATTTCTTTGAATATTCCTTCTTCCTCTTTCATCTCCTTTTGGGACTCCCAATATGCATATATTGACATGCTTTTGCTTTTATATATACTTTTTCTTCTGCTCTTCAGCCTGATTCATTTCCATTTTCTTGTTTATGAGGTCACTGATTCTTTTTCTGCCAGTCCAATCTATTGAGTCTCCTGGGAATTTTTTCCCTTTTGGTTATTTTGGTTTTCAACTCCAGTAGTTCTATTTGGTTTCTTTTTAAAATTTCTATCTCTTTATTGAGATTCTCATACTGTTCTTTTATTGTTTATCTGATATCCTTTTGTACTTTGTATTTTCCTTTATCTCCTTGTACATATCAAAGATCATTTCTTAATTTACAGTCTTTGTCATATCTTCATTAATGTTTTCTGAGATTTTATCCATTTCCTTTGGATGGACCATCATTTCCTGTTTCTTTGTTTGTCTTATAACCTTTTGTTGCACATGGTACAATTTAATATTTTAACATATTAACTCTGGGAATTATTCTCTGGGACATGTTCCTTGAGTTTGTAACCAACTGGTGATATGATGGAGATATTCTAATTTTCAAGAACTAACAAAACCAAGTTAATGTAAGTAAAAACAAACAAACAAACAAACAAACAAACAAACAAAAAACATTTTTTCCCCTTCTATGCATATTGGCTGGTGTTCTCTGTCAGAGTTTAGCCCTCTCATCAGGACGATCATCCCAAGGTGAATGTAAAGTGCAGGATACTCCCTGTCTTTACTGGCCTTCTGTCTTGTCCTTGTCAAGGCAGTTTGGAGCCAGCTGTCAATCCCTTTGAGGCACCCTGGCCTTGTTCTAGTTGGGAAATCCTGACTTGGGAAACTCCCCTCCAGTATTCCTCCCCTCCCAGAATTTGCCCTCCAGATAAATGAAACTTGAGACAAAGAAAGCAATAAACGAAACAACTGAAGTAGGCACCTGAGGTAAGGCTTACTTGCTTTAATTCCTGCAGTGGAGGAACCAGGAATGGGAGAAGATATGTTTCCAGCTAAGTTGAGGAGGTATTCAAACTCCTGTAAACAGGAGAACTCCTAAGACCACTAGCGAGCACAAACCTGGGGGAGGAGATGGAAGACGAGCCATGAAGAGCTCCAAGATCTTCTTTCAAAGCTGCATTTTCTTGACTCAGCAACTGACCATCCAATGCAGCCCTTCAACTGTCTTCTGCAACTTTGAGGAAGCATGCCATCTTTAAGACTCCTCTACCACCTTTGTCTAGGATAGGTGAGAACAATGGCTACCCTCAGAGCCCCTGACCTCCAGTGATTTGAAATACCTAATCAAAAGAAATGGTCAGCCTTTGCTCCTCTCCAACTCCCAGATCTTGAGGAAGTGAAATTTTATGTCTCTTTCTGGCACAAGCAAGCTATGCCAGGAGCTGGACCCCACTGCTGCCTGCCATGAGGGTAGGGGATAGGTGCTAGTAACTGATGTGCAGAGAGAGCAATTCCTTGGTATTTACCATAATTTACCAGTCTCTTAATCCTGCTCTTCCCTGAATGCTGCACAGTGTCTACTGGACTCCAAAATTTTGAAATAATTGATTCAGACAATTCCTGCCAGTTTAATACTTGCTCTGTTGGAAGGACTGATTCCTGAAGCTTCCTAGTCTGCCATCTTCTTATAACTCCCCTCCTTAAAGACTTTTCTGATGATACTAGTGGTAATAATAACAAATGTGATTTTTCAATATTGTGTGATAAAACGTGTCAACATCGAGATATCCTTAACACAGTGCACCCATATTTTCCAAATTACCAACATAAGATGTTACAAAACCTTGTGGAAAAGATCTATTCAAAGAGCAAGATTGACCACTGTATTTAAAAATAACTCAATTCAAAAAGTTTCTTGATATAGATTGAAATTCTACATTGCAACTAAACTTGAAAAAACTAGCACTTGTTCAGTATTAGTATAGTATCAACAAAGAATAGCCACGATTATCTGAAACCATGACCATCAAAATAGTCTTCCATTTCCATCTATCTGCATGAGGCTGAAACTTTTTCATATACTTCAACTAAAACAGCAGATCCCAAAAGACTGAATGTAGAAGCAAATATGAGAATCCATTTGTATTTCCTTAAGTCAGGCTTTAGAGGGCTTTGCAAAAAAATATAAAACAAAGCCTTCTCATTATTTCTATGTTTTGGAAAACATAGTTTTTAAATAAATATGTTATTTCTATTAACATACAATTGATTTATTAACATGTATTTAAAATAAAGATTTAAAATATTTGTTTTATTTTTTATATGATAAATATTGATAGACACAACCCAAAGGAACAGAAACTCTGAAATTTTCAAACATTTTTAAGAGGGAAAGAGTTCCTAAAGTCAAAAAATTTGAGAACTACTGATTTAGAAAGACAGAGGTTTAAGGGATAAAAAAGCAAATATAACTGTTTTAGGAACTGTTTCTTTAAAAAATATGTGGAATTGTTATTGGTATACATAGAGCTGGTATAAATAAATAAGCATACCAGATATCCATACCAGATTTTTATTAATATTAACTGAAAAAATAGTACAACAAATCTGGCTTAAAAGGCATTGTGACAGTCTTAAAATGACTTGGGCTTCCAATCCTCTTTGGGAAGGAATGAGCTGTGAAACCAGTACAGTCACCAAGGAAGGCAAAGTTTCCATGCCCACATGATCCTGAGCCTAAAGAGAAAAGTGAACAAGTATTCATTGAGTATCCACCAGATGTAGCTTTTAATTGGTCCTCAAAGCAATTCTTTCAACAAAGTATATCAGCCCCATTGTATAGATTAAGAATCTTTGACTTAGAAAGTTCAACTAATTATCATAGGGGTAATAAATTGTGGAGACAGAATTTAAGGCAGTGTTATGTCAGCAGATGGTATACATTTTTCTCATTAAAATATGTTTACTTCTTCAAGCATTCATTTATTAATCATTCAGAACATTCTGAATGTTTACTCTGTAAATGACACTGTGCCTGAAACTGTAAAGCAATAATAATTTATTTTCGATTTTGCCCTTGAGGAGCTTATAGCCTCATAGGGAGGTAAAATATGTGCCAGATATTGTGTAATATAAAGAAGATATGAAGGAATCAAAAGGTTCATACAAAGAAATTCATAATCCTCTACGGATTATCAGAAGAGGACTGATGAAAATGTCATCCTGATAAAATGCCTTTACCTTATGGGACCAAATTGTTAATACATGCCACCATTTTATTTTTTTCTTCAATGTCCAGTTAGTGTGTTGATGTATTAAACACATTTTAAAAAATTATATTTGTTAGGATGTCAAGAATTATCCAGGAACAAAAATGTTGGAAGAATGCTCCAAAGAGAAGCAAGGCTTTTTAGCTGAGATTATTCAAAGAATTTGTGACTATGAAGTGTATTCGAGAAACTAGTTTATTTGTTATAGATATTATTCTGACCTGAGGATTGAGAGAAGTACAATTATAAATTTAAGATAAAGGTAGGATTATAGAATGCTTGGTATATGTTGCAAAAGAGGCCAGGAGGAAACAGTGAGAGATTTTCAGTGTAGAAACAATACGATGCCTGCCCTCAAAGATTTACATTTTATCAGGCACACATAACCAAATAAATATTCAACATACCTTCAGGTAAAGGCAAAAAAAATAAGCAGAGTAAGGGAATTAAGAATAAAGGGGGAGGCGGGGTCCCTGGGGAGCTGACATTTGCCCACAGACCTTAATAAAAGTAAGTGCCAATAACAATACCAGGCAAAAGTGCTTCTCAGGCAGAGGATATAGCACGTGCAAAGTCCCTGAGAGAAAAAGCCGATAGTAAGCACTTCTAAAGTGAGACAGATCTTTCAGGATCAGTTTTACCCTAAAGCTGTGTGCTGCTTTTGTCCTTCAGATTACTGCCAGGAGCTCTTACAGAGTCTCCCAAAATATACTGTTTAATAAGCACCTATTCTGTGCCAGATGTTTTCATCTATTCTATTGTCAAGACACACAATGGTCTACATGGGTGAGAAATCTGGTTCAAAGAAATTAGATTATTTTCATAAGGTTAGAATCTGTGGGGTTTAGATTTGAATTTACTGCTGATTAACCCCAAAGCCTGCACTCTCCACTCTTGTGTGAGACTTCCCACAATGCCTCGGAATATTTTCACTTTTTCAAATCTCCTGGCCCCACAAAGGATTCTTGCAACTAAATTGAGACCAATTTTATAGAAATTGGGAGAGTTTAAACCATATAAATCAGAAAATCTTTTCACATGCAACATGAACTTCTGAAGTTTCCAAATATATTTGCCCACATGTGGGAGCACTCCATCTGTGGAGAAGGAGCAGTTGAACAGTACCAGCTTGTGGAAACTGTCCACTTTATTCAAATATTTTGTGCTCAGATATACCAAGGAACATATTCCCTTGAGCACAGTAAGACCTGAAATTCTTGTTCTTGAAGGCAAGCCTGTGGTCTGGCATAAGGAAAAGCAGGCATGAAAAAATGTTTAAGAATTATCTATCTTCAAGATCTAGGTCTAAGGAATTGACTGATTTATATTTCTGAGGCTCTTAGAGATTAGGATAGTTTGTATTTGTGGTGATTCCTCAGATTTGTGAAGTGTTTAGGCAGTTAATAGGTGGGTGTATGTTTTCCTAGTGCTTTAGAACGGTGGAAATCGGTTCAAGACCCTCAATTACACAGATCATGCAGTCTCTAAAGCCATCAGTATATACTTGAGTTTAAATTTTTTTTTTCATTTTCTCCATAATGGTAATCATAAACATTTTTTAAAAAGATTTATTTATTCATTTATTTATTTTTATCCATTTTTATCCCCCCCCCCCCCCGCCCGCCCCATTTGGCTGTTTCTGTGTCCGTTCGCTGGGCAATTCTCTGTGTGTTTCCTGCCCTCTCTTCTCATCCTTCTCCTCCTGTTTTCACTGGGATTCGATCCTCAGAACCTCCAATGTGGGAGAGAAGCATCCTACTTTCTGCGCCACCTTAGTTCCTTGTTTTTCGGCACATCTCGTCTTGGCTCTCCCTTGTATCATTCTCCTGTTACATCACCATCTTGCTGCATGGCTCAGCGGGGCCTGATGGTGCACCTGCACATGGGGCCTGGGGGACTCACCCACTCACAGTGCCTGATGGCGCACCCACGCATGCAGCCTTGTGGTCCATGCACCTTCTATATTTTTCTTTTTTTTAAACTTTTATTGGGAGGTCCTGGGGATCGAGCCCAGGCCCCTCCATATGGGGGACAGATGCCCAACCACTTGAGCCACATCCACCTTCCTGCCATATCTCTTAAGGCTGGTCAAAGATACCTAGAGTTACAGTCATTTCCTATACAGGATGGTCATATAATAAATCAGGCTTGGTTTATCAACAGCATTCTAAAAACAAGACCTAGGGAGAAAAACTAGGTCTGGGGACACATACATGGTTTCTAATATAGCGAAATATTTAGCCTACCCTGATTATCACAAAATCAGGACAGCAAGAATATTAGCAAACTTGAGTTTAATTTTAATTGTTTTATTTTTAAATTGTATTTACTTTAAACTGTTCACCAGAGTATATATATTGACAAAAGTAATGGAAGTTATAAACCTGGAAAATTCTGAAATTTATATGTCATATAGAACCCCTGTAGGATAGAAGAAGTAGCTAGGCAATTTGATGGAAAGCTAAGAGACAAACGGTATTATGGAATGCAATTTAACATAACCATATTTTCAATAGTATCACTCAAGAAAGTGAATTTAAAATCATGTTCCATAGTTTACATTATGGTTTACACTTTGCACCACACAATTTTATAGGTTTTGCTTTGTGTACTAGAGTTTGAAGAATTTTTGTCTTCTAAATCTTTGGCAGAAATCTCTAGTGGAACCAGCTTTCCTGA
The DNA here is from genome assembly GCA_026826555.1 of Tolypeutes matacus. Lineage (NCBI taxonomy): Eukaryota > Metazoa > Chordata > Mammalia > Cingulata > Chlamyphoridae > Tolypeutes > Tolypeutes matacus. The sequence continues at coordinate 17,472,712 of JAKSZT010054334.1, forward strand.
ATGTTGTTGGAAAGGTTGTGATTAATAAATCAATTTCCTCTTGTTAAAAAAAAAAAAAAAAGTAATAGACAATGAAAACATAGCTTTTTGTTGTTTCTGTTTGTTTGCCTTTTAAGTCTGCAAAATTAAGTAATATGAGTAAAAAATTAAGTGACTAATGTACTGATATGCCAGTTACCTAGGATATTGGGAATATTTGGAATGACTATTCAGTTTAAATTAAAACTGCCACCACTTAGATGCTCACAAAATTTCAAGATGGTAAACATACTTCTGGGTTTTTCTAAATTTTATCTTTGCATAAATTTATAGAAGATATTGCTTTCTTATTGAACATCTCTACTGTGCTACTGTTTCTCCTGTGTTTCATACTGAGATTTCATTGACTTGGTGTAATAAAATGCAATGTATTGCATTAGAAGCAATTCAATGTTTCAACTGTGAATGCATATCAGCTCATACTCCACATGTCATGAGCATAATTCTTTCTTTACGTAAAGGAATATGCCTTAGGTGGGCTGCGGAAGAGTAGATATTGTTCAACTTATTGCTTGTATATGTATTAACTTGTATCAATTAACCATGCTTGCATGTTACCAAATTTTATGCTTGTGAATATTTAGTATATTATTAATGATATCAACTCATTGAGTGGGGAACTGAAATTATTTAGCACATGATATTTAGGAAAAGAAATATGAATAATCTTTAGGGGAAATAAATTACAGTTTTCCTAATCTGTTAACATTGCACTATAAAACATTCTAAAGTGTTAAGCATTTAAATGTAAAGAATAAATTTTAAGATTAAGAAGAAAATAGAATGCAATAGACAGAATTTTTGTTTTTGGTACTATAAGATCCCTCAAAAGCAGAAACCATGAAGAAATTGATTGCTAGCTTTAATCATGCTCTGAAAAAGAAAGGTAAGATTATACATTAAAAAGGAACCTGCAAGGATTATGACAAAGAGAAATATATTTACCATATAAAGAGCTCATTTAAATAAGTAAGAAAGAAATAATTGAAAAATGGATGAAATCATCCCCCAAGACACCAAAGATGAAAAATATATATGAAATACAAAGAAGATATAATCTTTCTTCTAATCAATTGGCAAGCAAACAGGAAAAAAACAACAACAAAACAAAACAACTCTTAATTAGCAGTGCTAAAAATATCTGGAGTTAATTTGTCAGTAGCAATTTAAACATGAATATAAATTCTAGAAATTTCAACAATTAATTAGAGATGATTAAAGATGTATAAAACTTTTTCACAAATGTGGCTAATAATATAATGAAAGGCAAAAGAAAACAAACCTCCGTCTGGAAAATAATTAAGATACATATACTGAGATATCATGCAGCTAATAGAAAAAATACTCAGATATACATATATTGCCTTGGAATTTATTGTCTCTGGCATGATATATTTGAGTGAAAAAAAATGTAACATGTTATAAACTATAAGGTCCACTTTTGTGAATTAGAACAATATGTATATAAATGTACATAAACAATTTCTCAAAGATTAAAATGTTTAAATAAGTTTTTAAAAGATTTAATTTAAAATATTTCTTTGATAACATTAGTTCAGTTGATTTTAAAATTGCATTCATAATTTCGTTTTCTTTTCCATATATTCTATTTTCCTTGAAAGAGTATATTATCCTTGACACAGAACTAATAAATTATTTAAGAATTCCTATGAGTTTTTTGGCTTTTAACCTGTTAAATTTCACAATATAAGTCACGGGGGGGAAGCGGATGTGGCTCAAGCAATTGGGCTCCTGTCTACCATATGGGAGGTCCTGGGTTTGTTTCCTGGGGCCTCCTGGTGAAGGCAAGCTGACCCACACGGCAAGCTGGTCCACAAGGCAAGCTGGCCTATGCGAAGTGCTGGCACAAAAAGAGACAAAGAGGAGAGACACAACAAACCAGGGAACTGAGGTGGCTCAAGCAATTGAGTGCCCTTCTCTCACATCAGAGGTCTCAGAATTGGTTCCTGGTGCCTCCTAAAGAGAAGACGAGAAGAGAAGACAAGCAGACACAGAGAGCACACAGCAAATGGACATAGAGAGCAGACAGTGAGTGCAAAACAACACGGGCGGGGGATAAATAACAAAAAATAAATTAAAAAAAAAAAAGTTGTGGGGAAATTTAACCTTTTAAAGCATTAAGAGGTTTAGGCAATTGCTTTTTCTTCATGCTAAACTTCACAATTTTGTCTTTTTCATTTACCTTCTGCTTGCAGATTTCTATTGATTCTCATACCACAGAACAAAACTTTATATATGTATGTTTACTCTCATTTATTATTTTAAGCCAAATTATAAGATACTGTATGAGTCTTTTGTGAATGTAGTATGCCTATATACAACAATGTTATCTGGTGTGTTTGGGAAAATAGCATCTCATCTTGCCAGAGAAAAAAATGCACTAACTTGTTTCTAGTGAGGCATGGGATTTTGAAAGACTCACAATTATTCCACTGAAGTTTAACTATACATAGACAATTAAGGGAGAATTTGTTCAGATGTGCTGTTTCTTCAGAGTTTTTTCTTTCTTGTAGCTTTTCAAATCAGTCAGAAAATTGTCTTCCTGTTTCTAGCAGTAAATTCTGTGTGTTACCCAGTAATAAAAATTGCTCAGTGAAAGTTTTAGTTCTTGTTAAGTTCATTTTTTAAAAATCAAAGCTCAGAATTAAAATTCATTATAAGATACTGTCAGTTTAAGAGTATGAAAACCTACACAATCAGAAAAGGACAGTCTATTAGGGAATAGGTTAGAAAGCTATGAAATGAAGTTTGAATGGGGCAAAGTCTCCTGAGTATAAACTAACAATATCCTGACATTAGTTTTTCATGCATGCCCTTCGCTGCTTCAAATACACACAAGTGAGAGTGTATTTTTTTCAGGAAATCATGATTTCTCTCAAAATCAGTAAATAGATTTAAGGAAACTTGTTAGGAAAAAGAAGGAGGCAATTCCTCTAAATTTACTGAAACATTAACCTGGAATTCTGAAATTAATTTTTAAATTCTGAAATTAATTTTTAAAAGGCAAGCATATGCCTTCCTTGAATTCTTATTTTTTGTTAATCAGCATGTTTAATTTCAGGGACATTCCATACCAATACATGTATCTTTTAGGAGTCTAGCTTTTAGTCAGTCTCGCCTATTGCTTCAGTGAGATTATGTTAATGTTCTTAAATTCTTGTTATGATGATAGTCCTATAGATATCAAACCCAGACAGCTTGGTAGAGGAGGGAAGAAGGTGAAAGTCACTTCAGTTTGAGGCATTGACAGAAGATTTGGAAAACCAATGACAAAAAGTGCCTTGAGGCAATCCTGGCTAGCAACAGGGGTTAAAGCATTTGTCAGGTACTAGTTAATATTTTATCTAAAATATTCTTGAACCTTTAGCCTTATAGACATTCTAGAAACACAAGTATGTAAGGCAGTTTAACAGAGCACACCTGATCCTTTTCATTTAATTATATGCTTCTTCAGAAGTAATCATGTCACTCCATTACAGCATTACCATGTAATACCAGGCCAATTGTTTTAACTTGGCTTGATACTTCCAAGCTCTCAACTTTGCTCACATGCTCTTGCTCTGTCAATCACTGTTGTGCGTACTGTAACCACTTGATATTTCTCCTATGATCCCACAGATCCCACTTTTGCTCTTTCAGTATCAGAAAGAGGCAAAACCTGGAGTCCAGCAAAGTAGGATCAGACAGAGTTATATATATATATATATATATATCGTGTCCTTCTACAACAAAGGATTCTATGTGGTAGTAGGGATTCCAGAGGTTGTTTAGGAAGAAAAAGAGAGGAAGAACAATGCTTCAAACTTCCTGTAGTGCCATTTGAAATGTCTACAGATACTCAAGGCACCATGAAGCAACTACCAACTGAATTTTACATGGTCTTTAGAGTCACAAACTAAACACTATATAAAGAAACACAATTAAATTTTTATTATAACCACCAGTTAGACAAATATCTTTGCAATGTTTTATACACACACACACACAGATACTATGGATTAGTCAGTTATACCTCCATGTGAGTGACCACTCTATAAATTTATCTTTCTGGCAGTGTATTATAGTCACATACATACACTCACATACAACGAAATAGCCTTGCCAAATCAACAGTCTGCAAGGGATATTACTTACCTGGATTGTTTTTATTGAATATATGACATAAGTGGGTTCTTCTTGTTCACAAAATATCTGGAGGGGTTCTTTAATTTAGAATTTTAGAAAAAAATTAAAGGAGTTTAGAGTGAATATAAACATTGTGCAGTGAAAACATGTTTAATTTTCTGCTCAAAATCCAAACACACTTCCTACTTACATGAAATCCTAGGCTGTACTAACCTTGGCCTTGAACAGAGTCTTGCCTTCCTGAATAGATATAAAATAACAAAATGCTTCCAGCCCCTTCCTATCCACTAGGGCACAAATAAATTAGACAATCAAATGCCAACAACCAGGATTTTTAACCTGGATTAAGAGAGGCAAAGATTGAGCCAGACTGAGACACTAAATAGTGTTGGTGTCAGATCACGCTTCCTGTGGTAGGAAGGGCCCAGCAGTGATGGGATGTTGTCTTCACCACTTCACCTTGGAGTACTGCTGAAATTACTTTGTTTTTTTTCTTCCAGCCTTGTTTCCCTTGGCTTCTAGCTTCTTTCAAGCTTGGTTTTTGAGTCTCTTGAATTTGTGAAGTAAACAAAATATTTCAAATAAATTCTTTTTTCTGCCTAAATTTAGCCTGAGCCAGTTTCTGGATTTTCTGTTTGTTTGTTTGTTTGCTTGCTTGCTTTGTTTGTTTTTTGAATGAACAACCCTGGATAATACAACGAGACAGCTAGACTTCTTCATTAAAGGATCAGTGAAAACTCTTAGCCAGGGACCTAGTCTTGTTTACTCAGGCCAATGTTGCTTTTCTTGTAGTCTGTAATCTTTTCCTTGATGTCCATAATGATCTTAGTTTATGCTTGCATATGCTGTAAAGTCACTTTCTTTGGTTAAGACTTATTTAACTACATTTTCATAGCTTTTTCTTAGGTATACAAAATCATCTCAATTGTTGCATTCATATTACTAAATTACAATGAGGCTTTAAATTTTCTCCCACAGCTACAGTGTGTAAAATCTGTATTAACCACTTCACTTAATACATTTGGAAATACTCCATAATGGACTCAGATTTTTTTTCATTTAGGTAGTTTTGGTTAGATGAATACACTTCTTTTTGGAGTCAGAGTTCATATGGATCCCATTCATGTCCTTCATGCAATTGTTAAACATCATTTTTCTTCTGAGTCACCATTTTATATAGGTTATAATATATCCTTCTAATGATAGGCAGTCTTCATTTTACTTAATAGAAAAAGCAAATGTGGGTACAAATGTGTCTGGGTGGGTAAGTGTGTTCTTTTATTTTGCAAGTTATTTATTTACTAATATTATGGTTTCTCAGGGAGGATATAAATGCAAACCAAATTTAATCAAGTATTTATAGAGTAGTCACCCAGAGATCAGGTTCACATCTTAGCTGTCATTTAATTTCTTCCAGAATCATTTCTTCTATGATTTTAATAACTAAAATGGATGATATCTAAGACTACTTTCAAAACTATAAGCTCATAATTACATAGAAGTTAATGATTGAATATGTAACATTTGAGAACACTTTAGATATTATAATTATTATATAAAGCCAATTGCTGGGGAAGTCATAGACAAGCCTAGTGGCCATTTCCCAGGCCTCGCCTACCTCATCCCATCCTTTTCTATCATGTGTAGATGTCTCAATGTATTTCCATTCCACAGCCCAAGGAGACAGTAGGTCTAATGGAATAGCCTGAACTTACCTTAAACCAGAAACCAGGAACAAGCAGACCCAGCTGCTTATCAGGTTGAGGACTCTCACTGGCAGGGTCCCCTTCCTTGAGATGTATAAATACCCACTCTCAGCCAGTACAGGTGTTTTTCATTTCCAATACAAGGTGGGATGTGCAGTACTGACCCTTGAACCGAGCAGTTTTGTCTCCCCTAGAGACTGGCCACAATGGGATCTCTTCACCTGCTCTTTGGACCATTAGTTCTGTGTAAGTATAAAGCAGTCATTTGCTGAAAATCTTTATTGTGCCTGAGCCTGTGTTCCCATGACACACCATATAGCAACTCACTCCATACTAATAATGTGCTTTATATTTAATGAATTAACACATTGAAGAATATAACATTATGAAATACAATTGCTCATATTAAAAAGATAATGGCAAAGGTAAGCAAGATAAAACAATTTTATATGATATTTAAATCCTTATTTTAGAAGAGTATTGGGGAGTCAAAAATAAAAAGCAATCTGTTTTAAGAACTGTCTTCCACACAGATTAAATTAGTTTTGTATTAATGGATGTATAACTACATTAGTGGCAGTGTTTTTCACTTAAAATAAGCAAAAGGCAGAAAGAAACAGTGATTTAAAAAACGATTTTCCAGATCTGATTGACACATAGTTAAGGGACTTCTAGATACACTAAAAATGCTTCTTAAGTGCCTAGTTAGCATAGGGAAAATCTTTAAAGTACTCCTGGAGTTTTCCAATTTACAGAAGATTGTTTAACAGTCTACTGAACATTCAGGTGACTTGGACTGATCTGCTAAATTCTGTTAGATATCTTTAAGTTAAGACAAAAAAATGACCTGAAATTTTAAGGCCATTGTAATTTATATTATTAATGAATAAAAATAATTTATTTTCCTTAAACATTAATGATATTCAGAAAAATAAACTTCAAGTAATGGATGTTTACCACATATATTCAAAAACCATTTGTTAATATGCTGTCCTGTAAATTCCTTAAAAATGTAGTGTGTTAATTATTACTCTTGATTTAAACCTATACTCTTCAGGAAGCCTCATCTAATCTTAAAATTTGATAATATTCTCCACAGCATGTATCATGGTTATAAAGATTTTGTAAATCATCAATGAATTTCCTTTAACTAGGTTAGTTGCCATCAAGTAGTATTCTTTCCCTCTAAAACAAATAATAGGGCCTCCACTTGGCAATTTGTTGTAAATGATAAACATTATAGTAATGAACAGAAGTAAGAAGGTATTTTAATCCATTTTAGAACAATTTGAGATTTTATAAGTAATCAAATATATACATATATATATATATACACACACACACAGATTGATAAATAAAGATACATTACGCAATTTAACAAAATCCTTCTAAATTAAAATCACATTAATTCACAGCAACTTGCAGATAGGAACGTAAAGGAAATAGTAAATAAATTAGAAATAAATTCCTAAAATTAAATCATGCAATCGCATGTAATCACAGTTTACAGTTTACTGCCATTTCATTCCAAATTACTGCATTTGCAATAATGCAATCCCATTGGAAAAAGTTTACTTTTATTTTAACATTTAAATTTCTGAATTAATTCCTGAATAGTGATAATATGTTCAGGACAGTTACATAGGCCGCATGTAGCAAACATCACTTTTTAATACCATACATTTTTTTTATCACCCTCATTTTGTTAATAATTCTTTTTTATACATGTTATTTTTCTGGTTACCTAGCAAGTTAGAATGCTAAGAAAGACTGTGTAATCTTTCCATGTTTCTTTCCAATCACTTGATCTCATGGCCATATGGTTTTACCAGTTTTCTGTAAGTGTGGAAAATCACACTTTTGCTAGATTCAATTTTTTCCTACATTTCATTCTTTCATAGAGTACAAAGAATAAATCCTCTCAAGGGATTTGCAATTGAAAGAGAGTGTTAACTGGAATGAAGAAGATTTAATTCCATATACTAAAGGCATTTAGAAGAGGAAAGATAACCAATGGAATTAACTGTTGAAAATGAAATTCACCTGAACTCTAAAGCATTGGAAAAAGTGTATTAAGATACATTGAAGAACTAAAATATTAGATTTTAGAAACCATAGTATAAATGTTATTTACACAAATATACTTGCTGAATTAAAAGACTACTGACCCTGGATACTATAAAATGATTCTAAAGAACTACATATAAATAGTGTATATACTACAAATGTGTAAATATTACTACATATTACATCTAAACAGTAAGTGTATAAACCTAGATACTAGGTCTATATCTATCTATCTGGCTAGATCTAAATTATCTATCTATCTATCTATCTATCTATCTATCTATCTATCTATCATCTATCTATCTCAGAATGTCAGTTAAGTAAAATGTCAGTTTCACCTGTAAAAGGGGTAAGTGGCAACAATATGACCAGAGAATTGCAGAGCTGATTACATATGTTAAAGAAATGACCAAAATCTCTCTGGTGAGTTGCAGGCAGCACATCAAAGATGCCGTGAGTCCTCATGTTGGCTAAGCATCATAAGTGGACCATATGGTAAGGCCAAGGTCTCAACGTTTTACATACTCAAAGAATTTCAGAAGACAAGTTTAAGATTTTCTCCTTAATTGAAATAGCTCAATTAAACAGCAACTTTTATTATTGTCTTTAGAATGCAGATATTTTATCTCAAACTCAGCAGTAAGTCACAACCATACAGGAAGAAAGTAATTTATAATCATTATTATGTCAATAACTAAATCAATACATGTCAAAAATTAAAATGGAAAATTATAAGGTTCTGAGGGACAGGAATTATATTTTATCAATCTCTGTACTACAAAGTACCAAATAACCACAAAATTAATGCTTTAGAATTGAATTATTTCCAATAAGAAAATTCATACTTTATATCTAATTGTGCAAATGCACATAAAACTATGCAAACTTTTTAAATTTTGGTTTAGTTCATCATTTAGTTGCAGATCCTTAAGAAGAAACTGTTTCCCAAGACATCATTTCAGCCAAGCAAAAGAAAGAAAAAATCACAAACGCAATTTTTCAGTTTTTTCTGTGATACATGACAGGGACAAAATAAAGAAATGACCCCCCAACAACAAAAACTCAACAGGCTACAATATTGGCAAAGTAGCAAGTGTCCTATGCATGCCAAATTGATCAAATGAATTTGCAATTCAAACCAAATATTTCAGCCTTTAAGAAAGACTGTTATCTACATGCACATAAAACTAGCTTAAGAGCTCAAAAAATGTTGTTAGATTTGGTGCTTTTATTGATCAATACCCCTTATTATATACCCTGTATATAATACCCCTTAATTATATACAGGTGATCAATGTTATGGACTAATAAGATTTTCTAGCAAACATTCATAGATCTTCCAGATTATTGGTTTAATATCTAAAACAAGGAAAAGAGCTGGATTGGCATATTTTGGCATCTTAGTAAGTCCAATAGCCAGCTGACAATATGGTTGAAAGAGAAAAACAGTGAAATCCAGCTACTTTCATGGAAAATTAAATAAGTTTTATAATCATTCCACATTTCAAACCTGATTGGAATCATTGCAAAGAAAATTTGGTTTACACCCTGATTACACCTTAGAATCCTTTGGCAGAGTGGGGATAGGGAGGTTGACAGGGGATTGAGGATGGGGGAGAGGTGTGGTTTGAAAATAATCATGCTGAAACTCTGTGGGTAATGCCAGGTAAGGCGTTTTAAAAGCTTCCAAGGTAATTCTAATGTGCAACCCGGCTAGACACCTTCTCTATCAAGATTTATCCCCCAAGGGATGATTCCTACCTTTAATATACTCAATTTTAAAAATATATTTAATATACTCAATTTTCACTTGCAAAGAAGACACTGTGACAATGCCAAATCCCCTTATAATTTGATTTGGACTGGTTTACCTGTAAGCGTTGATATATTTTGAATTGTTCTATTTAAAATTAAAACATACTGACATATGTTGCAGTTTGATCTTTGGTTGCCAACTGGAAACACTTTTCCTTAAGGGAAAGGGAGTATACTGTAAAGTTGTGCAGGGCTTGGAAGGAGAAAGCTGGCAGCTCCTCTAGAATTCAGCTACTATGTCACCTCCGCAGACCGCACATGATTCCTTTTGTCACATCTCTGCTTCTTGCTGCAGTCTACTCTACTCTTTTCTCTTGCCATCACAGACTGGTTTCTCTAATTTCTCAGCTGTTGCTCCCTCATAATTTAATTCATCTATATAGAATTTGGCGAAGCTGATTTTTGAATGCAGTCAGTCTCATCAGTCTCCAGGTGTACTCAGCTAGGGTGGTTGCAAACCTCACAGTCACCCGGACATCAGGTCTATGAGTGGAGAAAGTTTTCCAAGAAGGCATCATGGATAAGTGAATGACACCCAGCTAACAGTATTTGACAGTTTTAGTGACATAAGTGTGTTCTCCAAGACATTCAGACTTTCAGTTTGAAACATGCTTGCAATAAACATGGCCAACTTTAAAAAAAAAAAAAAAAAACTAATAAAATTCTTGTTTTACTAGTATATTTTCCATGAAATTGCCATGTCTATATAGAATATTGCTCCTTTTAGGAGCCTGAATGTAGCTATGCAGTTAGTTCCGCCTTCCCTTGAAGGAAAGTTGTTAGTTTGATTTGCCAAATAGTTGTGCTATTCAATTACACACAAGATAAAGGTTGTAAATCGGATAGTACATGCACAGTTGCTCTGCTAACTAGTGTCAAAATTTCAGCAAGTTGTTGCTGAAAAATTTCCTCACACTTGAACCATGAGCTGTCATATCTCTTTAACTTCCTTCTGAAAAGAGCAGTCTTCCCTTCTTACCTAGAGTATGCAAACACACACACACAAACTGACAAAAACATTATTTCCTGCTTTATCTGGAGAACTGGCATTACAGGTGACATGGAGATGTGATTCCTCAACATTCTTCCCTTTAAAGACTAAACAGTATTAGCTATTTTATCTTAAAAAAGAAAAGATCATTATTATAACATATTATGATGTCATCAATATGACATATTGATGAATAATTTAAATTCTCCCCATCTTTCATTAAAAGTCTAAATTAAAAGTAGATAAAATTCAATCTTATCTTAACCTTTTGGTTTAAAATTATTCATCCTTATAAAAATGAAATTGTATTGTAATTGTATTATATTGTTTGCCGAATTACCAAATATATCTTGACAGTGCAGTAGTTCCAAAATAATCATTGACATGGTTAAAAAGGTGTTAAAGCTTTTAGCTCTAATGACCAATTTATAAAGAATACAGGGTAATGAGGAATATGATAACGATCACCACAGGCTTGCAATAAAAAAATTCCAGAGTGTAGGAAACTCACTGACAACCTACAGGGTTTATTCAACAATCACTAAACAGGAGAGAGAGAAAAAGAAAAAGAGATAGAGAGAGGCAGAAGCTATAGATGAAAGAAACTCGAGGATTATATTAAGCAATTGCAATTCATAGATCTTATTTGAACAATCTATTACAGTCATTTGAGATGATCAGAAAATTTAAACACTAACTATATATTAGGTATTAAGGAGTCATGAGTTTGGGTGTGTGTGTATGATGATATTGTGGTTATGTTTTTAATATTCTTGTCTTTTAGTGATACATTTTGAAATCATAGAGATGAAATTAGTATTTTAGATAATATCTAAACTTTTCTGGGGTGAGGCAAGGAATGGATGGGAGTAAAAATGAAACAGGACTGGCCATGAGTTGACAATTATTGAAACTAAATGATGGGTACATGGGAGTTCATTATTCTATTCGTTCTACTTTTATATATGTTTGAAATATTCCATAATAAGCTTAAAAATATGTTGGATTTTCAAAAGCATTAAGTTGGTTCAATTTATGCATAGTCTACAGTTTATGATTATTAGAAAATTCTAAGCATACTGAAGACAATTAAATATTAGGTTTTTACTACTTTTACTACTTACTTTTCTCAGTAATCTAAATTCAGAAGGATAGACTAAAACAGCCGTGAAATAAAACAGTCTTCTAAATTCTTCTTTATTTGGGGAATCAAGAAACTTTTGAAAGAGCTGAGTAGATTTTAATACAATTTAAGTCTTCAAATTTTCTTTAACCAAAAGAAAAAAAAATGGTTTTAATTCTGACAAAATATGACTATACTAAAGGGGACAAAAGTAAAGATACAATTTGAGCTACATAGTAAACTTCAAAAATAGATGGAATTACATAAAGGCAGCCTGTACTCAGCTTGGTAAATAATACCCTTAAGTCATATAATATCTTAGGACATTAAAACTTACTCTTGTCTCTGTAGATAAATTCCTGGCCTATATTAATGCACTTTGGGATACACTATGTGTAAGTTACTAGTGTATCCCCAAAATACCACTATCTGAGAAAAACAGAAGGGATTCTGTGAAACACCCAATTTCAACAAACAATGAGAAACAGTCTGGCTTACTGGTAGAGGGACAAAGAGTATCTGCCATTTTAAAGAGACTGAATGGAAAATGGTGTTCTTAATGCTTTTTATAGGAGAGAATTGCTATTCTATGCTTAAGCTTGCAGGGACTGAGAGCAGCACTCTCCTATGGCAGCCAGGAATTTGTGCCTAACTTTAGAACTTGTTAAAACCTCTTTCCAAATTGGCCATAAAAATCTTTGGAATGAACATACTTTTCATGGATTAATCCAGCTTGAAGTAGTAATACTTTGGTTAATTTAGAGGACAATGAGCTCTTTCCTGTTTCCTCAAAAGACACATTTCAGTGTCCAGTAATATCTTACTTATCAAGAGTTCTTTAATTCCCTTATGAACATCAGATATGTGATTTAACAGAGGTTTCCTACTTCTGTAATATTTTCCAGTGTCATCAAATAGAAGTCTGGTCTATCTGGTTGCTCAGGAAAGTTTCTGCTGATGTCTACCACCATTGCAGTGTTTTGTTATGGTGCAAATCCTAAATCTACAAAACAAAACAAAAACATTTTCCAGTTTCTCTACAAAGGTTAAAAAAAATGAGTAAAACATTTTTAGGATCTTTTGAAAATTTTGTTATAAGGTAATTAATACATAATGTGTCCTGGACTTGAGTAAATATGCCAAAACCTACACCAGGACAACCTATTATTTTTAACACTGATTATATTTGAACAAAGATCTTCCACACCTGGTTTGAAAGTTACTTATTATCTATTACAAAATAAGAGTTGAAATGAATATTGGTATTGCAGATCATGGCCCAGGAAGATGACTTGTGATTCCTAAACAGGATTCAAGAGACCAGAGGTATACAATAAATGCTTTGTAAATCTAGTAGCCAGAATTTAAGCTTCAGCTTGTCGTCAAACCGCACTTGCATAGGAGCTGGGTGACTCATTAAAATTTATCACAATCTATAGCTTGATAATTCCTTGTTTACATTTGGTCAAACGTTTTCTAAAAGCATCATTAACAAAGGAATCAAAGAGTATGACATACTTCTAATTCACATTCGAAAGTGTAACTTACACATCCTTTATGCCATGTTTCCACCACTAGAATTTACTTAACAGAAACATCTCATGTTTCTCAGGAAGAGTCCGAGAAGAGCATGACTCCTGAATCCTACCAGCCTGGAGATCAAAGTAGGCAAGAGGGGCATTTGGTCCCTGACCACATCATGCACCCAAGGTTTGTGGTTGACAGAAGGGCAAAAAACTTATACAAATTCCAGACATTATCAGATTTGTCACCAGTAAAGAGGTGGCGCCTACGCTGGAGACCTGCAAGTGCCTGGCACCCAGCAAGCGCATATAGACAAATGCATGGTGAAGTTAAAGTTTGGGTAACAGGTAAAGCTGGGCCATGAGGACAAACCCGAGAGGGGGCCCCGGGGCTGTGTTCCACCAACTAGAGAGAAACCGGATCTGTGCGCACTAGTGGGGAGGCCACCCAGGAGCTGGCGGTGCTGAGACCCTAGCGGCCTGGCATCCCGCAGCTCGTGTGTATGGCGCGTGGACCGGCTCTCCAGTCGCTTCGACCCTGGAGGGACTTTCTAGACACCTACCCAGAGGCTGCTGCGGCGCAGTGGAGAGCAGAGAGGGTTCAGCGCATTAGGTTTTTTTTGTTTGTTTGTTTGTTTGTTTGTTTGTAGCTGTAATGCTTTTTTTTTTTTAACTTTATTTTGTACATTTAATAATTGAAAACATAAGCAATAAAAAACTAAAAAGTATATTGTTTGATTCACACACACAAAAAAAACAAAAAAACAAACAAAAAACAAAACAAAAAAAATTTACATGTATCTATTACATTTAATTGAGAAATGTATATATTTATTCATCAGCGCATTAATTTTTGTACAGCCTTCGTGGCTGCGAACCCCTGGCCACCACCTTCTCAGATCGCTGCTTTGGCCAATAGGACTTCCAACACACAACAGCCAGTTTACCGCCCCTGGGCCCAGTCCCCACAGGGCGCCGCTGCCGCTCAGCACACCTGGCTTCAAGCCATGTACCACTGGGGATGGACTCTGGAACTGGGCACACTGCTTCACCGCGCTGTGCCTCAACTTCCTCACCTATAACGTGGAGGTAATATTAGTAACCACTTCGCATAGTTTTTTGTGAGGATGACACGAACTAGCCTATGTTTAGCATTTAGTAACTGGATCAAGTTTTTCGCCCTTGTAAAGAAGAAACAAGTCCTTATCTGACCCACGAACGCAATGCCTAGACGTTGCGCCAGAGATAGTGAGGACTTCAAATTAACTCTGATACTGGTGGGTAGGGACAAGTTTACCGTGGAAAACGGATGATTTGGGTGAAAGCTGGGAAGAAGTTAAGGAGTGTGGATGGAGGGGAATGAATAGAAAGCCTCAATCGCCAGATAAGTTGAAACCAGGGAATCCAGGCTAGAGGTCCAGTGCTGGGGTAGGCAACCCAAAAGCTGGAGTTTCCTCTGAAAGGATGAGAGGTTTGAGGGACCAGTAATCCAGTTGCCAGATCCTTGCCCATGTTTTCAAGTTGGAGAGTTTAGCAGTACCTCTAGTACGTATATTATAATGAATGGTTTTTAGTAAGGAGGATGCTTTTGGGATCCGGTTATATACTTGAATTGGGTTTTAGTGGGAGTTCATTACTTAGTCTATTGGAAGAAGCTCCTGCATGTAGTTGTTTCAGAGAACACATAGTACGAAGCTGTATCTTTAGGGACCCGGGTTTAGTGGGTTGGATGGGACGTGGCAGGAGGCTTTGTACTTTTTAAGATTGAGATCTAGGAACTTCTAGATTAAAAAAATAAAATAAAAATCCTATCATATAGAACAAGTATCACAGTCATGAAGGACATGAAGGAAAATTTCTTTCATCCCTTTCTGATTATGATCAATAAGGTATACAGCTTCACAGCCTGCGGTCTTTTTTTATTTTATTTTATTTTACTGTGCTATACAACTATCCTCAGCATGTATCCAGGTTGTAACTTTTGTGCAGTGTTTTGTTATGGTGCAAATCCTAAATCTACAAAACAAAACAAAAACATTTTCCAGTTTCTCTACAAAGGTTAAAAAAAATGAGTAAAACATTTTTAGGATCTTTTGAAAATTTTGTTATAAGGTAATTTAATGTTAATTTTTATTAATACATTGAAAGTATTTTTTTTTATTTCTACCTCAAAATTTTGCTAAATCATATTTCAGGCTTAAATCCTAATTTTTCAAAAACTGCTGTAGTAGACTATTTGTGATTAGGAAATTTATCCCTCTCACATTCACTCCTATTTTTGTGCCAAGTGGTGGGTAATAGGGAAGAGGGCACTGGAAATGGAAGGAAATTAATTCCTGTTTTCTGGAAAGGACATGATTCATAAATTGTAACTTCATTGTGAACTGAAGTCAGCAAAATATCATTCTTAGGGTTCTTTATATTTTAAGCTTAATTTTTAACAGAGTACTGTTAAATGTACTGCATTAAGGAAAACTTGAGCAATAGTACATTATGTAATTGACATATTTCAGGAAACAAAGGAAGCTCTGATATTAGCAGCCCTGAGCCTGACCTTTCAGAATGATTATTGATTATTATAGAAAAAAAATTAGGCTTAGAATTTCTCTTTCTTTCTTTTGTTCTTTCATTCTTTCTCTTTCTTTTTCTTTTTATTATTACGAAGTCTTAAAAGCTTAAATATGCACCACACTGAAAATTATCCTCTTCTGTCCTTAAGGAGATTTTTCTCAGAGGTAGTTTGCAATAATTGGCATAGATTAATATCAGTTCAAATGAATGTATTTCAGCACATTTGACTCCATCTACTCATAATTTAGAAGAAACAATTCAGATTTGTGAGTCCTTATCCCTTTATCTCTTTAGAGGAGACCAAAGTCTCAGAGTATATGATGCCTTTGAATATACTCTGCAAAACACATTCTTAAAAAATAAAATAAAAATGGTTTTCTAATGTTAGTTTGTACAGAGATGTGCTTACAAAAATATAGTTTCCTGCCTTCTACTCCTTCTGATTTACTGCATCTGGAGTAGAGTCCTGGGTTTCCATTTTTAACTAGCACCCAAGATGATTACAACGCAGAATGTCAGAAAAACATATTTTGACAACTATTCCTCTAATAGGATTTTTATTCATAGAAAATAAGTTCATAAAAAACAGAGTTTTTTGTCTTTTCACTGCTGTATCCTCAGCACTTGGTTCAGAGACTAGGTCATAGTTGG
The DNA here is from genome assembly GCA_026826555.1 of Tolypeutes matacus. Classification (NCBI taxonomy): domain Eukaryota; kingdom Metazoa; phylum Chordata; class Mammalia; order Cingulata; family Chlamyphoridae; genus Tolypeutes; species Tolypeutes matacus. The sequence goes on from JAKSZT010054334.1 coordinate 17,489,344, forward strand.
CTCTCAATAATTTTGTGAATGCTGGAAAAAATAAAGTATTTATTTTGGATGCATTAAATCTCAATCAAAATGCATTGGTACAGTGATATATTGTTTTCTTTTAAAAGAAGCAAAAAAAAAAAAAAAAGAAAATTTCTGCACATATTTACTTGGAAATTTAAACCAGAGTAGACTAAAGAATAATTTAGACTTAACAATGGGTTTGACCTTCATGTGATTTCAAATGAATGCTTTAAGTTTCTTTATAGTTGGAGGATAGGGGTGCCAGAAAGAATTAGAAAACATCATGTTTGTTGGAAGATTTTGTAGAAATATTCGTTATCCACATCAACCCCTTTGTCCTTTATGTAAATTATAAATCTGCAATGACCCTTTTAATGGAGTAGTGAAATGCACTAAATGGTTATTTTATACTTTTGTTCAATCAACTAAAAAGTAATATATATCATGACCAATATTTGGTATAATTTATAAATAATGACTGTAACAAAGTCATGTGATTATCCTGGGTTTGTAAACTAATAAACTATGACGATTGTTGTAATAATTTAATTGAGGTCCCCAGATTTTGGTTTAGATCTACCATTTCCTATTTTAGAAATTACATCTTTTTTTTTCCCTTAGAGGGGGTATAGTTTAATTTTTTTCTGAAGTTATATGTGAAAAGTCTAAAAAATTACCACTGAATTTTTAAAGCTACAAAAATTTCCAGATTAGTAAGTAGGGTGTAGTTTCTCTAATAATAATTTTTTAAAAAGAATTAAAGTTACTGGTTTATATAATCTGAGTCAACATCGTCAAGAATAGACTTTGTTGATAGCCACAAAATAGAAAGATGAATACTTGGCTTTCAGGACAGAGTAGTGTTTGAATATTTCTCCTGTCTTACTGGTTATTCTTCCTCAATCTCATTTCTCCACTTCTCCCTGTCTAGTAATGTTGAAGTTTCCTAGGGCTTAGTCCTTTGTTAGCTCCTCTATTATTCATTCCTTCAGCAATCTCATCTAGTCTCATAGCTTTATTTTTTGGGGGGAGGGAGTTGGGGGTCTCTTTGTTGGAGAAGTTGCAGGTTTACAAAGAATCATATATAAAATACAATTTTCCCAATTCTCACATACCACCCTATTAACACCTTGCATTGGTTTGGTTCATTTGTTACAACTGATGTTAGCACATTTTTATATTTGCACTATTAACTATAGTCCATAGTTTAACTTAGAGTTCACTGTTTGTGTTATGTACTTCCAAGGTTTTAAACTTTTTTTTTATTCTGTTACTATATATAATCTACATTTCCCCCTTATAATCATATTCAGATACATATTTCATTACTGTTAAATATATTCACAATGTTGTGCTATCATTACCACTTAGTCTCATGTAAAATTTAAATGCTATTTTAGGAGTCTCAAAATTATATTTTGATTCCAAACCTTTCTCTAAACTCTAAACATTCATCTTACTGCCAGCTCTACATCTCGACTTGGATGTCTGTGATGGTTTATGTGTGAACTTGGTTAAGCAATGGTATCCAGTTGTTTAGTCAAACACTGGTCTAGATGTTGCTGTGGAGGTATTTTGTGGATGTGATTAGCATATACAATGAGTTGACTTTAAGTAAAGGAGATTGTCCTAGATGATATTGGTGGGCCTTCTCCAATTAATTGGAGGCCTTAAGAGCAAAGAACCAAGGATTCCAGATACAAGAAGAAATTCTGCCTAGAGACTACACTATCTATTCTGAGTTTCCAGCCTGCTGACCTCTCCTACAGATTTTAGACTTGCCACTCCTCACAACTTTGTGAGACAATTCCTTAAAATGAATCTGTTTATAGAGCATATAAAAATATATGTGTGCCTGTTAGTTCTGTTTCTCTGGAGAATCCTGTCCAATAGGCATTCCAAACTTAATATGTCCAAAACAAAACTCCTGATCTTTTTTTTTTTTTTTAACTTTATTTTGTAGATTTAATAATTGAAAATATAAACAATTAAAAACTACAAACTAAACACAGATGAATAAATATATACATTTCTCAATTAAATGTAATGGATACATATAAATTTTTTTTTGAATCAAACAATATATTATACAATATATTTGGTTCATAGTAACGCATTCATACAGTATTTGTCCTTTTGTGTCTGGCTTGCTTCACTCAACATAATGTCCTCCAGGTTCATCCATGTTGTCATATGCTTTATGACTTCATGTCTTCTTACAGCTGCATAATAGTCCATCGTGTGAATAGATCACAGTTTGTTTATCCATTCATCTGTTGATGGACACCTGGGTTGTTTCCACCTTTTGGCAATGGTGAATAATGTTGATATGAACATTGGTGTGCAGATGTCTGTTTGTGTCACTGCTCTCAGTTCTTCTGGGTATATACCCAGTAGTGGTATTGCAGGGTCATGTGGCAAGTCTATATTCAACTTCTTTAGGAAATGCCAAAGAGTTCTCCAGAGTGTTGTACCATCCTGCATTCCCACCAACAGTGAAGAAGTGTTCCTACTCTCCACATCCTCTCCAACACTTATAGTTCTCTGTCTTTTTAATAGTAGCCATTCTGATAGGTGTGAAGTGATATCTCATTGTAGTTTTGATTTGCATTTCCCTAATCATGGGTAATGTTGAGCATTTCTTCATGTTTTTTTTTTTTTTTTTTTTAATTTTACCAGGAGGTCCCAGGGATCGAACCCAGGTCCCTCCATATGGCAGACGGACACCCAACCATTTGAGCTACATCTGCTCCCCGCTTAATGGGTTTTTTTGCCATTTGTATTTCTTCTTTGGAGAAATGTCTATTCAAGTCTTTGGCCCATTTTTTAATTGGGTCATTGGTCTTTTTATTGTTGAGTTGTAACATCTCTTTATATATCCAGGATATTAAACCCTTATCAGATATGTGATTTCCAAATATTTTTTCCCATTGAGTTGGCTGCCTTTTCACCCTTCTGACAAAGTCCTGTGAGGTACAAAAGTGTTTAATTTTGAGGAGGTCCCATTTATCTACTTTTTCTTTTGTTGCACGTGCTTTGGGTGTAAGGTCCAAGAAACCACTACCTACTACAAGGTCTTGAAGATGTTTCCCTACATTTTCTTCTAGTAGTTTTATGGTCCTGGCTTTTACATTTAGATCTTTGATCCATTTTGAGTTAATTCTTGTATAGGGGGTGAGATAGGGGCCCTCTTTCATTCTTTTGGTTATAGATATCCAGTTCTCCCAACACCATTTGTTGAAGAGACTGTTTTTTCCCATTAGCGTGGGCTTGGTAGATTTGTCAAAAATCAGTTGACTGTACAGGTGAGGGTTTATTTCTGGATTCTCAATTCTATTCCACTGATTGATGTGTCTATCTTTATACCAGTACCATGCCGTTTTGACCACTGTAGCTTTGTAATATGTTTCAAGGTCAGGCAGTGAAATTCCTCCCACATTGCTCTTCTTTTTTAGAATACTTTTGGCTATTCAGGTACACTTACCCTTCCAGATGAATTTGGTAATTGCCTTCTCTAATTCTGTAAAGTAAGCTGTTGGGATTTTGATTGATATTGCATTGAATCTATAAATCAGTTTGGGCAAGATTGACATCTTCACAATATTTATTCTTCCAATCCATGAACACAGAATGTCTTTCCATTTGTTTAGGTCTTTTTAAATTTCTTTTAGCATTGTTTTGTAGTTTTCTGTATATAGGTCCTGTACTTCTTTGGTTAAATTAACTACTAGGTATTTAAGTGTTTTTGTTGCTATTGAAAATGGAATTTTCCTCCTGATTTCCTCCTCAGATTGTTCAGTACTAGTGTACAAAAACATTACTGATTTTTGCGTGTTGATCTTGTATCCTGCCACTTTGCTGAACTCATTTATTAGTTCAAGTAGCTTTGTTGTGGATACTTCAGGATTTTCTAAATACAGGATCATGTCATCCACAAACAGTGAGAGTTTTATTTCCTCTTTTCCTATTTGGACACCCTTAATTTTTTTGTCTTGTCTAATTGCCCTAGCTAGAACTTCTAGTAAAATGTTGAATAACAATGGTGACAGTGGGCAACCTTGTCTTGTTCCTGATCTTAGAGGGAAAGCTTTCAACCTTTCCCCGTTGAATATGATGTTGGCTGTGGGTTTTTCATATATGCCTTTTATCATATGGAAGAATTTTCCGTTCATTCCTATATTTTGAAGTATTATTATCAAAAAAGGATGTTGGATTTTGTTGAATGCCTTTTCTTCATCTATTGAGATGATCATGTGGTTTTTTTCCTTCAATTTGTTAATGCGGTGTATTACATTGATTGATTTTCTTACGTTGAACCAGCCTTGCATACCAGGAATAAATCCCACTTGGTCGTGATGTATAAGTCTTTTGATATGCTGTTGAATTCAATTTGCAAGTATTTTGTTGAGAATTTTTGCATCTATGTTCATTAGAGAGATTGGTCTGTAATTTTCTTTTCTTGTGGAATCTTTATCTGGCTTTGGTATTAGAGTGATGTTGGCTTCATAAAATGTGTTGGGTAATTTTCCCTCCTCTTCAATTTTTTGGAAGAGTTTAAACAGGATTGGTATTAATTCTTTTTGAAATGCTTGTTAGAATTCACCCATGAAACCATCTGGTCCTGGACTTTTCTTTGCTGGGAGATTTTTGATGACGGATTCAATCTCCTTAATTGTGGTTGGTTTGTTAAGTTCTTGTATTTCTTGTTGTGTCAGTGTAGGTTGGTTATGCATTTCTAGAAATTTGTCCATTTCATCTAGATTGTCTAGTTTGTTGCCATATAGTTTCTCATAATATCCTCATATGATTCTTTTTATTTCTGTGAGGTCATTTGTAATTTCCCCTCTTTCATTTCTGATTGTATTTATTTGCATCTTCTCTCCTTTTGTCTTTGTTAGTCTAGCGAGGGGTTTGTCAATTTTATTGATCTTCTCAAAGAACCAGCTTTTGGTTTTGCTGATTATCTCTATTGTTTTTCTGTTCTCATTTTTATTTATTTCTGCTCTAATCTTTATTATTTCTTTCCTTCTTTTTGCTTTGGGATTGGTTTGCTGTTCTTTTTCTAGTTTCTCAAGTTTTTCAGTTAAATATATGAGTTTAGCTCTTTCTTGTTTTTTAATATAGGCATTTAGGGCTATAAATTTCCATCTCAAGACTGCCTTCGTTGTATCCCATAAGTTTTGACATGTTGTGTTCTCATTTTCATTTGTCTCCATATATTTACTGATTTCACTTGTAATTTCTTCTTTGTCCCACTGAATATTTAGGAGTATGTTGTTCAGTCTCCACACATTTGCAAATTTCCTTTTTTCCTGTCTGTTATTGATTTCTAGTTTAATTCCATTATGATCTGAGAAGGTGCTTTGTATAATTTCAATCTTTTTATATTTATTGAGAGCTGTATTGTGACCTAACATGTGGTCTATCCTGGAGAAAGATCCATGGGCACTTGAGAAGAATGTATAACCCTCTGAGTTTGGATGCAGTGTTCTGTATATGTCTATTAGGTCTAACTTGTTTATCATATTGTACAAGTTCTCTGTTTCCTTATTGATCTTCTGTCTAGTTGATGTATCTAATGATGTGAGAGGGGTGTTGAAGTCTCCGTCAATTATTGTAGAAATGTCTTTCTCCCTTCAGTTTTGCCAGAGTTTGTCTCATATATTTTGGGGTACCCTGGTTAGGTGCAGAGATATATATGACTGTTATAGCTTCGTGGATGATTGTCCCTTTTATTAATATATAATGGCCTTCCGCATCTCTTATCACTTTTTTGCATTTGAAGTCTGTTTTGTCTGATATTAGCATAGCTACCCATGCTCTTTTCTGTTTACTATTCACATGGAGTATCTTTTTCCAACCTTTTACTTTCAGCTGGTTTGTATCCTTGGGTCTGAGGTGAGTTTCTTGTAAGCAGCATATGGATGGCTCATGTTTTTTCATCCATTCTGTCAACCTGTATCTTTTGATTGGGGAATTTAATCCATTCACATTCAATGATATTACTGAAAATACATTATTTATTTCTTCCATTTTATTCTTTGGTTTTCATATGTCATCTTATTTTTGTCTCTCATTTTACTCTTTTTGTTATCCTTTCTGCTTTTCTATCTTCTATACTTTCCTCCAAGCCTCTCTCTCCTGTCTTTTTCTTTCAGGTTCTAAGGCTTCTTTTAATATTTCCTGCAAAGGTGGATTCTTTTTTGCAAACTCTCTTAGTTTCTGTTTATTTGTGAATACTTTATATTCACCTTCAGATTTGAAGGACTGTTTTGCTGGATAAAGAATTCTCAGCTGGCAGTTTTTCTCTTTCATTTCCTAATTGTATCATACCACTGTCTTCTCGCCTCCATGGTTTCTGAAGAGAAATCAGCACTAAGTCTTACTGGACATCCTTTGTACGTGATCGTTTGCTTCTCTCTTGCTGCTCTGAGAATTTTCTCTTTATCTTTTACATTTGACATTCTGAATAATATGTGTCTTGGTGTAGGTCTATCTGGATTTATTCTCATTGGGGTACGGTATGCTTCTTGGACATATAAGTTCATTTCTTTTGTGAGAGTTGGGAAATGTTCAGCTATTATTTACTCAAATACTCTTTCTGCCCCTTTTACTTTCTCTTCCTCTTCTTGGACTCCATTGATACATGTGTTGTTGTGTTTTGTGTTGTCATTCAACTCTATGAGCCCCTGCTCAATTTTTTCCATTCTTTTCTCTCTCTGTTCTTTTCTCTCTTCAATTTTAGCTGCTCTGTCATCAGTATCACTTATTCTTTCTTCTATCATTTCGAGTCTGCTGTTGTATGCCTCAAATGTATTTTTGACTTCACCTATTGTGTCTTTCATTCCCATGAATTCCATTACTTTTCTGTTCAGGATTTCAAATTCTTCTTTGCGTTCGCTCAATGACTTCTTGATGTCATTTATCTCTTTATATTCTCTTTCGTCTCATTAATTTGATTTTGGAAATTTGTGCTCATCTCACTGATTAGTTCTCTCAAATTCTGCATCTCTTCTGGGACTTTGCTGTATTCCTTTTCTTGGGCCATGTCTTCTATTTTCTTAGTATGGCTCGTAATTTTTTGCTGGTGCTTAGGCATCTGGTTAGTTTGTATTTTACTTAGATGCTCTAACTCTTTCTCTTTTATGGGGTTTTAGTGGCAGGAGGCTGTGAGTTACCACAGCTCTTTGATTTTTGGCTCAACCTTGATTGTTAGGATTGTTCTGCTGGTTGCTCAAAACTGGGCATTGGACCCAGTAATTCGTGGTAGGGTCGTTTCCTAGGGCCTTGGGCAGAGAGGCTATAGAAGCCAGGAAAAGCCTCTCCTACTTATTAATTTTCTTATGTGCACTTCCTTGTTCTGCCAGGAGATGGCGCTTGTTGGAAGCTCTCAATTCAGTGCCTGGTTGGGGCGTATTTGTTGTGACACAGACCAGATCAATGGGATAGAGCTTCCTGTCTGGGGGCTAAAAGTCTTGTAGTTCAAACTTTCTAAGACATTTCTCCAGACTTCTATCGTAGCCCCCCCCTTTTCCCAGCTAGGAAATATTTCCACTCCCTTCTGAATCCTCAACAATCAGTCCCTGTTAGTAGAGGAGGTATTGGGAGGTTTGTATATCTTTAGCCCCTTGCAGGCTCCAAGGCAAACAATGGCGCAGCCCCACCTGGCCTGGAAGGGCTCTCATGATAGGGCAGACTAAACCTGGGAGTCAAAAGCAGGGTCAGCCCCAGGCTTTCTCTCCCCTCTCCTGTGGAGTCCTTAACAATTAGTCAGGCTAGAAGAGAGGGAGGTTGTGAGGGTCGGATTTCTCCTGTCCTTCCTAGGCTCCCAGGGCAAACTGCCCTGTGGAAGGTCCGTGGGGCTCCGCAGCCCAAATTTACAGGTCAGAACATGAGTCAGCCTAAGGCTGTGTCCCTCTCTCTCCCCTTTCTGGGAGTGGTAGATCCCTGGAGCCCTCTTTGTCTGTAGTCTCAGGCCCAGAGGACCAAGAATTCTAAAGAGTGTGGGGGAGGGTGCCGGCAGCAGCAGAAGCTGCTACACTCATGGTTCTGTCGTGGCGATTTCCCTCTTCTGAACCTCTCTCCTCTGGGTGGTTTGCAGCTTTCACCTGCTGTTCTAAACCCTAGAAGATCTTTTTCGGGGCTGTGTCAGCCTGACCTCTAGCTATTTTTCTGGAGAAGAGATTCCCGTGTCTTACTAGTCCGCCATCCTCCCGGAAGTTCCTCCTCATCTTTTGCTCCTTCTTAATTTGCTCCACCTAAAGATTTCTCCAGCTCAGATCATAGCAACACCATCGCTCTAGGAGCTCAAGCAGAAAATCTTGGAATCATCCTTGACTCCTCTCATCATCTTACACCTTACATCCAATTCATTTAGAAATGTGTTTGCTCTACTTTCAAAGTGTACCAAGAATCTGACCATGTCCCACTACCTCCATTCCTACTACCCTAGTCTTAGTCACTATCATCTCTTACCTGTATTACTATGGTAGCTTCCTAATTGATCTTCCTGCTTTTCTCTGTACCACTCCCCCCACTGTGAGTGAGTGAAACCACTGTTTTCACTCACTTTTAACAAAGCAACTAAAATAATTCTTAAAACATATGTTGGTTTATGCCACTCCACAGCTCAAAACCCTACAAAGGATCCCCCATTTCACTCAACATAAAAGCCAAAAACCCTACATGAGCTTTATCACCTCCACACCTTTCTTACTTCTTCTTCTAATTCTCTACCCTTTCATCATTCCATTCCAACTGCACTAGCTACCTTGCTGTCCTGTTAACACATCAGTCATATTCCTACCTTATAAACTTTGTATAACTGTTCCCTCTGCCTGGAATGTTCTTTCCTAAAATAAACACACTGCTAACCTTCTCATATCATTGGTTATGGTCTTGGTTCAAGTGTCACCTTCTCAATGAGGCTTACCTTAACCATAATATTAGTTTTCTGGCTGCTAAAATAAATACCATACTGGGTTGGCTTAACAACAGGAGTTAATTGGCTCATCATTTCAGAAGCTAGAAGACTTGCTTCTTCCCAGGTCTGTATTTTCTGGCAGTCTTTGGGGTTCATTGGCATTACCATCACATGAAAATGCACATGATGGCATCTTCTTTATCTTTTGGGTTCCACTGATTTCCAGCCTCTGGCAGCTCTCCATGGCTTCTTTTCCCATGTCCAATTTCCTTTGCTTCTAAGGACTTCAGAAATATTTGTTTAAGTCTCACTGTCATTCACTTTGGGTACACCTTAACTAATAACATTTTCAAAGGACCTGGTAGCAATGGGTTTACACCCAAGGAACCAGGATTTAGGCCCTCACTATGCCTTTGTGGGGAACATAATTCAATCTCCAACCACTATCATATTTAAAAATTACAGTCTTGACTACCACCTCTCCATCCCAACCCTCAGCACTATGATTCATCCTTATGCTGATTTCTTATCTTTTCCAAATTAGTTATTCATTTCCAATATGTATATTGATGGTACTTAGTTTATCTAATGTTTATTGTTTGTCTCTTTTCTCCTACCCTCTTTGGAATATAATCTCTATGTGGACAAGATTTTTTCCATATCCCAAGCACCTAGAACAGTGCCCAGCACAAGTCAGTGCTCAATAAATATTTCTGAATTAATAGATGAAATGTAGATTCCTTCCTCCTTGGTACTATATATTCTTCTTATTGATATTTCATAATTGTCCCACTGTCTCCATTTTTATATTTGCTTAGTTATTTTCTTATTTTGGAAGAGGAAAGGTCTATTTGAGCCTAATATTGGCTTAAAAACTAGGGAAAGATAGCCTCTTGGGATACTTAAATACCACTACTGTTATCAAGTACTTTCTCTTGAATCTTTAGCAGGAAAACTCACTGGTGTAAGTTTACAGACCAGGTCTATAATCCAGCATCCAGGGGTTTATTTTTGTGTTTGGTGAATCTCTCAGAGTCAGCTTTTCAGCTTTTTATTTGGTCCAGCTTCTACTCCATATACATGGTGTGAATGCATTCAGGGTCTTTCTTATTGCAACTACCACCTGGGTGGGGAAATACCACATCACTTGCTGGCTTGTGTTTGAGACAGGTGTGGCTTCAAAAGCCTTTTCTTGTGGCTTTCAAAGGCCTTTTGAATGTGGAGAAGAGTTTTTCATTTCAACTTTTCCTTTAAATTTTGGGTTGGTAGTTGTGTTTTCCCACAATCTCTTCTACTTACTTGTCATATCAACATCTTGCTTTCTTAAAACCAGGAGTTTCATGTCAATCCTGGCATTTTTCTTCAATCTGGTCTCATTCAACACTGTTTAGCAGGAATTTCTTGAAGTTTATAACATTTGTATTATACCTTAACTATTGGTGCAGATTTTGCCCTTGCTTTTAAATTCTTTTGGCTATTTCAGTTGTGGCTTTGGTGAGGCCAGTTATAAATTGGTATTTGGAAGTCCAAAGACCGTGTTATTTAGCAATTACTAACAGGATGTGTATAAAACTATTCCGTCTCTTCTGCACTTGGAAATAAACTCCTTGAGGGATTTCAATGTGCACTCATATTCGAGGACTGCTAGAACAGATGATCAGTGAGGCTATCATTTAGGGTTTAGACAAAAATGAAACCTTGTGCTGACTACACGTATACCTTAGAGCCCTTGGGCAGCAATCTTAGTCAATCACCACTGAAATATATATATATATTTTTTCTTGTTTCTTTCCTGCAGATTATTTTGTTTTTAAAACCCCAATGGTATTACTCAAAATATCAATATATTGCAGACACCCAATTACCATCACTGTTTGAGAGGCATTTCAAATTTGATTTTTTCCATGTAATTTTCCAATGTTTCAAGGGAACCAACCTTTCCACAATTCAATGTGTAGTGCTATATTTTCATGAAAACCTAATTATAGTAAGAAATATTTCTCAATTCAAAAATATTCATTGATCTTTGTCATATTCCAGGTACCAGAGATAGATCTAGGTTCCATGAGACCTTGATTTCTTAAAAGTTTGTGAGTCCTTTAAAAAAAAGAAAAAAGAAAGTGAAATTAGAAATAAAAATCAGGTATACATTTCTGTTTCCAAGAAGATAGACCCATCTTTTCCCCCATTCTTTCTACTAAGTACTACTAAAACTCCTAGATATTTTTTATAAAACAAACATAAAAAGACTCTAAAAGGTGAAGAAAAGAAGGTAACTGGTGAGGGAACTTGCAACCCAAGAATAATATAATGATGAGTTTTCTTTTTGTTTCTCTAGCCAAAGGACTAGAAGAGGGACCAACTAATAAGACAGCAAACCTATAAAGAAAACTTTTAGATGATATCAGTACTACCCCATACATAAAATCACCAGAGAAAAAACCTGTTGTTCCACCCCAACCCATCCCCTGCTTGCAAAAGTCTAGTGAGAAGCATAGACTTGCAACTCTCTAGGCAGTAAAAGGCATCCCATCCATTCCCCTCCTACCTGAGTGGTGTCAGATAAGACTGAGTAGGGAGCTGGGAGTCTCCAGAGTAGAGAGGGGTGGAGGCAGTACTACTCCATACATCTAATCACCAGAGAAAAAAACGGTTGCCCCACCTCAACCCACCCCCTGCTTGCAAAAGTGTAGTAAGAAGGATAGACTTGCAACTCTTAAGGCAGTAAAAGACATCCATTCCCTTCCTACCTGAGTGGTGTCAGATAAGACTAAATAGGGAGCTGGGAAGCTCCAGAGTAGAGAAGGGTGGAGGCCTGAGGAAAGAGATTGTGGCTAGAAAATGAATGGTCTTTGTGGTGATGGAAATGTTCTGCATCTAGACAGTATTAATGACACTATCCTGGCTGTGATATTGTACTCTAGCTATGCAATATGTTATCATTTGGGTAAACTGGATAAAGGGTACATGGATCTCTCAAAATTATTTCTTACAATTGCGTGTATATCTAAAATTATCTGAATATATAAAGTTAATTTTTTTTAAAAAATTATGTGTAGAGCTATGGAAAGAGATGATGCAAGTGAGAGATACTGAAGCTTCAGCCTCATTATCTTCAGGGTCAATCTTTCTCTGCCAGATTCTATTATGGGCTCTAGGGTTACAAAAGTGAACAAGCCTGGTCAGGTCCTTGTGATCATGGACCTGGCATTCTACTTGGAGTTTGAATAGAAAAACAGAAGTGAACAAGGTGGCACAATAATTTCAGTTCATTTTTAAACACTATGAAAAATTTAAATTTAAATGAATGGGGCAAAGTGTTAGAGAGAGCACTAGGGGAGGGGCAAAAGAGCTAATTTAGGCTTCTCTGAGGTGGTGACAGTAAGAAGCCAGCCATGGGAAGAGCATCCCAGACAGAGGAAATAGCAAGTACAAAGATCCTAAAGCAGAAAAGAGCTTAGTAAGTTTGAGAAACAGAAAGAAGGTCAGTGGGGCTTGAGTGTGGTAAGCTAGGAGAGCAAGTGAGGTGGCCATGGACCAGATCAAGCAGAGTTTTGTAAGTCATGATTTTTATTTTAAATGTAAAGGAAAGCCACAGAAAAGTTTTAAGTGGAGAATGACATGTTCTAATTTATTTTTTGCATGTATGTATTTATTATTTTTTTAATCATCCTATGTTTCAGTTTGCTAAAAGCTGCTGGGAGCAATATACCAGAAATGGGTTGGCTTTTATCATGGGAATTTATTAGGTTAAAAGCTTACAATTCTGAAGCTGTGAAAATGTCCTAATTGAGGCATCATCAGGAATACTGTCTTACCAAAGGTCAGCTGTACTCCTTCCATGTGGCAAGGCATATGGGGGCATCTGCTTCTCTTCCAAGTCTCCTTGCTTCACGCTCTGGCTGCTCTGTCCGTGGCTTCCTCTCCCCCAAGTTCCTCTCGGAGCTCCTGGATTCCTTCTCTTCATCTCTGCCACTTTTTCTTTGGGTATCTCTGTTGTCAGTCCTCTGTTTATAAAGGGCTCCAGCAAAAGGATTAAGACCCACCCTGGGTCATGCCTCATGGAAGTAACCCAATCAAAATCCCCCCACCTGAATTCAACCCAATCTAAGTGACCCACACCCGAAGGAATAGATCAGCTTCAAGATCACAATGATTAATAAGATCCACAAAAACCTCAAACTGTCATACCCTAGTTACTGTTTGGAGAATTAATAGGTAAAGGAGGCCAAGAATAGAAGCAGGAGAGCAGTTAAAAAGCTTTGAAGCAAGTAAGAATCCCTAGAATAGAGTCAGATATCATATTAGCTAAACATAAAAAACTCAAGAAGTTCTTCTTGATTTAAGAAGCAGGGAGTCTGAGTTGAAAATAGAAGCTGTGCAGTAAAAGATCAGTTCATAAATCCAGGGCCAAAGGTGAAATCTGACAGGCTGTGATAGTAATATTAAGAGGGAGATACCAGGCTAAATTATCTCTAATAGCCTGTAGCTTAACTGACCATGCTCTCCCTTTGATGTATTTTACAAGGTGTTTAAGCTTAAGGAAGCTATTTGAGCTTAAAGAGGTTGAGCACCAGTTAAATGTACATTGTGGTCAGGTGTATACTAAAAGTTATTTACTGCTTTTAGAATTAGTAGATGTCTAATTAGTTTCTTACTTGAGTGTTAAACGAGTCCAATAGCAATTGATGTCTATCTAGTAAAGTAGTGGAGTTTCCAATTTGATTTCCTAGTTTAAAACTTGTTATCTTCTCCATCTTAGGACAGGTTCTTTACCCTTCACCTTTTACTTACTGCCTGCTCCTTTCCATCTACAGTGCTTTTCCCTACCTAATTTTACCAGGATTAAAATAATACAACCAGCGTTTGGAATAGAACAATCAACTGGATAGGAATCTGAGATTATTTTTGTGAAAGAGTAATAAGTAATATAGATTAGTGCTTAAGCATTGGAGGATTGGAAAGCATGCTGCTTGTGTTTAAGTATCAGCCCCACGGACTGGCTGGTGATATGAATCAAGTCCTTAATCTTCTGCATACCTCGATTTGCTCGTCTGTAAAATGGAGATAAAACTAATAGCTTTATTGTTATTTTGAGAATTAAAGACTGCCTGGAAAGCTCAGTCTTTTTTGAGCCAAGGAAGGACAAGAGACTGAGTATAGATAAAGTCTGAAAGTCTGTTTCATAGCAGGTGATACAGATGTAGCCTTAAAGAAATGGCATGGATTTAGTAACTGCATCAAAGGCAATAGTGTTCAAGACCCTCCAAGATTCTTCTTTAAATGAAGATGGCTTGGGAAGCGGCTGTGGCTCAATCAGTAGGGCTCCCGTTTACCATATGGGAGGCCCCAGGTTCGGTTCCCGGGGCCTCCTGGTGAAGGCAAGCCTGCCCGCACGGCGTGGTTAGCTGACCCAGTGAGCACAAGCAGCAAGGGGGGGATAAATGAATAAATAAATAAAATCTTAAAAAAAAAAAAAAAATGAAGATGAAGATGGCTGCAACATTTGGTATATATGCTACAATCTTCATTCTTTTGAGTAAGCACTTGATAGAATTTGAGGAGATGCATATGCTCTGGGGTAGGTCAGGAAAAGAAGAATTAAATATTAGAGTCAACAAAGCTCTGCTGATTTTAAATCCAAACCGTTTGGCTACTACTTGTTCTATCCCCATGCAGTTGCTAACCAGAAGCTCCCAACTCCTTCTATCACTGCTGAACAAAAGGTAGACAAATGGGCAAGTGAAAGGAGAAGAAAGGCTGAGTCATATGGAGTTGAATAGCCTTTCATTCTTTATGCTTAATATGAGCAGGAACTGACACATCAGCCACTAAAAGACCTGAAGAAATTGGACTTTGAGACTTTTTAAAAACAGCCATAAACAGACTGTAAGTTTTATATCAATATTAATTCTCGAACTTGATAATTGTACTTAGATGGTTAGATAAGTGAATATCCTTGTTCTTAGGAAATGTACATGGAAATATTGTATATTTAAGGAGCATGATATATACAACCTACTTTCAAATGGTCAGAAAACAGATAGCTAAGTAGATAGACAGATTGATAGATATATATAAGGCAAATGAGGCAAAATGTTAAAATTGGTGGATCTTGGTATTTGGGGGAGTATGTTGGTATTTTCTATATGAGTTTTGTATGATTTTGTAACTGTCTTATAAGTTTAAAATTATTTCAAAATAAAAAGTAAAAAACAAACAAACAAAAACAAACAAAAAACAGCCATAAAAACAGCTACTCATACGTGGGAACTTGAGGTGAATCTACATTTCCTGGAGGAATTTGTGGAAGTGAAGGAAGTTGTAATCATACAACAGAGTGGACTCTTTTGGTCTCCTTCCTGGTCTCTCAGGCATGACTAGAGTGTCTGAAGTTCAAGCCTTGTCATGGTGAGAGACTAGTATTGTCTTGAACTGGCTAGAGAGCAGCTGAAGAGAGAGCCTTATTCCTGCTCCAAATTTATGAGTCAAGTAATCCTTGACTCTTATTTTCTTACAGTCCTCTGATGCCTGGATGTGGAGGTTAAGGATGGGAAGGAGTTCATTACATAGGAAGTAAAGGACCCCTGGTCTATGTGGGGAGATTCTTCATAGACCTTCCCATCAGATTAGATTGCTTTGGGACTCATAAGAGCAATAATGAAATAAAAAGTATTAGTAAGGGCTAATACATCCAAATCTGGAGTCTCTTCCCATTCATGTCAGTATGAAAGAAACCTTAAATCCTAAAAGAAAGAGAGAGACAGAGAGAGAAAGAAGAAAGAAAGAAGAAATGAAAAAACATCAAGTGTAAAACTTATCAAAATAAAAAATTCTAATATTTGATCAGTAAATTTTTGTCCTGAATTAGGGATTGTCCTAGACTTACCTCAGGGCAATGACAGAGGTCTGTGTCATTTCTAAAGCCTTTTTTGATGATGATTGCATCACCAAAAAACAGGAAAAACTCAGCAATTTTGCATCTTAACATTTCAGAATTGATGAATCCTCCAGTTTTCCCTTTACATATTAGTTTTGGTTTGAATCAGATGTAGAGAGTTATAAATTCAAAACTGTAGTGATCACAATACCTAAAGTATGTGTCAGTTTGATGAAGTACAAATATTTCTGCATTGACTAAGGATCACCATGGCCTCAAACACCCATGTAAAAATGAACAAAGACTTAATATTTCCAGGAAATAGCTTCTGTTGGAATAGTAGAATTGAAACCTGAATCTGCTATGATGTCTGCCTGGAACTTAGAGAGTGATGGAAGCCCAGAGCTTAGAGTACTTGAATCTCATAAGGTGGGTGTTCTTGAGAAGCCACACCTAGATTTGTAACTTAAAAAATTATAGGTACTCAGTAAATCCTAACTGTACCTTTTACTCCTTTTCTTGACTCTCATCTCTCCACCTGAATCTAATTTTTAATAACTTGCTAGATTCCAAAGGTATTAAAGCATGGGTTTAGTCAACTTGAATAATGATCCATAGAAACTGTATATTGATTATATGTGTTTAAAATGAAATAGCAAAACTAAATAGCAGTAAGAGTAATTCTCACATGTTGGTGCTTGCCATGAGTGGTGTAAGAAATTGTCATATATTTACAAAATCAAAATAATAATAAGTAACATTTATTTAGCACTTACTTTGTCTAAGGGATTTTTGCAAGATTTTTACATGTATTACTTCACAACAGCACAGTGCTTAGGCCATATTATTTTCCTCACTTTATGATAAAATTGCTTAAAAGAAAGATTAAAATCTTGTCCAAATATAAAGAGCTAGCAAGTAGTAGGATTGCCATTAAACCTCAAGTGAATTGGTTGAGTCATGATGCACTGCATTTCCTCCCTACATAGTAAAGAGAATAATATTTATATTACTCTATTTATTCTCTTTTAGTCTAAATTCTATGTACATGAAATAGATTAACAACAACAACATAAAGTAATGGAGAGAATTTGCCCTAAACACCTCTGAATGCTTAGTAGTCTTTCTTAGTCTTAGTACTGGGTCTTCAAGGGACTGAAATTCTTAGAACACAAATACATACACATGCAAAAGCTTAACATTTGCCAATCTGAATATCTGTAATAAAATATACTTTGAAAACCGGAAAAGAAGTCAATGATCTTATGCAAAAAAATACCAAGGAAATATTTTTAGAAAATATAAAGAACATAGGTATGTTGGTATATTCCACTTAGACCCCTTTTGTTGTATGGTTTTTACTTTAATCTGAACCAACTTCTTCCCTGGCACACTTGTAATGTCAATCAATATGGCTTCCTCTGCTACAAAAATTCTGGCAAAACTGATTTCAACCTTTTTCTTTCTTTCTAGTGATTGGAGTAGCAATAATAGCACAAGACTGGTTTCCATTAAATGAATGGTCAGAGGTTATTTTGAATAACAAGTTTCATTTCTGATGAAAACAATAAAAACAAACCAAATGAACATACAAATCAATATTGTGCATGCACATACACACACACATGCTCTCACCTTCAGATGGAAATCCTCTGAGTTATGACTTTTTGATCTATACTTGGGTTAAATTCATGAACATAAATTAGTGACCACATTATATTGAGAAGGAGATAATGGAATGTAGGGCAACAAAATTCTGCAAAAATCATCAAAGACTGGTATTAGTTCTTGCATGCCATCCTTTCAGTAATAAACATTATTTTTCATAGTTAAAAATAAAAAATATATAAAAAGCTCATCCTGTTAAATGGTTGGAGGTTGATTTTTTTTTTCTATTTTTGTTTTCAGCAAACTCATATATAAGAAAAACAGAATCACACATGCTAGAGTAGGAAGAAATAGGCAAAATACTAGGATATGAACCCAAAGAGAACCCTGAGGAGATGGGAGCAGATGCAACAGCTAGAGTATTATCTCAGATATTGAAAAGATTTGGAGGTCTTCTAAGTGCATGTTCTTCAGTGCTATGTTCTGTTGTTTTCATTTTTATCGTGAACTCTTACCCACTGATGCAGGAGAAAAACAAACCTGAGTCACCTAGCTGGTCATGTACAAATTGACCTGGCATAATGACAGTGAGACTGGTTTCTTTTAAATATTTTTTTTAAATCCTAAGTAAAACTATTTTGCATTGCCTTTGAATACATTTTGAATTTACTCACATTCTGCACAGTATATTATAATTCCCTCATGTACATAACAAGGTGGCTGACTCACATGATTACTGAGACATTTTTTTGCCCTAATGTCCATCTTCCGATCTTCCTGGAATTCAAATGTGTCATTCTTCATGTGACTGTTTAACGTAAATGATGATATCATTAGCAGAAGTATGGTGAACAAAGCCCATTTAATACAAGCACTTATATTAATACTATAAATTAATGTGTACATAATACTTTCTTTTTACAAGTGGATTTGATTAATCTTTTTATTTTTAAGACTGTTCTCTCCTTTTTTTCCTTTTTCCCCCTTATATTAATGAAAACTACCACCTTTTCTCCTGCATAAATTACATATTATAACATATTATGCATTTACTATCATATTTATCTAGACATTTTACACACACATATACTAACTAGTTTTCATTGGCTTGTATTGGTATTCATTGTTTTCTTTGATTACAAAAATGAGATGATGATAATGCATGCCTTTTTCTGTATCTTGCCTTTCAGACTTAACTTCTTGAGAATTCTATATCCTTTTGGTCCAATTCACTAATTTTTAAAATTGCACTACATGGTGTGGATGTACTAAAATTTATTCAGTCATTTATGTAATTATTGGCTGTTATTTTACCTAGTTTCTCTACTAGGAATGCTTTTTCATTAAGTATCTTTGTACTTATTTGTACTCACTGACAACACTTGATATTTTACTCTGTAAGCTAGCAAGTTAACTTGCCACAGTTTAATGGATTCTGGCAGAAGCCACAAGACTCCTGGGTCGGGGACAAAGAACTCTATAACCAATAGCACAGCAGGCAGCATGGGTTTCATGTTCATGCCAGCTCCCCATCCATGCCAAATCCAATGAGGTCTATGTGGAGAGGCCCAGGTGGATGCTTCACACACAGGAGATTTGAGTTGCTGCTGCAGTATCTCAAGCTTAGGAAACCCAAATACTTTCTCAAGCATACCTTCCTTATCTTTGTCCTGAAGGTAGATATTTCTTTTATCATTATATATGTATAATTATATTCATTATATTATTGTATAAATAGAGAGTAAACAAACCAGCCCTGCTCTGTAGGTAGACACTACCTGTCTTTCAAGGCTTCTTGCTCTACAAACATCCTAGAAAAGATAATCTGGAAAAAATGCCAGCAGTGACTTTGCTTGTGTGAAATGTGAGAAACCCAGGGAGGATTGTTTCCCAGGACTCACCACTGCATCCATCCTTCTTTATCTCCCCCATCATAAGGTTCTTCCTTATTTTCTTTTTGATTTGAGTATGTTCTCATGTATTTTTCTTAAGTGAAATACTTAGGCCTTGCATATCTTTGAATACCTTTCTTTGACTTTGACAGATCAGTTGTAGCTTGACCAGTATGAGTATTGAATGGAAGCCCTTATTTTACATTTTTTATTAAATAATAGTTTCCAGTGTGGCACGGGAGAAGTTTGATATAAGAATAATTTTTTTTTCCTTGTGAGTAACTGGTTTGTGCTACATGAAACTTTTAAGAGTCTCTCTTTTTCTTCAATGATCAAGAATTTCCAACAAGTATACCTAGATTTATGTTTTGTTTTGTTTTTTCCCAATCTGGCTAGAGAATTGCTGGATTTTTCCAATCTGTTCTTTTAATTTGCAGGTTCAGTTGAACAACTTGCTCATATCAAGAATTCTTTTTTTCAAATACATTTATTCATTTCCTCTAGGACACCTATTATTTGTATTTTAGTTTTCCAAGATCTGTCCTTCAATTCTCTTAAATTTTCTTTCATAATTTCCATTTTATTATTCTGTGATTTGAGATATTTATTGCACTTGATAATCTAATATGAATTCAGCAAACTACAAGCATGAGCCAAATCCAGCCTCTCAATAGTTTTTGCAAATAAAGTTTTATTGGAACAGAGCCGTAATTGAATTGCTACTTTTGTGCTATAATGGCAGAGTTGAATAATCTTGATAAATATCATATGTGGCCCACAAAGTCAAAAATTTTTTATATAACTTTCTACAGAAAAACATTGCTGACATTTGTTTCTGATATCATCATTGGATCTCAACAAATTCCACTTTTTCCTTTTTATCCTCAAAGTGAAATTTTAGTTGAAATTTTGTTCTTAAATTCTAAATGGCTTTTTGATTCTTCTTATATTTAATTATAATTGGGTTTTATTTGTTCTAGTTTAAGTTTTGAATTTTAGTACTGCTCACTGATCTCATGTTTTCTATTTTTTCTTGTTTTTATTCAGTTGCTCACTTCTTTCATTAAATGGTTCGATTTCACTAAGAGTATATTCTGATTTTTCTGCCTGATTATCTTCCCTTTAGCTATTCAGCCTCCTTAGATAAGTTTTTATTTTTCTTCTGGACTCCTAGAAACTCAGGTCAGTTTGTGAGAGTATCCTTCACAGTTGGAACTTTGAAAGTGTAAGCACAGTGGAATCTGATCCTCCAGCCCTGCTTTACAAGTCAGGTTGTCAGCCCACTACCATACTGTCCCTACACTCTTACATTCTCTAAGCAGAACACATTCAGCCCACAAACTCAACTAACTTTGGACTTTTTTTGAAGGGGTTGGGTGGGGGAATAATCACACTCATTTCTTGACTGACTTCTTCAGGGATCCAAGATCAAACTCTATGTTGGAGGCTCTGTTCTGCAGCCCATTTCCAGCACCTTGATGAGGATGTTCTTCGCCAGTTTTTTCCTTGCCTCGGCTGAACCTACCTGCCTGTGAATCAAGGCATGTGCTTGGATGATGTGATAGTTAGATTCATGTGTCAATTTGGTCAGGTAATGGTGCCCAGTTGTTTGGTTAAGCAAGCCCTGGCCTAATTGTTACTGTGAGGACATTTCATGGACTTAAATCATCAGTAAGTTGATTGCATCTATGGCTGATTACATCTACAATCAACTGAGGAGATTGCCTTCAGCAATCAGAGACATCTCACCTAATCCTCTGGAGGCTTTAAAAGGAGAAGTGATGATTTCAGCGGTCAAAGAGAGAATTTCCATTTCTACTTCAACCAGCCAGCTTCTCCTGGAGAATTCATCAAAAACCTTTATTGGAGTTGCCATCTTGCAGCCTGCTGTACAAAATATGAACTCATGCATCCCCACAGTTGCATGAGACAATTTTATAAAATCTCATGATGGACAGTTTTAATTTAATATTACATTATTTTAGTTAAAAAAAAAAACAGAAGGGTTAATATATTTAATACAGAGATGGTAAAACTAGAAAATCGAGCACTTTCCCTATATATTAATGTTAGCAGTTGGCACAATAGTAAAAAGAATGCAAGCTTCTAAAAACTTATTTTTCACCATGTTGCTTCTAACTAGGAGGAAACATTTAGTTTCATATGATCCTCGACTTCTATAAAAGTACCAGAATCTATTTGCGGATATTTGGTTAAATTATTATATTTGGTTCTACAATAAAATCACATAATTGTATAAATGTCACATCAATTAATATATAGCTTTATCATGTTTAGTAAAAGAATGAGAAATTAAGTTTTGACAAAGAATTTAAAATGCCAGACATGTAAATAATTTCTTTCATTGGTTTAAATGCTCAGTTAAGAGAATCAAATTTAGCAAGCTCTACTGCTAAGAATAGAATTTATTTCCAACTTATTCAATCTCTAAGACCCTTTTACCTTTATATATGGAGGGACTTCTGCCCTAAAGAAAGAATACAGTAGAAGAAAATGTTACAATTCCCTTTAAGACAGGCTCACCCCCCTCCAGTCACAAAAGATACATCTCATTTTGTAGTTGCAGACTTTTAAATTTTATTTATTTATTTATTTTAATGTTTTAAAATTTTTATTAGAGAACATATGGATTTACAGGACAATCATGCATAAAATACAGGCATTGATGCAGTATATTTGTTACAATTGATGAAAGTACACTTTTATAATTGTATCATTAACTACAATCCATGGTTTAACTTAGGTTCACTGTATTGTGCAGTTCCATGGATTTTTTTTTTAATTTTACTCTATTTCCATATATAATCTAAAATTTCCTCTTTTACCCACATTCAAATATATAATTCCATGCTGTTATCTACATTCACAACATTGTGTTACCATCACCATTATCTATTACCAATATTTTCTATTTTCTCAAATATTAAGCCCTAATAACTGATGTTTCAAAATACAAGCCCAAAATGTTTCAATGTTGCCTTTATATGAATTAGATCCATTTAGGACCAAGTTAATAGAGAGAGAGAGAGAGAAATCCCATGTAATAGATTTGTCATTTTCTGCTCTAATTCAAAGCTATGATTTTTCTCTAGCACCATCAATTATCCTTCAAAAGCTGCCAAATATGTTATCTTTCCCTTTCACTACAACCAGAAAACATAAATAAGAAGTATGGTTTTTAAAGGTAGATCAGTTATCATAGGAGAAATGCCTTTGAATTAGATCATTCATCCATAACATAATGAATTTGAAATTCCCAGTAGCGTTTTTTAAGGAACGTTTAGCAATACTAAGGAAATGTCAAACGTTGGGCATCAGGGAGACTGTTTTCTCTACTCCAAACTTTATACTGGCAGCTTAACATTAACTGAGCAGGGGGGTTAGCCTGGTGCCCAATTACATAGCACAGAAGGATGGCTGTCTGCAGTAAATGAGCATCTCTAGTGGCTGTCCTCCTTTTATATTTGTCAAAAGGCATCATCATTTTTTCAGACATAAGTTCAGGCAGGGAGTGGATAAGGCTTTAGCTATATATCTTAGATAGTTTTCTAAGAAGTTTGTAAATGTCTAAAGCATTAACTACTTAGAAAGTGATTCTACACAGAGTGATTTTACAGAATGTAGGGAAGGGAGAGAAAGGACTCTTCAACCATTAAATGAACAGAAAATACATTTTCCAATGCAGCAAGCTATGAGAATGATATTTATCTATTATACATGTCACATATTGTTCTCACAATGATTTAAGATATCTTACAAGGATGCATAAAATGAAAAGATAAGTGTGTCTTTTCAGAAAAAAAAAAAATAAGAACAAAGTGGACTCAAAAAAGAGAAAAGTATGTCATAATAACTCACAAGTGTACCATAGATAAACTACAAAAATAGATCCAACTTATAAATGAAAAAACTTGTAATTCATAAAACTTACAATGTTCATGAGATACAAACAAAACAGTTGCTAAGTAGAAGTACACTATACTTCACACTTAAATCAGACAGCAGTTTCTCTTGGGGATCCTCATGAAAAGGACACTGAGAATGTTAAGAGCTGAGAATTTCTTTGTTACCGAAGTTGAATCTTTGGATATAAAGCACTGTTATATAATTTATCACTTTTTATTAAAAAAATCCTTTTGGTTATCTTCATATGCAACTATCTTCAACTACCTAAAAACATATAGATGTATAGTTGAAATAAAAGAGATATTTTTAGACCTAGGTTTAAAAATTGTCATGTTAAAATAAAACAAGGGTCTTATATTACAACAAAATTAGATGGTATTAAATTCCATAATCAGATATTTTTTCTTTAAGAATTCACTTTTAAATTTAACCTCTTCTTTGGCCAATAGACCCCTTCAAGTAACCAAGTCTGTAGATTTTACCTCCTTACTATCTCCAAAATTCTTCCCCATTCCACATAGTCATCACCACTGCCATCGTTCAGTTTCCCATGCTCTTCCATGTGGAACATTCTTCCTACTGACACATTCTAGTTTTATGCAAGCCTTGTATCTCCTTAAGCCAGACTCCTTCCCACTTCCAGGATGATTATTTTATTGCAAATACTTATGACAATCTTCTGTTGAATATCTTTCAATGATTTCCATAGTGATTTACTTGACACTTTATAATATGCCCCTTGCTTTCCTTTACAACTTAAGCTTCAAATATTCAAATAGTTCACTCTTTCCAGTTATTCTTTCCCATATGTACTTATCTAATTCTGACATTCTTTCTTTGAGCATTCTCTCTTTGTACTTCCTATTGTCACTGTTTAAATGTCTTCCTTCACCTTTATGTCACTTCTTATGGAATCACTTCCTTGATGCCATCTATATGGTTTGGCTTACATTTGGGGATGTACTTTTAGCTCCTTATGTTTACCTTTATTCTAACCCATATACTGTACAATTATTACTAACTTTTTACTTTTCTGTCACCCATGAGAGTATGAGCTTTCTAAAGACAGTTTCTTTTTATTGCTCTAACTCATCTTCTACTAGATTTCCTTGTACTTGTCAATAATAAAAACAACTACATGCATAGTTCTTCCTATGGGAAGCCTGAGTTGTAAAGTTTAGTATATATATACACATTTAATTCTCATACTAATTGTATAAACATTTAAAAAATATTTTTACAGATAATAAAAGTAAACTTGAGAGGTTATGCAACTTCTCAAAGGCTATCTAGTGTATCTAGTCCAGAAGCCAAAAAGAAAAAGCCAGACAACTTCACTAATTTAAAGTCTTATACTTATATATGAAAAATAGAAATATACTCAAGCTCAAATCAAACTCTAAAATAAAAGAGGAATATTTATTACTATTTTAGCAGGAAAGGATTAGTATCTTAATTAACAAAAACCTTTGCAAATCTGTACAGCCAAGATGAAATCAAACAATAGATAAAACTAAAATAGCCAAGCTAGGTAATAATTGAATACAGACCATCCTCATTTTGTTGTCATCACAGGACTGTAAAATGACCATGTAGACTGAAACCATGCAAAATGATCTTAACCAATGAGAAAAATTACAATTGTTCATGACTTTAAAATTTTTTTTTGTGTGTGAAAACATTAAGAACTCTCTTACTACAGATATAAAGGTAGAAGAAAATGAAAACAGTAAAATTATCATTTATTTAGTACATTTTAATTTAAAACATTAAAACATTAAGAATCAAAGTGTTAATTTCTTTATCAAGAGTAGTTCGGCCATTGCCTGTCTTCTACTTCTTGTTGCATAACTTAGGATATATCATCTTTTCTAAGAGCATCTTTCCTATGTCTTGGAAAACTGTCATTCTCCCTAAGTTTGGATCAGTTTCCAACATTTAATTCTTTGTGATTTCAAAGTCATTAAATATCTCTGAGAGTTCCTTTAATATGAAGTAATATGAAGTGTTTTGTTTTTGTTTTTGTTTATTTTTTGCAGTATTATTTTCTCTGGGATATCTTCATCCTTTTTGTAGTAATCTCTTTGTTTTAGTTTCCTAGGCTACTCAAGCAAATACCATGAAATAGTTTATCTGTAACAGTGGGAATTTATTCGTTCACAGTTTTGAGGCCAGGAAAATGTCTAAATCACGGCATCAAACTGATGCTTTCTCCACGAAGACTGTGGTGTTCTGGTGCTGGCTACCAGTGATCCTTGGTTTCTCTGTCACATGGCAAGGCACATGGTGACATCTCTGGTGTCTTCCTTTTCTTCCAAGATCCACTGATGTAGCTTTTTGCTTCCTGTAGCTTTCTCTCTTTCTGTCTGAATTTCATTCTCTTATAAAGGAATCCAGTAATAGGATTAAAACCCATCCTGACTGAGGTGGAACATACCTTAACTGAAGTAGGCTCATCAAAATGTCCTACTTGCAAGGGGTTCACACCCACAGGAATGAATTAGATTGAAGAATTTGTTTTTCTGGGATGCATACAGTTTCAAACCAACATGCACTTTACTCATATATGCTAATCATTATTTCTTTCTAACTTCACTTACCTTATGAGTCTAATTTCACGTCCAGTGTTTTTTTCTTTTTGTGTATTTGCTGCTCTTTCATCTTTGTTGTAAAATTCCCTCTTTTGGTTAATCATTTTTATAAATGGGTTTATCACTGCAAGACAAGGATGCAACCCGACTAAATGTTTTGCTTTCTTTGTGTGAACTGAATCATAGATGTTCAGGAATCAATCCCTAGCATAATTTGAAAGGAGAGATGTGATTGACCTCTGATCATGATGCACATCTGCTATTTCTGTAGTGGTTGTGGGCTGAAGAGCAACCAGCTAAGATTGTACTTAATGAGAGTACTCACAGTTAATAAAGAATGACAATTAAAATTTGAACTGTGTTTGGTGGGCTGATTATTTTTAAGGACGCAATGGTAACTGAAATTGCATAACATAGCCAAGCAAAATAAAGCTGTTTACCTTACTATATGCCACGCCTGCTTCCCATACTCCAAATCTCCTCGCAATAATAGTAAGAAGACACTAATACTATCCTAATTCTAAACATGAGATATCTGTAGAACAGAGATGTAAAGTAATATGTCCAAAGTCACATAATTATCTATAACCAAGATTCAAATTCAAGAACTTTTTGTAGGCTATGTTCTTAATCACAGCTCCTATTATCTCCAGTATTCTAAATAAATGAATAAAATAATGAATATAATGAGTATATGACATTTTTTGTCCTTTGTGGTTTTTCATTAATGTAATATTATTAACTTTTCTGTGAGGAAATGAATTAGTTTTAGAACCTCATTGCCTGATAATATTAGACACAGGTGAAATAATATAAATTGCTACTTTTCAGGAATAGGTAAAGTATACTGAATAAAATATTTTAGAAAGACTGTGAATATTAATGTAGCAGTTTGGTCAGTTTGATGTATTTATGAATTCCAAAAGAAGATATTAGATTATGCTTGTAAACTGGTCTGCTAATCTGGGCAATATTAAGTTATGATTAGGGCGTTAACTGGGCCACATCAGTAGAGCATTGAGCCCCACCCCTTGGTGGGTGGTGTTTTGAAGATAAAAGACAGTGTTGAAGCAGTTGTGATGGTGGAGTTCTGGATAGAGACGAGCCATTCGCCTGAGAGTTCACAGCTGGGCTTGTGGAGCGAAGCAAAGCCTAGAGAGCCTCATAGTCTATAGCTGACCTTGTGGAGGAACCAGAGGCGCTAAACCCGAAGAGAAACGTAGCCCTGGGAAGAGAGGAACACAAGAAGCCTGAACCCTGGCAAACGTCGGCAGCTGTCTTGCTCCAACACATAGCAACAGACTTTGGTGAGGGAAGAAACTTATGCTTGATGGCCCAGTAACTGTAAGCTTCTACCCCAAATAAATACCCTTTATAAAAACCAACTGATATTTTGCATCAGTACCCCTTTGGCTGACTAATACAATTAGTAATGTGACTCTGATTGTAACTTAGTGTTATTCACTCCAACTTGTGAAATTATTGCCTGTATATAAACAAAGTTGTCTTGTTTTGTTTTGTTTTTTGGTTTATTTTGTGAGATTGAGGGATGCAGCAATGACAATAGTAAAGAGATGAATGACCCTTTGTAATTCCGTTGAAACTATAAGCCTTCTTCTCAGAGAAATACACATGCACTCAATATTTTGTATATAATTCAGATGGCTGCATTGACTCCTTGAAGTCTCTCTACAGACCTCCTATAAGATAAAGACAGTTTCTTAACACATCAAGCATTCATTTCTTTCACCTACTATATTACCCAATGAATTCAGGTTGACAGAGTCTCTAACATATGATGCCACAATAGCAGTACAAGGATTCAACATCTAACACAGAGGCTAAGAGACCATGGGTTATAAAGCAGCAACTCTAAATGCTTCCTCTGCAGGCGACAGCAGCACTTCCACTCATAGAGTAGTTTGATAGTCTATATTTTAAAACATTTCTATGGTGCCTACTCCTTTCATTACACATTATATCTTGTATTTGATTGCTTGTTTTCCAGTCCACCAACAAGCATTCTTATTCAACTAAGATATATTTTGTGCAAAATGTGCAACTCACATATTCTAGGTGCTGAGGTTATCCCATTGAAAAATACATAGTCTCTGTTCTCAAAAGCCTTGTAAACTGACAAGGGTATAGGGACAATAAATAAGCAAAAAGGTAAGTAAGTACTTTCATATTTCAGTATATACCAAAAAAACTTAAAAAGGTGATATATTATAGAGTAGCTGTTTAAGAGAATAGCCTATTTAGCATCTTTGGGGGGCAAAAAAAAATCTGTAGAGACACTATTTGATTTGAAACCATGTCTTCAGGAGTATTGGGGGAAATGTACCAGGCAGAGAGAACAGCAAGTAAAAAAAGGAGCAGAGGTGAAGTGAGCCTGTTTTTCCATTAGAGAAAACATATATAGGTTGAAAGTAATTTAAAAGATAATAGAATACATTTTAAACACACCAAGAACATGAGAAATTAAGGAACAGGAACAGAAAAGAAGGACTGAATTAACTAAGTTTAGTGAGTGGTTTATGAGATGAAGTTGGAGACTTTTACAGAACATTTGAAACAATTGAAAGGAAGTGATTTCTCTGATAGATGTTTCTTAAACATCACTCTGACTACACTTGGAGATTTTTAAGAGAGTAGCTGGGAAAACAGTAATACTACTAGAGGCTATTTTTGTACTTACTATGGGAAATGATGGGGTCCTGTGTTAAGGAGAAGGTAGTGATGATGGAGTATCATGGCTAGCTTAAAGATTTGATTTCAGAGCAGTCTATTTGAAACCTTAGCTCAAGTTATTGACTATTTTAAATTGATTTTAAATGGTTGTAGACCATGATCATTCAAATGATATCAAGGTTTATAGTTTATTTTTTCAAATAAACTTTGTATCCATGAAAATATAAAGAAATTTCAACACATATTAGTCTCCTACAAACTTTGCTGAAGTATATCCTTTCTAAGGTTTTAAATATATATATATATATATATATATATATATATATTATAGCATGCATTTTTTCCTGATAATCAACATTGTTCTCAAGTTTTAAATATTGTTGTATTCTATTTGGAAATAATTTTTTTAATCTGTGATTTTAGAGAACATTTCTTACTTTCAAAAGCAAAATACTTTCTCAACAACAAGTAACTCTTACATTACTCTTCTTCTATAGCTTCTTTTTTTATTATTTATTTTTTATTATGGGTAAAAATCAAAATTCTCACAATACATACAAACATTTGCAAAATGATATATAAATATATATGCATATATGTGTATTTGCTTACAAAAATGTTATTTATATATATATATATACATATATTTTAAGAGGTGCTTAGATTACCCAAAATATTACACGGAACCCACTGGGATTCCCATGTTGCCCACCTCCCACACCTCCCCCCCACATCCCACAGAAACATCTCCCACAGTGTGGCCCACCATCCTCAATGAACTTACACATCCTGGAGCCTTGCCACCAACCATAGACCACAGTTCACACTGTAGACCACACTCTCTCCCACTCAGTTCTGA
Organism: Tolypeutes matacus; assembly: GCA_026826555.1. Taxonomy (NCBI): domain Eukaryota; kingdom Metazoa; phylum Chordata; class Mammalia; order Cingulata; family Chlamyphoridae; genus Tolypeutes; species Tolypeutes matacus. Next base: position 17,518,718 of record JAKSZT010054334.1, read on the forward strand.
GTGGTGTGTGCTGATTTAAAATGGCCTACATCCGTTGCCACAACAGTACTCAGGACAACCTCCAACTCCCAAAGAAGCCCCTGTATTTCAACCGCTCATCCCCTCCCTACCCCAAAAATGTCAAGTGGCCACTGGCTCCACCTCATTGTTACAACTTCTTGCATTGCTAGAATCACCATGTGAACAAGAGAATACCATCAAGTCCGCTCTAGTCCATAGTTCTTCCCCCAATCCTGAGGGGACTGGGATGGTGATGTCCACTCCAACTCCAAGTGAGAGAGGGCTTATATCCCATGGATATGGTGGGTGGGATGATCCTGCCTGCAGATGCAGGCCCTCTCCATTCCCTGGGATGGCCATTGCCCATCGTTGTCTCCTCACCAAGTGACTTGGATGAGTCCATTGAGCTGTAGGGTAGCTTTAACGGATTTATTTACCTCATTTTCCAACATTTATTTCTTCTTAGCTAAATGTCTTCCATGTTTCAAGTGTGGAAATTTGGATATGCTGTTTTAAACATATTTCAATTATCTCAAAATATTTGTTACTTTTCATTTTGGCAAATCATAAATGTCCCATTAGTAAATTTCCCCAAAATATGACAATTCAGAGATGCAAACTTCTCTTCACCTTCTATAAACTAAATCAATGGCACAGACTAAACATATTTTTGCCCAATAATTCAGATCAATAAATCTCACTGTAGACTTTACCCTGACAGGCATTGATCAGATGCTGTGGGAGGCTCCCTGCATCCAGACAGTTTTTAAAATAGGATTCACATCATTAACATAGTAATGGTCCTTATTTCATTTCTTAATAGCATGTTGACAGTCAACAGGTAGATCAACCTCATAGGAATTTTTTTTTCAAATGTCATTTGTCATGCGCCCACCAGTGCCTATGAATTTCAGTGATTTTTCTTGACTCAGACCAGTTGCTAAGTAACATGGAAAAGTACAGCTGTAGCTTCACTTCCTTCAAACTGCAGTACCTAAATATGAATAAAACCATAGACATTCTTTTTTTTGTGTTCAGAACTTACTGCTTTCAAAGCATCTGTGTCATATTCTCTGAAGCATAATGGGGAAAGAAGTAAAATTACAGACCAAATAAACTTCTACAAAATATTTGCTTTTGTTTTTTTTCTCAAATGCAATAACGTTATTTCTCTTATACTTCTTAGCTTCAATTAGAGTCCTGTATGGGTAAATTTAACCAAGAGACCTCATTGCCTGACCCTGGTAAAAATTTTTAATCCCCAAATCTCTGCTTCCTAATCTGTAATATATGAAATGGTTAAATTCTATGATTGTTCTGCCTCTTCCAACTGGATGATTCATTGAAATAGTTGTGTGTACTATTACTAAAATACCAAATGGCATTATTTCTAGATAAATTTTATAAATTGTTTTATTATTTAAGTCTCATCTCCGGCTTAAACAGAATAGAGACTACAGATATTTAAAAGCTAACTACTTCTAGACACTTTATAGGTTCTTGCACTCTCTTAAAAAAAGTAAAAATTCTCCTATAAAGATAATGAGAAGTAATGACCCTTTGACAGTATTCTTGGTCATTTTCCTCATTGTCTATGTCTCAGTTCAGCTCATCTTGGAGAGTGAAGCAAGCTTGAATGTTGCCCTACCTTCTGTTTCTCTTGATTCGAAATTTCTAACTGTTTTAGGAAGGTCTGTCTCAGTGAGGCTTGGAAAATTTACTGGAGAATATATTGAAGTTTTCAAATATGATTTTATACATTATAACCAAAAGCACTCATTATAACTTTGAGTGCTGTCTGTTTTCCTACTACAGAAAAAGTTTTATTTTCTGTTTTTCATTTTTATATTCCCAGTACCTAGCACTATTCCTGGTGTATCACATTTATGAAATATTTTCTTTTAACCAGAAAATGTAAAAATTCTTTAAGAAAGCTCAGATATCCTATGGCTAGTAGGGATATAGTTACCAAATTAATTCTTTTCAGAACAAAATTTTCATGAAAGATGTTTTAGTCAGGGTTCTTTTGGGAAACAGAATCAACAAGAGGTATCTGTAAATAGCATGAGATTTTTTAAGATTTTATCACATGACTGTGGGGATGCACAAGTCCAGGCTGCAAACCAGGGGCACCTATGAAAGTCCAATGAAGGTCCTTGATGAGTTTCCCAGAGACACTGGCTGTCTGAAGAGGAGCTGTGAAATTCTCTCTGAATGCTGAAATCACTTCCCTTTTAAGGCATTCAACTGATTAGATAAAATGTCACTCATTGCTGAAGGCAATCTCCCTGGTTGATCCTAGATGTAATCAGCTATTATGCAGTAAACTCACTGATGACTAAAGCCCATAAATGTCCTTGTATTACAGTTAGCCCAGTGCTTGCTTGATCAAATAACTGGGAACAGTTATCTGGCCAAGTTGACACATTAACCTAACCATCACAGAAGATAATATCCCCAAGCTCTGTGTCCTCAGAAACAATCTAAGAATCATCTTTTTATGTTTTGCTATTGGGTTATCTTTACTTTAGTTATAAAGGAAAGGGTAAATAGAAAGCAAGTAATCATCTGAGAGTCATCAGTTTCTATCTCTAACATTGTGTGGAGGGAGTGTATGTGTGTTGTGGCACAGGAAGTAATTAGAAAGGAGTTACCCTGTACCCCAACAGTATCTTCATATGAACAGTGGTATTCATAAAATATATTTTCAGTTAACAATTTATTTTAATTTGTTTAATACAAGGATATATTGTCAATTCACAATTAAATAGAGTGTCAAACGATGTATACTCCAAGCAGCAATAAACCCACACAGGAAAACAATAACCAAAAAAAGTGCTCTGCAAGACCAAAGACAAGAACTAGCTTCATATAGGATTTTAAATAATTTGGATTTAAAATATGACAAGTTTACTAACAAAAACCCAACCTTTTTTCCTGCCATAAATTCATTAATTAAATATCATTGAGGAGAGAATAAAAGAGAAATAAATAAATATTTTATAAGAGAAAATGAATTAAAAGCACCAGTTCTTCAGTATACCAATTAGGACTACAATTCAAAATATGGGGACCTAAAGAAATTCCTTCTTACATTCTTGTTTGCTTATGCTAATATTCTGTTACACTGAATAGTAAATGTAGGTTTTTAATATGCTCATAAGGTAATGGCTATCTATATTCAGTAACTATTGAATTGAATGAAGATGCCCCCAATTCTCACAGTATTTATTGTTGTCTCTCTTAAGTAATTGGTTATTTTAAAAATATATTAGTCATTTATTTAAGCTATGTTTTATACATGTGAAATCAGTATTGTTTTTTTTCTTTTCACAGTTTAATTTAATGATGTTCACTAATTATTTTTCTAAATATAAACAATATGCCATGGAAAAATTTGCCTGAATTATAAGATATCATAAAATTGAGTTGATTCCTACCCTGATTTCATGGTTTAATTTTGGAGGATGTTTTTTAAAAATATATTTTGGAGGCCAATTTGAATAATTGGAAGGAAGGAAAAGAACAGGAAAAGAGGGGACGGTAGGGCTGAGGAGAGGAGGGAAGATGAGGGGAGAGCAAAGAGGGAGGAAAGAAGGAAGAAAGAAAAGAGAAAGAGGAAAAGTAGGGAAAAAAAAGAAAAGGCAAAAAATTATGTAAACCACTGAGATGTCGAGACAATTTCTACTACAGCAAAACCCAGGTTTACCTGAGGATAAGCCTTCCTGCACTTAACCTACAGAATCTAGCAAAATGACTTATATTCTCCAGGAAGAAGATTATGACATTTTTATCTGGAAATTTTGAGTAGTCAAGGAAAAACACTAAAGTTGCCACCAGTCAAGAGGTCACTAGTGCATCAGTAGGGTCAGTTGATTAATCTTTGTTGATGAACCTAAACCTCCTAGAAGGAAATTCTAAGTTTATTTACAGGAAAAGATCTCACATAATTTACATAGACTTCAAACAAATGTAAGGTACACAAACACATGCACATAACTCGAAACAAACCTATTAGATGTGATTTAGCAGAAATAATAAAAGAACTTCCAATGAGCTTTTTTATGCTTCACTCTTAAATATGAACAGATAAGCAGGAATAATGAGGGGTTTCAGAGACATCTTTAACATTAAGTATAGGGGCCAAAGCAAACATGTGGAAAGACATCTTGCAGAAATTCATGGTATTCTTTGAAAACAAAATTAAATCCTAATTAATATATTCATAGATAAAAGAAAAAATACACCCATGAATCATTGAAGAGAATATTGTATAAAGGAATGTGTAATGTAGTTCTTGAAAATTAAAGCTATGTCAGAAATTTTAAATTTCCAATTTAAAAATGCAATAAAATTACTGGAATATAGAGTTGAAGAAAGGAAAAGAACTGAAAATTAAAATAGAAATTTTGAATAAATTAGAGAATAAATCCAGAGACAACATCTTAAAAATAGTATTACCCTGAAAATAAAAGAGAATAAAAGGAAAGAAGGAAATTATGAAGGAATTAACAGAATCCATTTCAAAGAATATTAGAATCACTGTATCCAAATATAAAGGGTATCAAGAGAAACCAACACAAAATACTATATATAAAGATAATCACAAAAAAGTTCAATTTTTGGTTTTTCTATGGGCTAGAAATATTAAAGAATTCTTGGTACAAAGCACTAATAGTTCTGGATAAAACAAAATATTAAAATTCTTCATGGAGCATGAAAATGGAATGAACGTGGAATAATTTTTTTGTCACCTTCTGTAGAGAGCAAAAAATTCTTTTGACTCAGTTGTCATGGGCTAGTTGTCAAGCTGCTCAGGGTATGGCCCATGACTCATGTCCTTATATTCTATGAAGTTCACCTTCAAGACGTCTTGACCTGTTCATTTCTCAGTTTAAATTTTTTAAAAAAATTAATGACAATGAGGAATTGAAGTATATACCAATTACTTGTTTAAATCATTTTATTTTTAAATATCAGTCATATATACCTACACTGTTAAATTTTAGTTAACACTATATTTATTAAAAATTGAAAATAACATAATAAAAATAAGGAAACATATAATGAAAGTATGGGAAATCAAAAGTAAAAGGAATAAAGAGATCTGAAACATAATGTGCACCTTGTTCTCTGTTCCCTGCTTAGAATGGAAAGTGCTTTAAGTGGCAGAAATAAAAAGAATGTCATGGGAGCAGGTGAAGCTCAGTGGTTGATTGCCTGCTTCCCATGTACAAGATCTTGGGTTCAATACCTGATATCTCCTAATAAATGTCATGTGTTTCAAGGTGTTTTAGTCTCCTAGGCTGCCTAAAGCAAACGCCACAAAATGGGTCTGCTTGAACAATGGGAATTTATTAGTTTACAGTCCAAATGTCCAAATGAAGATATCATTAAGGTAATGCTTTCTTCCCACAGACCAGCTGTTGGTGATCCTTGGCTCCTCTTCCACATGGTAAAACACACGGCAGTATCTGCTGATTTCTCCCTTCTTTTCTGGGTTTCATTGATTTCAGCTTCTTCCTTCCACAGTGTGCACGCTCTCTTTCTCTCTCTCTTCTCTCTCTCTCTCTCTCTATCTCTCTCTCTCTCTTATTCTGTATTCTTTACTCTTATAAAGGACTCCAGTAAGAGGATTAAGACCCATCTTGACTGGGCTGGGCCACACCTTAACTGAAGTAACCTCATCAAAAAGTACTGTTTACAATGGGTCCACACCCACAGGAATGGATTAGATTTAAGAACACATTTTTCTGGGGTATATAAGGATTCAAACCACCACACAAGGTAAGATAAGGGTGTCTTTTAACTGTACAAACTAAGTGAAAATGTGATGATTTTACTGCAAATCTTAAAATATTTAGCTTAGCTTGAAGTAAAGGTGAAGAATTTGGTTTCTAATTTTTTATGCAAGTGGGAAAGAAGTCAAGAGGGCAGAAAATGCCCCTCAAGAGGCCCAATTATAGCCATGGTACAGGGTATGGCAGGCTCCAGGTTGCTGATGAAGCTTAGCACAAGATACATGGGGTACTTTCTTAGCATTCCCCAGGAAAAATATTCTTACATTCTTAAGAATTGAAGCAAAGCTTTGAAATAATAAAAATAGAATGAATCCCAGCATTACTATGCACTAGCCACATGACATTAAAAAAATTTGTTCAATTTTGGTACGGTTTAATTTTTATCATCTGAAAACAGGGCTAATAATGACTATGTCTTAGGACATATACAAGGATTAAAAGTTTATCATTTTTGTATTATTTGTAGTTTTTAGTATTGGTTCTTAGCACATAATTAGAAGCGGCTGTGGCTCAATCGGTGGGGCTCCCGTTTACCATATGGGAGGCCCTGGGTTCGGTTCCCAGGGCCTCCTGGTGAAGGCAAGCCCGCCCGCATGGCGTGGTTAGCTGACCCGGCGAGCACAAGCAGCAGGGGGGGGATAGATGAATAAATAAATAAAATCTTAAAAAAAAAAAAAATAACATAATAAATCCAAGTTTTTATGATAAAATCTGTGCTCATTATATAAAATCTATGTTAAATATTATTAAATTAAAAACAATATATTAAAAATGTTGAATCTTTCAATATAAAATATAAAAAGATGTTTATCTAGAATATAGGAGAAAGAGAGGGAAAAAAGAGATAGCAAAACCCATTATATACTTGTACATCTTATTTATCTTTTCTTCCCTCTTCCATTGGAAGGTGTTTATTATAAACAAGGATTTTCCCTTTGCAAAATTTCTCAGAGATATAGAGAGAACTAGAGAAAATTGGGTGATATTCTAGTGCCCAAAATATTTGTCATCCTGTCTGATAATGATGTCAATTTCTATAAGTAGTCAAAGAAATTCTCAACGTTGAGAGAACTTAATTTCAATTTTATGGAATCATCTAAAGTATTTTTTGATACCTAAACTTGTATATACCATTCCTTTAGGAATTATTAACAGTATTTTCATTGGTACTCTTTCCTGAAATAATTTGTAAAAAGAAATAGGAAATTTTATTTAAAACATTTTCCTTCAATAATATGAAATTTTGTTTCAAGTTCTATTTTATTCATAAATATGTAGGTCCTTGCCTAAATAAATCTTAGTTTTTATTCAGCAATATATTCATTATATTCCTGCAATTTGAGGGCCAACATGAAATGGAAATAAGGAATATATATATATTTGAATTTCCAAAAAATATTTAAATGTTCCCATTGAACAACAACTTTTTTTCCCAAAGTGGAAGGGGAAGCTTAATTTCATTCATAAAGGACATAAAATTATTTTTGTTTACATCTGTTGCATATGCACAGGTGTGATACTATGTAAAACCATTTTATATCATCAATGGATAGTAAGAAAACTTTGTGACTCTGATTTATGGATCAAATAATTAATATTTGCTATGAATTTTAAATTTGTTTGAAAGGAAAGGTGCTTCTATGCCCAATTTATTTCAATTATATCTAAATACATTATTTAATTCAAGACATTTCCCCAAAGTGCACAGTTCTCTATAATCATAATTTTTTAAAAATTTTAAATAATTTCAAACTTAAAAGAAAGTGGCAAATATGATACAAAAATGATACAGAGAACTCTAATATAATCCCTAACCAGGTCCATAGACTTAATGGACTTTTAATATTTTACCACTATTTGTTATATCATTCTATCTATATTTATCTATGTATCTATTTATCTATATATCTATCATCTATTTTCTGAACCTTTGAGTATAGGTTGCATATATGTTGCTCCTTTGCCATTTAATACTTCTGTATTTCCTAAAAACAAGGATATTCTTTTATGTAATGCATTAAGTACAATGATCAAGTTCAAGAAATTTAACATTGGTATAAAACATACAGTCTATATTCCAATGATTTTCAGTTGTCCCAGTAATGTCCATTTGGGTATTTTATCCTCCAAAAGTAGATCCAGACCAGGGTCATGTCTTACATTTAATTGTCATTGTCTCTTTAGTCTCTCTCTTTTAAAAATATGGTAATGTAAAATTTTCCACCTCAATTATGCCCTAGCCTACAGTTCAGTGGCATTCATCACATTCCAATGTTGTACTACCGTCACCACCATCTGTTACCCAAACTTTTCCACCATCCCAAAACAGAGACCTTCCAGCCATTATCTAGCAACTCCCCATTCCCCCTCCTCTGTGCCCCTTGATAATCTGTACTTCTTTGTGTCTCAAAGAATTTGTGTATTTTAATTATTTCAGATAAGTGGAATCATACAATATCTTTCCTCTTGTGTCTGTCTTATTTCACTCAATATATCTTCAAGTTTCATCCACTTTGTAGTATGTATCAGAACTTCCTTTTAATAGCTGTGTAATATTCTATTGCATTTATATACCACATTTTGTTTATCCATTTTCTGTTAAAGAACACTTGGGTTGAGTCCACCTTTTAGTTATTGTGAATAATGCTACTGTGAACATTGGTGTGCAAATATCTGTTCAAGGCCCTGCTTTCAATTGTTCTGTGTATATACCTAGAACAAGGTATATGCCAGGTCATATTGTAACTCTTTAACTTTTTGAGAAAATATATTACCATAATTTAATATTAGAGTATTAAATGAATTTATAGGAAATTATTTTACTTTATTTCTCCAGGTATATTTGACTTCTTAGCTTAATTTTAGTAGATTCTTTTTAAAACTCTTAAAATTCAATTATCTTTTACATATGATTGTATAGTCAATATACACTTTTTGGGTTAAAAGTCATTTTTCATCTAAAATAATTAAACTAAATTGACTGACTGCTTAGAGTAGCATGTTATTTCCTTGATTAAACATTCTTTAAGAATGCGTATACTCATTTTCAAAGTTAATAATGAATAAGTAAACATAGGTAATTCTTGTTAATGTCAGTTATGCTGGAGGTCTTTGTTCTATTCTGAAATTAAATTTAAAATGGTACTTAACCTTTCCAAAAACACCATTTGGAAATTTAATAGATATTTTATATTTAGTTTGTTCATAGCTTATCTTATATATGGGCAAACTAAAAGACAAATTTTCAAGTGAAAAATATATTTCATCTGTACAATCTTTATAAATTTTTAAAACTCATTTCTCATCCTGTTTCTCCTCCTGTTCCTCCTCCTCTTTGCCATGCTTCTCCTCCTCTAACCCTCCTTCATCTATATTCATGAATACACAAACATCCCTGGATATTTGCCAGGCACATTATATTATGACCTAGCAAAAGATAATTTGTCTTTTAAAATCAGATATATGCTAGAACCTGGGTAAACCAGTTAGTGCTATAATCTTGAGAAAATCAGTTTCTCATGTGTAAGCTATATTGAAAATATATGTAAAGTAATAAACATGATTCTTTTGATATTTAAATTATGAGATAATCTTCACTGAGATACCTGGTGTGTGAGTTAAATTTACATGTCAAGGGGGCTAGGATATGGCACCCAGTTATTTAAACAAACTAATCTATATGTTGCTGTGAAGGCATTTTGTAGATGTGATTAACTTGTAAAATCAGTTGACTTTAAGTAAAGGAGATTGCTTAGATAATGTGGGTAAGCCTCATCCAATCAGTTGAAGGCTTTGTAAGGTTTCCCAAAGAAGAAATTATGCCTAAAGACTGCAGCATAAAAATCCAACCCAAGGGGCGCAGATGTGGCTCAGATGATTGGGTGTCTATCTGCCATATAGAGAGACCTGGGTTTGATCCCCGAGACCTCCTGGTAAAATAAAGAAAAAATATAGAAGGCATGCATGCTGCCAGGATTTGTGCACAGGCATACCACCAGGCCCTGCCAAGCCACACAGCAAGAGGATAATCTAACAGGAGAGAGACACAGGGGAAAACCAAGATGAGATGTGCTGAAAAAACATGAACTGAGGTGGCACAGGTGGCAGAACACCTCTTTCCCACCTCAGAGGTCCCTAGGATCGAATCCCTGTGAAGACAGGAGGAGAAGGATGAGAAGAGAGGGCAAGAAACAGACACAGAGAATTGCCCCAGAGAATGGACACAAAAAACAGCAAATGGGGTGGGGATGGGGTGGTTAAAATGGATAAAGCAAATAAATAAATGTTTAAAAAAAAAATCCTACCCAAGTTTCTAGTGTGTGCCCTGCCCTACAGATTTTGGACTTTCCAACCTTGTGTGAGCCAATTCCTTAAAATATATCATACATATGAATATTTATACAGGCTCTTTCCTCTTTCTTTGGAGAACCTTGACATATACACCTGGTATCTAATATGCAATCAGAAAATTTTGACAATAAAATTTGGAATAATTGTTGAAACTGGGAAATTAATATAAGGATTGAAGGTGGAAAATTAATATAAGGTGATTTATTATACTATGGTCTTTCTTTAAGTAGTTTAGATTGTTTCCTAAAATAAAAATAGAAGTAAAAATTTCTAATGCAATAAATGTGTATGTTAACAATGATTTTGGACTCAGAATCTCTTTTACCCCTCACATTTGATGTTTCTTCAAAAAAGTGAGGAGGCATTACATAGAGTGGGAAGTGTCATAGACTTATGAGATATGGTCTTTCCCTAATAGATGTGTGATCCTGAAAAGTTACCAATTAGAAGTTGTATTAGTCAGCCAAAGGGGTGCTAATGTGAAATACCAGAAATGGGTTGGTCTTTATAAAGGGTATTTATTTGGGGAGGAAGTCCACAGTTACCAGGCCATAAAGCATAAATTTCTTCTCTCACCAAAGTCCATTGCCACGTGTTGGAACAAGACAGCTGCCGACATTTGCCAGGATTCAGGCTTCTTGGGTTCTTCTCTTCCCAGGGCTGTGTTTCTCTCTGGGCTTATCTCCTCTGGTTCCTCCACAAGGTCAGCTGTAGACTATCAGGCGAACGGCTCATGCCTCTTCTCCTGGGGCCTTCTATCCAACATCGAAACTCCAACATCAAAACTGCTTCTCAGAAACTGCTCCCTCGGTCCTTTGCCTTGCCTTTCATAATCAATTCCCCACCCAACAAGGGGTGGGGCTCAACGCCCTACTGATGTGGTCCAGTCAACACCCTAATCATAACTTAATCATGCCCAGATTAACAGATCAGTTTACAAGCATAATCCAATTATATTTTTGGAATTCATAATTACATCAAATTGCCAAATGGCTACAGAAGTCTTTACACTCATTTTGAAAATAAGGAAATGTGAAAAAGTTATCTACGTCCCCTGATTTTTCAGGTTCAGAAAATTATATTTCCAACCTATGTGACATTATCCAGGTTAAAATTATAATCTCTCTAACCTAGATGACATATCTAACAGACATTTCGGAATTAGCATGGCAAGAGTCCAACTTTTTACCCCAAACCTGCTGTTCCTTCTATGCCCATAACTCTATAAATGGCTCTAAAATGTCTCCATTTGTACAGGTCAAAACTCAGAAAGTCTTCCTTAAATTCTGTTTTTGTTTCATGCCACTCATTAATTTTTCAGCAAATACATTTGCTTCAAACCGCAAAACAATTCACTAAACCCAGCAATACCACATTTACTATTCCTTTTTTCATTAACTTCTTGCCTGGATGTTATGATGGCATCTTGATTAATTTCCCTACCCACATTCTTACTCAATTTCAATCTAATTTTCATAAGATAGGCGGTGTCATCCTTTCAACACATTAGTTACGTCATATGAATGTTAGGTTCAAAATTCTCCAATGACTTCTCATCACAATTTGAATAAAATCTTTATGAAGGCCTCTAAAATTCTATGTAACCTTGTCTGCAATTAACTTTCCAGTTTTGTCTCTTCCTCTTACCCTTTGCATAACATTGACACACCAACTATATTCCTGTTTTAGGGCCTTTGCACTTACTCTTCCCTCTTCCAAACATATGTTCACATAGTTTAATCCCTCATTTTATTCATGTCTCTTCTTCAATGCCATCTTTTCAATAAGGATTTCCCTGGACCCATTAACCAATTTAGCATCTCCTCATACTTGATCTCATTTTTCTGTTATATTTCTTCATATCATTTATCACTGTTAGTGGAACGCTCTGGGTCTCTAGGTTCTTGGCTACATTGCATAAAAGAATTTAGAACATGCCATAGGGAAGGCAAGTGAGTAGAGTTTATTGATAGTGGGTGGGCTACACGGTGAGATGCATGCATGGGCCCCCAGGGTAGGTGTTTTTAAGATTTTTCCTCCTCCCTCCTCCCCATATTAAGGAGGGATCTCAGCCATTTGCTGTCTTGCTTGGCTCCCTTTCTACCTTCACCTGTCAGCTTTCTGGGAACCAATAGGGGAACCCTTCTGTTTAGAGTTATCCAGGTCTTCTTTTTGAGCCGAGGAGTTTCTTTGGCAGGCTTTTTGGCTGTTAGGGCTATGGCTTTGTTCTCAATCAGCTGCCTTCCCTAAGGTAGTTTCCAGGTGGGATCTCAGGGAGATGTTCAGACCAGCGGGGCCCCAGCTCTTATTGGCTTTATTCTTACTAGCCCCCTTCACTGTTTCCCATACTATCCTGCTTCATCACCACATTATAGTATAGTATAGTATAGTATAGTATAGTATAGTATAGTATAGTATAGTATATGTAATTGTTAGTAAGTATACTGTCTACCTAAGAAAAATGTGAACTTCATGAAGAGAAGAACTTTCTTTTGTTGCCAACTCTATCTCTGTTTCCTAGGACAGTATCTATTACATAGTTAGTCATCAATATATATATTTGTTAATCATATGTAATTTTGACAATGTAGTAGGTATTATTATAAATAAACTAAGGGAGATGAATTGTTCTATATTATAATTCTATAGGAAATCCAAATTTCTGGTGTCAGACCAAAACTAACATTTGTTTCTCTTGATGTTATATAACAAGTATCCGATTTTCTAGAAATTATGTAATTTACCTTCAATAATTCTATTGGAAAGATGCACATCAAAAGAAATTTTTCTAATGAGATTTGGTAAGAAAGTTTTGGTAAAAGAAATTTTAACAATTTGTTTGCATTAGCCTGTTATTATGTGATAAGTAGTCTTGAAATAAAAACTGTGAGCTTTATATTTTATGAGGTATCAAGTAACATGATAGCTTTTAAACTCAAGTTAACTTTTCTATAAAATTAATTGAATCTGGCATGTAAAGGAAACCTCTAGAAGAAACATGAAATGCCAGATTTTAAATTATATAACCCAATATCTTAGTTTTAAGTTTATCATTCTGGTTGTTAATGTGTAAAAATGTTGAATCTAGAAACAGGTGTTATTTGGCTCACACACTAGACTGTCATTTGGCTTGCAGTCATGGAGAGATTGATTAAAGGAAAACTTTTCATGCAATTTAGAATCTCACACTTTATTGAGTGGGTTAGGAACAGGGCATAGGGCAGCATTCAGGAATAGGGCAGAAAGTAGAAGGTAGCTCCACAGAAGAGATGTAGAAAGGGGAAGCCCATAAACGGCAATGCAGAGAGGGGAGGAGCCAAGATGGTGGAAGAGTGAGGAACTCCTGAAGTCTGCTTGTGCTGCAGGGCAGTTTGTAATCACCCAGAGCTACCTAGAGCACCTGTTTGGGGGCCCCAGGAGACCAGAAAGTATTCTGCAACATCCTTAAAAGTATGGAAGGAGGAGATTGCCCATCTTCAGAGAGGATTTGTGAGTAGAGCCCTCCGGCTACGGAGGTCAGTGCCCTTGGCCCAAACCACCTCCAGAGCTATTTCATGACTGAAGTTGGAAGCTCCATTTCCCAAAAAACGGGGTAAGAAGATATGGTGTGGCACCAATTTCAGCTACTGATTGGTACATTCTATGGGCTAAAGTATAATCCTAGAAACAACTAAACTTTGAGCCTGTCCAGACCAGAAGGAGGCTGGTAGCTGCCATTTTTACTCCACCCCCGGCTTGAGGGGAAGCAGGGCTGATTGAAAATCACAGTGCTGGTAAGGACCAGCTTCATTCCACCCAGGTCAGATTGCAGGTCTAGCTTAAACCCCAGCCCCATCTCTGGCAGGGAGGAAGCTGGGGGGACCTGCACAACCTCTCTGGGAAACCGCAAGCCACACAGCAGAGGCCAGTGCCCATCCTACTCTAGTGGCACAAGCTGCCTCAGGAGCTATTCCATGGCTGGGTTAGAATCTCCATTAGCCATAAACGGGGGAGGAAGAGACAGTTGTCCACCGACATCAGTTACAGATTAGTGGACTCGGCTGGCCAAAGTATAATTCTAGAAACAGCCAGGGTTTGAACCTGTCCAAGTTGGAAAGAGTCCAGTAGCTGCCATTTTGACTCTGCTCACGGCATGACGGGAAGCCTGGCTGACTGAAAAGCCAGTGAAGTTAGGGACTGGTTTCTTTCCACCAAGATTGGACTGCAGCCCTAGCCTAGGCTCCAGCCCCACCTCCAGCAGAGAGGAAGCTGGTGAAACCTGCACCAGGCTCTCCAGGCAAATGTAAGTGCTCTCTGCTGGCACAGACTGAATAGTCAGTCACCTGGGACCTCATGCCAGCATCCCAATAGGATAGAAGAGGTGCTGGGAATCCTCAGCCTTTCTGGGCAACGGCAGGAGTTTTCAGCCCACACAAACTAGTTTGCTGAGTACCTTCAAGTCCATCTCCACCTCTGTGCCCCCATAGGATAGGAGAATGCTGGTGTTCACTCACCCTCTCAGGGCAACTGCAGACATTATCCACCTGCATAATCCCGACAATTGAGCACCTGTGGCTCCACATCCATCCCCAATAGGACAAAAGATGGATGGTGTTTGCCCAGCCTCTCAGGGTGACTGCAGCTGCTTTTAGCCCACAGAGCCTGGACTGGTGGGTACTTGTGGATCCACCCTCACCTCACAATAGGAAAGGAGGGGGCTGGTATTTCCACAGCCTTTCTGGGTAATGGCAGACTTTCAGCCTGCATGGACTGGACTGTTGGATGCTCCCTCCCACCCCCAATAGGATAGGAGGGGACTGGTGTCTCCACAGCCTCTCCAGACAACAGTGGATACTTTCAGCCTACAGGGACTGATCTGTTGGGTGCATATGGATCCAACCCCATGCCTTAATAAGACAGGAGGGTGCTGGTGTTTCCTCAGCCTCTCTGGGCATCAGCAGGTATTCTCAGCCTAAAGGGACTGAACTGTTGGATGCCCATAGAACCACCCCCACCATCCAACAGGATAGGAGGGGGCTGGTGCTTCCTCAGCCACTCTGGACAATGGCAGGTACTTTCAGCTTACAGAGACTGAACTGTTGAGCATTGGTGGTTCCATTTCTATTCCTAAAGGGAAGAAGGGACAATACTCCTTCAGCTTCTCAGGGCAACTGCAGGCATATTCGGGCCACACAGATTAGATTGTTAGGCACTCCAGAGGGTCAATTCCCACCCCCAGCAGGGAGGGGGTCTGGGGCTATGTCAGTTTACCTGAGTAGTTGTGGTCATTTTGGACCCACATGGCATAGATTGCTGCCCACAATAATAGCTCCATCTCAGCCCAAGGTAGGGAGGTAGGGGTGTGAAGCTTTATCAGTCTTGCCAGGCAACTACAGAAAGTCTTGTCCTGCTCAACTTGGATTATTATATGTGGCTGAAGCTCTATCCCTATCCCTGACAGAAGAGAAAGTTGGGAGAAGCTTCATCAATTACTGGGGCAACACAGGCAGCTTCAGCCTCCATAGTTTACAGCACCAACTACATCCTTGGCTCCTACTACACAATCAGCAAGGGAGAAAAGACAAGAAAGCCTTGAACTAAAGGGAGAAACTACACCCAGAATAAATACATCTAGCAAGCCAGATGTGAAAACACCAACTAAAAATTAAAAGTCAATCCAAAAGACAAGAAAATATGGCCCAGTTAAAGGAACAAGGGAAGTCTGCAGATGACATAAAAGAGTTGAGACAACTAATCATAAGTTTTCAAACAAATCTCCTTAATAAATTCAATGAGATGGCTAAAGAGATTAAGGATATTAAGAAGATATTGGGGGAAGCGGCTGTGGCTCAATCAGTAGGGCTCCCGTTTACCATATGGGAGGCCCCGGGTTCGGTTCCCGGGGCCTCCTGGTGAAGGCAAGCCCGCCCGCATGGCGTGGTTAGCTGACCCAGCGAGCACAAGCAGCAAGGGGGGGATAAATGAATAAATAAATAAAATCTTTAAAAAAAAAAGAAGATATTGGATGAGCACAAAGAAGAATTTGAAAGCATACATAGAAAAATAGCAGGCCTTATGGGAATGAAAGGTGTGATAAATGAAATTTAAAATACACTGGAGGCATATAACAGCAGATTTGAGGAAGCAGAAGAAAGAATTGTTGAGCTCGAAGACATGACCTCTGAAAGCGAACATACAAAAGAACACATGAAGAAAAGTATAGAAAAAAATGAAGAGAGTCAATATAGATGGAATAGAAAAATTCCTAGGAACATACAAACAACCACACTGACCCTAGAAGAAATATAAGACCTCAACAAATCAATCAGATGTAAAGAGATTGAAACAGTCATCAAACAGCTCTGCAAAATGAAAGGCCCAGGACCAGACAGTTTCACAGGTGAGTTCTACCAAGCATTCAAAGAAGATTTAATACCAATCTTACTCAAGCTGTTCCAAAAAATTGAACAAGAAGGAAGGCTACAAAACTCATTCTACGAAGCCAATATCACCCTAATACCAAAGCCAGATGAAGATATGAAAAAAAGAAAATTACAGACCCATTTCTCTAATGAATACAGATGCAAAAATCCTCAATGAAATACTTGCTAATTGAATCCAACAACACATTAAAAGAATTAGTCATCATGATCAAGTGGGTTTTATACCAGGTATGCAAGACTGGTTCAACACAAGAAAATCAATCAGCATAATACACCACATCAATAAATCAAAGAAGAAAAATCATATGATCATATCGATTGACACAAAAAAGGCACTTGACAAAATACAGCATCCATTCTTGATAAAATTACTACAAAAGGTAGGAATTGAAGGAAACTTTCTCAACATGATAAAGACCATATATGAAAAACCCTCAGCTAACATTGTACTCAATGGTGAAAGACTGAAAGCTTTCCTGCTGAGATCAGGGACAAGACAAGGATGCCCATTGTCACCACTGTTGTTCAATATAGTGCTAGAGGTTCTAGCTAGAGCACTAAGGCAAGAAAAAGAAATAAAAAGCATCCAAATCAGAAAGGAAGAATTAAAACTTGCACTATTTGCCAATGATATGATTATATATCTAGAAATCCCTGAGAAATCTACAACAAAGCTGTTAGAGCTAATAAATGATTTCAGTAGAGTGTCAGGATACAAGATCAATATGCAAAAATCAGTGGTGTTTCTATACACTAGTAATGAGCAATCTGAAGAGGAAGTCAGGGAAAAAATTCCATTTACATAGCAACTAAAAAGAATCAAATATTTAGGAGTAAACTGAACTAAGGATATAAAGCACTTGTATTCAGAAAACTAATGCATCACTAAAAGAAATTAAAAAAAGATCTAAATAATTGGAAGAACATTGCATGCTCATGGATTGGAAGACCAAATATCATTAAGATGTCATTTCTACCCAAATTGATATACAGATGCAATGCAATCCCAATAAAAATTCCACCAATATTTTCTAAACAAATGGAAAACATAATTATCACATTTATCTGGAAGGGTAAGAGGCAGCAAATAGCCAGAAGCATCTTAAAAACGAAAAGTGAAGTTGGAGGATTCTACACTTCCCGACTTTAAGTCATATTACCTAGCTACAGTGGTGAAAAAAACAGCATAGTACTGGCATAAAGATAGCCACATAGACAACGGAACCCAATTGATGGTTCAGAATGAGATCCTCACATCTATGGCCAAGTGATTTTTGACAAGCCTGCCAAACCCACCCAGCTGGAAAATAACAGTTTATTCAACAAATGGTGCTGGGAAAACTGGATATCCATAGCCAAAAGAAAGTAAGAAGACCCCTATCTCACGTCTTATACAAAAATTAACTCAAAATGGATCAAAAACCTAAATATAAAAGAAAATATAGTAAAGCTCCTAGAAGAAAATGTAGGGAAACATCTTCAAACCTGGTGGTAGGTGGTGGAATTGTAAACCTTACACCAAAAGCACAAACAACAAAAGAAAACATGGATAAATGGGACCTCCTCAAACTTAAACTCTTCTGTGGTTCAAAGGACTTCATCAAGAAGGTGAAAAGGCAGTCCACTCAATGGGAGAAAATATTTGGAAACCACATACCCAATAAGTGTTTGATTTCCATTCTATATAAAGATACCATACAACTCAACAATAAAAGAGCAAGCAATACAATTAAAAAATGGGCAAAATATTTAAATAGACATTTTACCAAAGAGGAAATAAAAATGGTCAAAAAGCACATGAAAAAATGTTCCATATCACTAGCTATTAGGGAAATACAAATTAAAACAACAATGAGATATCATCTAACACCACATAGAATGGCCATTACTTAAAAAACAGACAACAATAAGTGCTGGAGAAGATGTGGAAAAATAGGAACACTCCTTCACTGTTGGTGGGAGTATAAAATGGTGCAGCCTCTATGTAAGACATTTTGGCGGTTCCTCAAGAAGCTAAATATGGAACTGCCATATGATCCAGCAATTCGTCTACTAGGAATATATCCAGAAGAACTAAAAACTATGACACGAAGAGACATTTGCACACCAATGTTCATAGCGGCATTATTCACCATTGCCAAAAGATGGAAACAATCCATCAACCAATGAATGGATAAACAAAATGTGGTGTATACATACGATGGTATACTATGCTGAAGCAAGAATGAAATTGGTTCACATGTGATAATATAGATGAATCTTGAAGACATTATACTAAGCAAAGTAAGCCAGACACAAAAGGACAAATATTGCATGGTCTCATTAAAATGAACTAAATATGAAGAATAAACCCATGGAGTTAAAACTTAGAGTATAGGTTATTTGGAGATAAGAGAAGGGTTGAGAAGAACTACTGATGCTTAATGTATGTAGGAGCCTTAATTAACTTGACTGTAAAAGTATGGAAATGGATAGAGTTGATGATAACACTTTATAGTGAGTTGAAACTGGTTTATAAATGGGATTGTGACTGAAAACGGTAGTCTGAGAAAGTAAATATCAATGGAAAGAAAGCTAAAGAATAATCTAGGGACTGAATAACACAGCAAACCCAGAGGTGGATGAGAATTGTGGTTGAGGGTACAAATGCAAGAGTGTCCTTCTGTGAGCTAGAATAGATGTACATCACTTTTGCAGGGTGGTGGGAATGTGGAGAAGCATGGGAATACTATAATTGGTGTGACCTAAAGACTGTGGTTAACAATACTATAATATTCTTGCATCAATGCCAAAGATGTACTGTTTTGATAATGGAGGTGTATGGAAAAAGTGTTCCAAATGTATGCTATGAACCATGGTTGGTGGTAATAGTCTGATGATATTATCTCCTAATCTGTAACAAATGTTCCAGCACAGTGTGTTGTGTTGGTGAAGGAGTGTTGTATGGGAATTCTACATGTGTGTATGATGGTTTTGCCATTTCACAACCTCTGTAATAAAATATATTTTTAAATAATAGGGTGAGTTGGGGGGAAAATGCACCAAATGTAAGATAGGGACTATATAGTAGTAATATTTTTACAATGCTCTTGCTTGGTTTGTAACAAATGTTTCACAACAATGCAGTGTTGGTGGAGGAGTGATGTATGAGTCACCTGTATAATGTTATGTATGTTTATTTTGTAAGTTCACAATTTTTACTTATACACGTATTGTTTATGCATGTCATGTATGACTGATATACTTCAATAAAAAATATATTTAAAAAAAACAACAATGCAGAGGCAAGTGAGAAAATATTCTCGTCTCCATGGAGGGTAGTGCTTTTAAAAATGGTCAGCAAATACACACCAATTGGTGTGGTATTAAGGCAGGCTAGATTAGGGAAAAGAGTCAGACCTGGATCCTAACAGAAAAACACATGGCCATGGATACCCCACAAGAGGGCTGCTAGAAGAACCTCCTTGAGAATCCCCATTCAGAACAGGATGTCATCCAGGATCAAGGAAAGCCCCAGCTAGTCTCAAGGGTCCTTATCACTGGGCACTCCCAGGGGATTGATGGGTGGGGTAACCAATCAAAACAGCAAATACCTGGGATTTCTCCCCCTACATTGGCAAAAGGGCAGAGCAATTAATGGTTTAAAAAGCAAGTGCAGAAGCCAAACCAGCCCTGTTTTTTGGCCTCGATTAGCACACAAGTAAATCTGGGGACTTGTAATCTGTAATGGGGACTTGTAGTCTGTAAATCAGCCCTTTTTACCCCTTTCTAGCCCTTTTCCTCTCTACCTGGGACCCATAATCTCTTGTTTTCTCCCATTTCTCTTCTCTCATTTTCTTAATACCCATGATCTGTTTTTTTTCTCCCATTTCTCTTTTCTCATTTTCTTAATAAACTACTGGCCTAACTGAACCGGCATGTACTTAAAACTCTTTTTTTTGTAACATAGCCAAGAACCTAGAGAAAATCCGGCAACGGTATGTTTGTCCATTATGGTAAGCTATTGCTACCAGACCAAAATTAATTTTATTACCTGGTATTGCCTGTCAGCAACTCTGTAGTGTGTGTTCCATTTTTTCAGTAAACCCTGCAAGTCAATTGTTTTTGTCTTTTAGAAAAGCCCTTGTTAGAAAAGGGTCTTCTCCAGGCAAAACCCAATGCAGGTGGTCATTTTATTTTACTTAAGATTAACTGAATTGATTTCCTATCATTATTTTAACCAAATTAATCTCTCAGAGAACAGGTCTAATAATTGGATATTCTAAGAAAATCTGAGATGCAACTTACTGGGTAATTGCACTGACCTAAGAATCAGAAGACCTGATCTTTTGCAAACTTTCAGGCACTGCTTCTTTCAGTTCTTGTAATTTGGCAAGTCACAAATTATTTCCTTTCTATATAAAAGAATAAAGTATAGGAAGATGAAAAAGTTTAAATATAAAAATTTTATTTAGAACCAGTATACTGAAAGACTATTAAAAATTAGAAGATGCAGGAACATTGATTTGTAATTTATTGAGGAGAGGCACAATATTTAGCTTTGACCCCTTCCTTTTAAGGCATAATAGCTCTAGATTGGTGTAAGTAGCCATATATTACATTTACATAATGGCATTCCGTGTTTTCTTTTTTTTTTTTTTTTTCTAGTTACTCCAAATAATTTTTTAGAATAATTCGGTTATTTAGCATAATCCTTGGATGTGATCCTTCTTAGGGATATGTAACAACTGGTAATTTGTGATCTTTGAATCACAAAGACAAATGCATTTGTAAATGTGTTAATTTCCAAATATCAAAGAAAAGTACCTAGACTTGATTTCAATCTAAATGTTTCTTGATGTCCCTGTGGCTATATGGGTTTCTATGGTAATTGAAACATTTGTAAGAGGAAAGATATTAAATAAGATATGTTATTGTGGACTATAACATTTTCAAAAAATATTTTTCTTGGTTACTTTTTTATTTTCTTGCTTGCTTATTTCTTGGTTATTTATTTTCTTGGTTGCTTATTATTTTCCTTTCTGAAATAAGGATAAAAATGAAAAGATGTGTATACAACTTTAATTGTGTTGTATACAGCATGTAGCCAATAAAATCTCCCACAGCTTCATCAATTTACAATGAAGTTCAGTAAGTTTGTTTAATATAACTGACAATACAATCATTGGGTGTAAGAGATGGGACAAGATTTAAGGATTCTATGTGGGCCTAACATAAGTGAACAAACAGTGAAGTCAGAAAGATTCAGGTTCTCCATTTACTCTTACCCACTTGGTGAACTTGAAATCATTAATAAGGATCAATTTCCCAGTCAGTAAAATGGAGCAAATAATTACTTACTTTTTCTGTTTTTGCAAGAATTACACATTAATTACTATGCATAACATAAAATAGGTGCCCAATAAATATAATAAACCTTGTTGAATCCAATTATTTTTCCACTGTAAACTCCTCAGTCTTCAAAAACTGGTTTAATCTGGGAAATGGATATGGCTCAAGCAGTTGAGTGCCCCCCTCCCACATGGGAGATTCTATGTTCCTTTCCCAGTGCCTCATAGAGAAGACAAACATACAACAAACAAACAATGAGCCAACAATGAGCAAGACAATGAGCAAAAAACAACAACAACAAACAAACAGGGAGTGGACGTGGCTCAAGCAGTTGAGCACCTGCCTCCCAGTTGGGAGGTCCTGGGTTCTGTTCCTAGTGGCTCCTAAAGAAAAACAAGAAGACAAAAAGCAAAAAATAAAAATCAATGAGCAGACAACGAACGCAAACAATGAGCAAAAACAACAAGCAAAAAGACAAGGGAGCCATCTCGGGGGAAAAAGAAGGTTAATCTATATTATTTCAAGAATCACAATGTAGAACACCAACTGAGAGAGCCTATTTATTAATAGTAATAGGATCAAGATATTCACTTAATGTAATTCATGAATTGAATGGTAATTTTTTTAAAGCTAGGCATCAAGCCTTATACATTTATAAGTATTAGGTAGTCACTTATTGTTGGCTGCTTGACTGTCTAATATTCATAAAATGATTACTAAGAGCAGCATTTACATTTATGTGCTTAGAGAAATATATAAAATTGTGCATAAAATATGTCTATTAACACATAATGTTTTCTTGTTTTTTTAATGTATCAAAAATAAATGTTTAGAATTTTTCTGTGTTTAAATTTCTAACACAGTTAATAACAATATATATAACCCTCTTAAAGAAAAACTCTTTCAGATCCTCAGATACTTTTAGGTCACTATAAGAGTAAATGAAAATAATTTTCTCCATTTATAAAGGACAAAGAGAGCATTTCCCCCTTCTCTATTTCCTTGGTGCATTTCCTTTGAAACATAGTGAAGCCAAGTCCTGAGTCCTTATTCCAACCTTTGTAATAAAAATAAATCTTTCTAGAGATTAAGCTCGCTGTGTTAGTGTCATAAGGCTGCTTTAACAAGGTACCACAAACTGGGTGGCAGAAAACAACAGAAATTTATTCTCTCAAAGTTCTAGAGGCTAGAAGTCCAAAATCAAGTTGTGGACAACCCCATGCTGCCTCTGAATGTTCTAGGGAAAATCCTTCCTTGCTTCTTCCTAGCTTCTCGTGGATGCTGAGAATCCTTGGCTTTCCTTGAATGGTAGTTGCATTATTCCAATTTCTGCTTCTGTCTTCACCTTACCTTATTTCTTTTGCATATGACTATTTGTCTTCACATGGTCTTCTTAAAAGGACAGCAGTCATTGGATTTAGGGCTCACTGTAATCTACTATGACCTCATATTAACTCAGCTATTTGCATATGCAAAGTCCCTATTTTCAAATAAGATCACATTCTGAGGTTCTAACTATACATGAATTTTTGGGAGCAAACTATTCAACCCAGGACATTCACTCTCCATTTTTACATTGTAGAGATATCTCAAGGTCATGGGTCAAATAACCTCTAGATATATAAACACTTCCACCTGGAATTAATTGAACAATTTCTCAGACTAAGTAAAGGAAACTTTTATAAGGTACACAGACCTTCATCTCTCACAGGGATAAGAAATGCCATTGTTCTTTCTTCTGCTTTGCTGTATAACTTATGTGAGATTTTATTCTAAATCTGCTCTGTTGACTAGATTATCTGAATGCATCTATTTCTAAATCCATATTCAGTAAAAATGGTTTTTTTCTCTATCTTATGTATTAGTACAGAAGGGATCTTTTGATTGACAGAATTTTTTTTTTTATTTTAGCAACACCAGGGATTAAAGAAATTTGCAAAAATGTAAAACAATGCAACTCTTCTCATTAAATTTTATTGTTTCTGAAGACAATGTTATTCTTCATAAAAATAATCTCTATTACTGCATAATAGATTTGGTATTGCTATTTTTAAATGAACTAATAAATATTTTATCATTTTCTCAGTCTTAATTATAAAATATTAAATATTGATAAATATAATATACATAGTAAAAGCTCTTTAGAATTCTCAATAAATTTTTAATTTGGGTAAAGGTTTTATGAGACCAAAAATGTTTGAGAATTAGCTGTTCTATTATTGGCTCTCATCTTGTCAAAGTATCTCACCTTCTCACACACAATTCACCTCACACACGATAATATTTGGTGTCTAGAAGACATAAATTATTCATGTTCCATTTTTAAAATTCCAGAATACATTTTCTTTTATGCCAAAGGTAGGAAAACATACTTAGTATTTAGTACCCTTATCACTGTCAAAGAGGAGTATTTATTCTAGAATCATTCTTTGTGACTGAGGAAGGGTTGATCTTACATCATTTACGTCACTGAGCCATTTGACCACAAAAACATTGCAGAACACCGGAAAACCTGTCAAGTGAAGGACATAATGGCATTTGCATTGCCAAAACAAGTCATTCTGAAGATTTTTTTTTCTATTTGTTTTTTTGTTTGTTTCCCCTAAAATAATTTTTTGAGACAAAACCATGTTGATAAATATGGGTTTAATGTATTCATTTTAATGGATGTAACATTTTATATTATGTGTTATGAACAAGTTTATTTATTCTTTATACTAATGATAGGTAATTGTTGATTCTATCTTTTACTATTAAGCTGCAAAAAATAAAAATTACAACCTCATTTTTATGACTGTTTAAATGCTAATCTATGTAAGAGGCTCCTTGGATTATATAAATAGAAGTGTAATTCCTGGGCATTTGCTAAGCACATTCTCAAATTATGAGGAAACAGATATAATACTATTAATACATATTAAGATAAGTTTAGACATCTGAGAAGTTAGAAGGCCTAGTCTCCACACAGCACCACCCTCATTTCTAAAACCATTTGCAAGTTCAAGGATTCCCAAACTACCCTCAGTTTCAAAAATTCACTAGAAAGACTCACAAAACTCACTGACAGCTGTAAACTAAGGGTTACAGTTTTTTCACAGGGAAAACATACAGATTAAGAACATCCAAAGGAAAACATTTATAAGACAGTGCTCAGAAGGTTTCCAAATGTAACATTTCTACTGTGTTCTTCCCATATAATTAGGACATGTTACTTTCAACAACAAACAGGGTATTGCCAACCAGGAAAGCTCACCTAAGTTTTGGTGTTCAGAGTTTTTATTAGAACTTCACCACGTAGGCATGATTAATTGACTGATTGAACACATGATTAATCTCAGTCTCTAGGTAAATAGATGCCACATAACCTAAAGTCCCACCCTAAATTACTTGATTGTGTTTTTTGTTGTGGCTAGCTTCTACCCTAAAACTGTCAGTTGTGGCCAGCCCCACTTTATGGTCTAATGTTGCCAGCCACACTAAACAAAGACTATTCTGTCAAGTATAACATAGATTACTTCTCAGAATTCAAAGGCAAAACCCAGACCTCTCATTGGGCAAGGACAAATTTTTTAGTATATATATATACTAAAAGATTATACATTAGAAATATATATATATATTTAGTGCTTTAGAATTAACAAACAGAAAGCAAAAGTTGAAATCCAATTCTGGGTAGAACATAATAGACTTTGAAAGGCCAGTGTTGCCATTGACCAAAAATAAAAAAATCAGGATAAATTACAAACTTCATATCTAAAGCCTCCAGAGAGCTATATAAGAATTGAGGATTAAATGGAATAGAATTCTAGAGGGAATAATATTGTTCAGTGCTAAGAAGACAATCATCTACTGGCTTGTTACATTTTGCTTTCCCCAGTGAGGTATTTTCTGAATCTGGACATGGGCTGATAATTGGCTGCAGGTAAGTAAGGACCCTGAATGTAGAAATAGAAACAAGCAAAGGTTTTGGCCATTGTACCTGACTGGAATGACAAAATAGGAGATATGAGAGGTCTCAAATGCATAGCTAGTTTTTCAGTCAAAAATATTTTTGATGAATGCTGAGGCTGTATGCTAGACAGAAGGCTTTGAAAGGTGTAGTAAAATTTTCTGCAGTTTCATAAGGGTGGCACAAATTCTGCCAGTGGAAAAAGACTTGAAAACCAGAGATAAATCATGAAACTCTAGAGGGAATTCAAATTGAAATTGATTATCCATAATTACTTATCACAGAATGACTTTTACTAATTATGGGTGGAGGTAGAGGTGGAGAATTCAGGGTTGGCAGAAGACTGATGAGGAATGAGAGGGAAGCCAGCAGAGATTTTGGTGTTGGTGTGGAAATACAAGGCAAATTAGAGATTTGAAAAGGTGCAGATATGCAGTCTTCTGTTGTTTAAGATGACCAGCTAATGAACTAAGCTGAAAACTTCACAGAACATAGCACAATTTCCCATGAGCTTCAAGATTTAAGGAATGAAAGAATTATTATACTCCAAAGCAAAAGACCTAAATGAAAGACCTAGAATCTGAAAGACCTGAAAGTCCAAATCTGAACTGTAGTGATACAAAAATAGAGTTTTTACCAAAATTTCATGAGCTCAAATCTTGCTTGGATTAATGTGATCAGCCTCCATATTATCTGACAAAGAAAAGTGGAAACACTCCTTGATGAAGTATAACAGCATCCAAAGCATTTACAGTTAGTTTATAAATAATGTCCACCATATAATAAAAGCTAACAGAACAAACAAATATAGTATGACAGATAACCAACAGCAATTTAAAAAGACTATTGAAACAGACCCATAAATGATCCAGTTGCTGTAGTAAATAGACGTAAACTTCATAATAAGTATGATTATAGTATTGAAGAAAATAAAATAATATATAAAGGGATGGAGAATTTCACCAGGTATTTGGGATGTAGAAACATAACTAAATGGATAATGTGTAAATGAAAAATAAATATTATAATTTTAAAAGTAAATATTTAAGTTTAAGGGTAGATTATACAGAGGAAGAAATGTTTAGTGAATTAGGAAACAGGTTAATAGAAAAATAACCAGAACAAATCAGTGAGTAAAAATAATGAAAAAATAAGTGTTAAAGTAAAACATGGGATACACACAGACATCTAAGAAATGTGCAGTTGGAGTCTGAGAAGGAGAGAAGGGAAGATCTGAACAGAATCAATACCTAATGGAAAAATAGCTTTGAATATTTCAAAGCTGATTAAAGATATCAACCCTCAGATCCAGATAGAGGTGCAAACCCCAACCAGGAAAATGCAGAGAATATCAAACTGGAATACATCTTAGAAAAAGTGGTGAAAACCAAAATGAAAGATAAAAATCATAAAAGCAATCAGAGAAAATAGATATGGTACTTTTAAAAAATCATGAAAGATTATACATTAGAAATGATAGAATCCAGAAGACAATGAACTAATATCTTCACAGTGCAGAAAGAGAATATCTATCAAGCTATATTTCTATACTTAGTGAAATACACTTTAAAAACAAGAGAAAATCAGGACATATTAAGATAAACAAAACTGAGAAAATTTTCACCAGATACAATGCTTTAAAAATATGAATTTTCAGTAAAAAAGAAATTAACTCAGATGTAAACATAAAAATTCCACAAGGAATGAAGAACACAGGAAATAATAAATATATGTGTTCAATAAATATCTGGCTCTGCAAAATAATACTCTTGTGGTCATGTATATATTTATAAAATAATTGTGTGCATATATTTATAGTGTATACACATAAAATAATTTCATAATAATGTATTGCAGAGTTTAAAATATATGGAGAACTAAAATCCATGAAAGCAATGTTCCAAAAGGCAGGTTGAAATATGGATTTCTAAGGTTTCGTATAATTGCAGAAGTGTTAGAAGTAATAATTTTTATTAGATCATAAATAAGCCTGTTGTAATATCTAGTTTATGCATGTGTAAAGTAATACAAGAATGTACAAGAATCTAAGACAGAGTAAAGTATTGAGAAATTTAAAAAAATAAACTCTTTATTCTGTTTGTATATCCTTATAACAATACTACATTGGCTTAACACTTACGAGGTTTTTTCTAGTTAATGATACTTGGTTTACTAATTGTTATGGGTCCAAAAGATATATTGAATTTCTTATACCCAGTACTTCAAATTGTGTCCTTATTTGGAAATAGGGTCTTTGTGGATGTTATTAGTTAAGGAGGCCAAAGGAGATTAGAGTGGGACCTTCATTTAATATGGCTGGTGTCTTTATAAGAGGAAATTCAGAGGCAGACAGAAGAGATAATGCCATGTGACAATTGAGGTGGAAAACAGCATGGATTGCCAGGAAGGCGTCACCAGAAACCAGAAGACAAAAGCATGGAACACATTTTTCCTACGACACCAAAAGAAGCATGGCTTTGCTGATGCCTTGATTTTGGATTTCTGGCCTCCAGAAATGTGAGACAATAAATTTCTGTTGTTGTAAGCCACCTAGTATGTGTCACTTGATTACTGCAACCCTAGGAACCTAACACAGAGCTTATCCAATATGTTCTTTTTCTTCATATTTGCTTAGCTATTCTTGGCTATTTGCATTTCCTTAGAAATATAGAGTCACTTTGTCCATTTTCATGCACATATTCTTACACACACACACACACACACACACAGTTGGTATTCATGTTTTGGTTGAGATTTCCTGAAATTTATAGATGAATTCAAATTCGCACAACAATCCCTAATAAAAAGATTTATAAAATAAAGAAAATATCATGTAAAAACACAAACATTTTAAAGGTAATAAACTTTTAATATATATCAATTTTACATAGCTTATATTGATTCTCTATTTTAATAGATAAAAAAGTTGGTGCTCTTAGCCTTCCTGCAAACTGTCCTCCTCCAAATCTAAAGTTTCAATAATTATATCATCATTTTTTATGATCATTTGTTATATTATCTTTTGAAATCATAATTCTCAATATTGATTGGTCTTAAATGAAATCTTTAAATACTTTTTTTTCTAAACCAGGTATTTTATCATATATTTTCCAGTCCATTTTTAAATTGGATTGCTTACTCTTTTATTTTTCCATTATATGATCTCTTTATGCAACATGGAAATCAAACCATTATCAGATATGTGGTTTCCAAATATTTTCTCCCATTGACCTGGTTGCCTTTTCATTTTTTTCACAAAATCCTTTAAATCACAAAAGTATTTAAGTTTGAGGATGTCCCATTTATCCATTTTTTCTCTTGTTGCTCATGCTTTCAGTGGAAGTTTTAAGAATCCATCACCTACCACCAGGTCTTGAAGATGTTGCCCTACATTTTCTTCTAGGAATTTTATGGTTCTAGCTTTTATATTTAAGTTTTCGATCCATATTGAGTTAATTTTTGTATAAGGTGTGAGATAGGGGTCCTCTTTCTTTTAGAATATAGATATCTAGTTCTCCCAGCACTATTTGTTAAAAAACTTTTCTGTCTTAGCTGGGTAGTCTTGATAGTCTTGTCAAAAATCACTTGACCATAAAATACTAACATTTCAAAAGCAACCAGTCATATTAAAACTAGTTTTTAAAATGCTTTAAAAAAAAATCACTTGACCATAGATGTGAGGGTGTGTTTCTGAACCATCAATTCAGTTCTATTGGTCTGTATCTCCATTTTTATGCCAGTACCATGCTGTTTTTACCACTGTAGCTAGGTAATATGATTTAATATTTGGAAGTGATAGTCCTCGACTTTGTTCTTCCTTTTTAAGATGTTTCTGGCTATCTGGGGCTCCCTACCCTTCCAAACAAATTTGATAACTACGATTTCCATTTCTTTTTTAAAAAGGCTGTTGAAATTTTTATCAGGATTGCATTGAATCTGTATATAAATATGGGTAGAATTAAAGTCTTAATGATATTTAGTCTTCCAATCCATGAACATGGAATGTTCATCCATTTATTTAGCTCTTCTTTAATTTATTGTAGAAATACCTTGTAGTTTTCTGAATACAAGTGCTTTACATCCTTGGTTAAGTTTATTCCTAAATATTTGATTCTTTTAGTTGCTATTATAAATGGATTTATTTCCTGACTTCCTTCTCAGATTGCTCATTATCAGTGTGTAGAAAACTACTGATTTTTGCATATTAATCTTGTACCCTGCCACTCTGTTGAACTCGTTTAGTAGGCCTAGTAGCTTTGTAGTAGATTTTTCGGGACTTTTTAAGTATAGGAGCATATTATCTGTGAATAGCAAAAGTTTCCCTTCTTCCCTTCCAATTTGGATAATTATTCTTTGTTTTTTTTTTGTTTTTGTTTTTGTTTTTTTTTGCTGGATTGCTCTAGGTAGAACCTCTAGCACTATATTGAACAACAGTGGTGACAGTGGGCATCCTTGTCTTGTTCCCTATCTCAACCGGAAAGCTTTCAATCTTTTACCATTTAGTACAATGTTAGCTGTGTTTTTTCAAAAATGCCTTTTATCATGTTGAGAAAATTTCCTTCAATTCATATTTCTGTAGTATTTTTATCAAGAAACAATGCTGTCTTTTGTCAAATGCCTTTTCTGCATCAATTGAGATGATCATCTGAGTTTTCTGTGTTTATTTATTTATTTTTTTAAGTTAAAGAAGCTTTGGATTGCATAAATGTTACATTGAAAATATAGGGGATTCACATTCACATATACCCCAACCTCACCCTCTCCCACACTTTAACCCATTGACAACATATTTCATTAATGTGGTATGTTTGTTATAATTGATGAGCATACATTGAAGCATTGCTACTAACCATGGTCAGTAGTTTACATTATGGTTTACACTTTGCACTGTACCATTTTATATATTTTGACAAAATGGATAATGGCCTCCATCCAGCATTGCAGTGTCATACAGAATTATCCAATCCCCAAATTCTCCATGTTATACTTATTCCCTTTATCTCCCTCGGGCACTCTGGTGACTGCTGCCTTTATATCAATGTTACAGGTTCTTCCATTACTAGAATAATAATGTCTGCTTTAGTCCATAGTTGCATTCCTCCTTTATGTTTGTTCATTCTTCAGTCTTGAGGGTTTGGGGATGGTGATGCCCACTCTGCTTCTCATTGAGAGGAGGCTTAGATTCCACATGGGGCAGATAGATGAAACTGTCTTGCTTGCAGTTGTAGATACTGTTTTTGGGGATGGGTGTTGTCCATCATCATCCTTCTGTTAGTTGTCCTGGGCAAGTCTCACGAACTGGAGAGTAGATGTTGTCTGCAACACTGCTGACATTCAGGGCTCAACCAGCATATGAACAGCCAGAAGATATATGTCTCTAGGACACATATTTAATGGTTACAGTGTTAATTATAGGGTCAAATAAAAGGGGCAGAAGAGTCATGTATAGGAAAATTATAAATGAGTCTAACTCCAGTACACTAGGGGGATAGGTTATCTTTATTCCAAGGTAAGGCACACTGACAGCATGCTGAATTCCTAGGATTGTCTGCACTGCCTAGAGTGTCTAGATGTCTCTAGAGCCCTCAAGAGCCCCGTTGCTTGAGGTACTCTTTACTCTGGCAGGGAGTGAGATCCTCCTGAGAAATGCATAAGCATAACCTCTGGAATGACTTCTCAACTCACTTTGAAATTTCTTAGCCATAAAGACTCATTTGCATTTAATATTTCCCCTTTTGGTCCACGTATTTTTCCAAATGCATCATTAGTTGGTTCTTGATTATAATCCTTCGGAGCCAGAGTCTCATCCCCAGAGGTAATGACCCATGCTGGGAGGAAGGTAGTGAGTTTATATGCTGAGTTTCGCTTAGAGAGAGGCCACATTAGAGCAACTAGGAGGCAATATATAATACTAGGCTAAGATTCAATTTCACAAGAAAAGGTTCATAATACAATCATCAATGTTAAGCACCTGGCGTATTGGTCTGCCCTCCCTCACTAGGCACTGTCCATACACTCTAGGGATTTGTGCTATGTTACTAGAGAATGTAGTAAGAGTCCCCAAAATAGGAATTCAGTATTCTTTCAGTTATTGTGTGTGTCTCCACACACCAAGACAACACTGCATGACCACTTGAACATATTCATATTCCATAAAGGCATGCCCCAGGTGTACCACCACATACACCCCTCCCTATCACAAACATCCTGTACTAGTGATCCTCCCTGCCACAGTAGTGATCCTTCTGCAATCCAAAACCTCTTCAAAAACAAAGCCAAAAATATAAATAAAAACAATAATTTAAAAAATAATAACAAATAAATAAAATACAAAAGACAAATTTTCTTTTTGCATTGTGTCTTTCACCAACATAAGATCTCTTATCTTTTATGTCCCACGACAATCTGTCTATTTCCCCAGTGTCTTATTTTTTTCAGTTTATTTTCAAAGCTTTGAGTGTCTATGTAACAAAAAAGTCCCACCGAAAAGATCAGGGATTCTCATATACCTGCCCCTTCCTTCTCTCATATTTTCCCCTATTTATAACACTTTACATGAATATGGTACATTTGTTAGAATTGATGAACAAATATTGAAGCATTGTCACTAACCATGGTCAATGGTTTACATTTTTCACCATACACTTTTATAGGTTTTGAAAAAAATGTATAATGGCCTGTATCCATCATTGTAAAACCATGCAGAATAATTCCAATGCCATAAAAATGCCCTGTGTCCCATCCCTTCTTCCGTCTTTCTCCCTTTGTAGCCTATGTTAACCATTAAGTTTCAATTTTTGAAGAATGAGGTTCACAGTTACATGCATTAATCTTGAGGGCTTGACAGAGTGGTCTGTTGTCTTAAATTAGGCACTACCTATGTCCTCAAGAGATTCTTGCCCCTCTAATGGAGAACATAGCAAGACTCCCCAGAATGGAAGTTTAATATTAGCTTGTATTTTGTGTGGGTCTCTACCCACTGAGATAGCACGATATGACAAGATGAACACTTTCATATTCTATAGAAGCATGTCCCAGGTGCGCCCTCTCCCACATATTCCCCCACTTCTGATGCCCTGCAGCAGTAACCCTCCTCAGCCATATCTGCTAAAAGAACATTCCCAACATTGTAGATTTAACCACAGGCCCACAAATCCCCAGAGAACACCTGTTCCTCCTAACAACCCTCCTCCTATTTCCATGGATAGTACAACCTAACCCCTTGCCCTACTCACCCTCACATTCCAGCACTGTTGACCCCACTCACATCCCTGCACCACTATACCCACATCCACTGCCATACAACATTCTTCCACCTTAAAATAGGTTTTGCCCATATTGAGCATTGGTTTGCCACACTCTACTTCTTTCTGTCTCCTAATAACCCATCTTCCAGACTCTAGCTCTATGAGTCTGCTCAATTTGCTTAGATCATATCAGTGAAGTCATGTAATATTTGTCCTTCAGTGACTGGCTTACTTCACTCAACATAAGGTCTTCAAGAATCACCCATGTTGTCTCATGTGTCAATACTTCATTCTTTCTTACAGCTGAGTAATATTCCATTGTATGCATACACCACAATTTGTTTATTCATTCATCTATTGATGGACACTTGGGTTGCTTCCAACTTTTGGCATTTGTGAATAATGCCACTATGAATGTTGGTGTGCATATATCTGTTTGTACCCCTGCTTTCAGTTTTTCTGGGTATTTAACTATACCCAAATAATATGGCAATTCTATAGTTAGCTTCCTGAGGAACTGCAAAAATATCCTCCACAATGGCTGCACCATTCTAGAGTCCCACCAGCAGTGGGTGAGTGTTCCCTTTCCTCCACATCCTCTCAAACACTTGTAATTCTCTGTTTTTTAATAGCTGCCAGTCTATAGGAGTAAGATGATAACGCATTGTAGTTTTGTTTTGCATTTCCCTAACAGTGATTTTGAGCATCTTTTCATGTGCTTTTTACCCACTTACATTTCTTCTTTGAAAAAGTGTCTATTCAAGTTTCTTGCCCATTTTTTAAATGGGTTGTTTATCTTTCTGTTTTTAAGGTGTAGGATTTCTTAATATATGCTGGATATTAGGCCCTTATCAGTTAAATGGTTACAAAATATTTTCTTCCATCGAGTAGGCTGCCTCTTCACTTCTTTGTTTTTTAATAGTTTTTGAGATGTAGGATTTCTTTATTTATGTTTTATGTAATGCCCTTATCAGATAAATGGTTATGAAATATTTTTTCACATTGACTAGGCTACCTTTTTATTTTTTTGACAAACTCTTTTGAATCACAAAAGTTTTTAAATTTGAGGAGGTCCCATTTATCTTTTTTTTTTTTTTTTGATTGCTCATGCTTTGGGTGTAAAGTTTACGATACCATTTCCTACAACAATATCTCATGGATGCTCCCCTACCTTATCTTCCAGGAGCTTTATGGTCTTGGCCTTTATATTTAGATCTTTGGTCCATTTTGAGTTAATTTTTGTATAGGGCATGAGATAGTGATCCTTCCTCATTATTTTGGGTATGGATATTCAGTTCTTCCATCACCATTTGAGTGGACTTGGTGGCCTTGTGGAATATGAATTGACTGTATATGTGAGGATCTTTATCAAAACCATCATTTCAGTTCCATTGTTCAGTATGTCTATACTTGTGCCAAAACCATGCAGTTTTAACCACTGTAGCTTTGTAGTATGCTTTAAAGTCAGGTAGTGTGATTCCTCCAATTGTTTTTCATTTTCAATAAGTTTTTTGCTATTCGGAGCCCCCTGCCCTTCCAAATAAATTTCATAATTATCTTTTCCAAATCTGTAAAAAATACTGTTGCAATTTTTATTGGGATTGTGTTAAATCTGTAAATCAATTTGGATAGGACAGACATCTTAATGATGTCTTCCAATCCATGAAATGGAATATTCTTCCATTTATTTAGGTCTTCTTTGATTTCCTTTAACAATGTTGAGTAGTTTTCTTAGTACAAGTCCTTCAAATTTTAATCAAGTTTATTCCTAAGTATTCGATTAATTTATTTGCTATTGTAAATTAAATTTTTTTCTTTATTTCCTCCTCAGATTGCTCATTATTGGTATTCAGAAATGCTACTGAGTTTTGCATGTTGATCTTATATCCTGTCACTTTATGGAACTCATTTATCAGCTCTAAGTTGATTTTTTTCAAGGCTTTCTACACATAGGATCATGTACTTCGTAAATAGTGAAATTTTTGCTTCTTCTATTCCAATTTGAATGCCTTTTATTCTTTTTCTTGCCTAAGTGCTCAAGCAGGTACTTCTAACACAATGTTAAATAAGAGTGGTGACAGTGGGCATCTTTGTCTTTTTCCAGATCTTAGAGGGAAAACTTATGATGTTTCACCATTGAATATGATGTTAGCTGTGGGGTTTCATATATGCCTTTTGTCATGTTGAGGAAGTTTCCTTCTATTTCTCTCATTTGTATTGTTTCTATCAAGAAAGGATGCTGTATTTTGTCAAAAGCTTTTCCTGCATCAATAGAGATGATCATGTCATTTTTTCTTTCGATTTGATAATGTGGTGTATTACATTGATTTTCTTATATTGAACCATCCTGCATACCAGGGATGTAACCTATTGATCATGGTATACAATTCTTTTGATGTGTTGTTGAATATGTTAGCAATAGTGTTTAGTTGAGGATTTTAGAATTCAGGTTTATTAGAGAGATTGGTCTGAAGTTTTCCTTTCTTTTGGTGTCTTTATGTGGCTTTGGTATTGGGTGATGTTAACACCATAGAATGAGTTAGGTAATGTGCCCAACACTTCTATTTTTTGGAAGAGTTTAAGCAGGATTGGTGTTAGTTCTTTCTGAAAATATTGGTAGAATTCACCTTTGAAGCCATTTGGTTCTGGGCTTTTCTTAGTTGGGAGGTTGTTGATGACAAATTCAATCTTGTTACTTATGATTGGTCTGTTGAGTTCATCAATTTCTTCTTTTATCAATGTAGGCTGTATGTGTGTTTCTAGAAATATGTCCATTTCATTTAAAGTATCCATCATGTTGACATACGATTTTTCAAAGTATCCTCTCACAATTCTCTTAATTTCTGCTGGATCAATAGTGATATCCCCTCTCTCATTTATTATTTTATGTATTTGCATCTTTTCTCTTTTTTTCTTTCATAGTCTAGCTAAGAGTTTTGTTAATTTTTTTATTCTTCTCAAAGAATCAGCCCTTGGTTTCATTAAATTTTTCTAGTGTTGCTTTTTCTTTTTTTTTTTTTTTTTTAAT
Source organism: Tolypeutes matacus (assembly GCA_026826555.1). NCBI lineage: Eukaryota > Metazoa > Chordata > Mammalia > Cingulata > Chlamyphoridae > Tolypeutes > Tolypeutes matacus. Next base: position 17,554,846 of record JAKSZT010054334.1, read on the forward strand.
TCTCAATTTCATTTAGCCCTGCCAATCTTTGTTATTTCTTTCTTTCTGCTTGCATTGGGATTAGTTTGGTTTTCTTTTTCTAGTTCATCCAGGTGTTCAGTTTGGTCTTCGATTTTAGGTCTTTCTTCTTTTATAATATACGCATTTATGGCTATAAATTTACCTCTCAGCACTTCTTTTACTGCATCCCATAGGTTTTGTTATGTGGTGTTTTCATTTTCATTTGTTTCAAGCTATTTACTGACTTATTTTGCAAGTTCCTCCTTGACCCACTGATTGTCTAAGAGTGTGTTGTTTAATTTCTATATCTTTGTGACTATTCTAGCTCTCTTCCCCTTATTGCATTCCAGCTTCATTCCATTGTGGTCAGAGAAATTACTTTGTATAAATTCAGTCTTTCTGAATTCATTGATACTTGTTCTGTGATCTAGTAATAGGTATACTATTGAAAATGATCCATGTGCACTCAAGAAGAATGTATATCCCCTTGTATTTTGGTGTAATGTTCTGCATATGTCTATTAGGTCTAGATCTTCTTACAATTATTCAAGTTTTCTATTACTTTATTGACCCTCTGTTATGCTGTTTCATCAAATGGTGATAATGGTGTATTAAAGTCCACCACTATAATTGGATAGGCATCTATTTCTCCACTTAGTTTTTCCAATATTTGCCTCATGTATTTGGGGCACCCTACTGGTGCATAAATGTTTATGATTATTCATTCTTCTTGATAGATTATCCTTTTTATTAATATATAGTGTTCTTCCTTGCTTCATACAAATGTTTTACATTTAAAGTCTATTTTGTCTAATATTAGTATAGCAAAACCCAACCTTTTTTTGTTTAGTCTTTGAATGTAAAATCATTTTCCAACCATTCACTTGGACCCTCATTTGCACCCATGCATCTAAGGTGAATTTCTTATAGACATGATATAGATGGTTCATATGTCCTTATATATTCTTCCAATCTTTTTATTGGAGAGTTTAATCCATTAACAGTCAATGTTATAACTGTCAAGGTAGTACTTGCATTAGCCATTTTACTTGGATTTATATATATCATATTTTGTTTTTATTTCTCTTTTTATCTTTTTAGTTTTTCTTACTAATAATCCTTTCAACACTCTCCTCCAACCCTCTCTCTCCAGTTTTTCCCTTTCAAATTGCAGAACTCCCTTTTAGTGTTTCTCAAAGGGCCGTTTTCTTGTTGACAAACTCTATTTCTGTTTGTCTGGGAATATTTTGAACTCTCCCTCATTTTTGGATGCCAGTTTTCTTGGATACAGAATTCTTGGCTGGCAGTTTTGTTCTTTTAGCACCTTAACTATTTCTTACCGCTGCCTTCTTGTCTCCATGGTTTCAGATGAGAAGTCAATACTTAATCTTACCAAGCTTCTCTTATATGTGATGGATCTCTTTTCTCTTGCTGCTTTCAGTATTCTCACTCTGTCTTGAGTGTTTGGCAATTTGATAAGTATATGTCTCGGGGTAGGCCTGCTAGGATTTATAGTGTATGGAGTGTGCTGTTCTTCCTGGGCATGTACATCTATCTTCCTCAAAAGAATTGGGAAATTTCAACCATAATTTCCTCAAACACTCCTTATGTCCCCTTTCCCTTCTCTTCTCCCTCTGGGATGCCTAAAATTCATTTTGTGTATTTTGAGTAGTCATTCAATTCTCTGAGTCCTTGCTGCATTTTTCTATTTTATATCTATCTATTCTACCATCTGTGTGTTTCAGATTTACTATCTTCATCATCACTAATTCTTTCCTCTGCCTATTCAAATCTGCTGTTATGTGTTTCCCTGTATTTTTGATTTCTTGCATTGTGCCAATCATCATCATTGATCTGTTGTCTTTTTATGCATGTTTACCATTTTCCTGTATGTTCCCCCAGTGTTTCCTTAATATCCTTAATCTCTTCCTTCACTTTATTAAGTTGATTCATGATATTAGTTTGGAAATCCTTGATTAGTTTTTCCATATTGTGCATCCCCTTCTGTTTTTCAGTTTGTTCGTTAGATTGGGCCATGTCTTCCTGTTTCTTAGTATGACTTGTAATTTTTTGCTGGTGTCTAGGCATCTGTTAATTTTGATGGGCTTATTCAGATGGTTACTTCTCTTTCTACTCTAGGGTTTTATTTTGTTTCTTTTTGTGCTAAGGTTCCTCTTTGACATTTTGTTCCACTTATTACATAATCTTGTAGTTGTCTGTGCTTCTTTAAAAAAATATCAAGACCATAGAAAAAGAAAGATAGAAGAAAAGAAAAAGAATAATATTAATCATAATAATTTTTTAAAAGATAGAAAAGGAACCCTGAAAGAGCCAGGATGGAAAATAAGTAATATGAGTGAAAAATTGTAAAAAAAATACAAAGGAATAAGATTAAATAAGGTGAATAAAAAATATGAAACAAATATAAAAGACTTGAAGAATGTGAGTAGAAGAATAAAAAATTAAGACCAAACAGAGAAGGTGGAATGTAAGAAAAGCAATGGAGGATGGAAAAAATAAAAGAAAGAAAAGAAAGAAAGAAATTAAGGATAAAAAAAGAAGGAAAAGAAAAAAAGGAACAAAGAAAGAGAAAAAACAAACAAACAAAAACAACTCAGGAAAAATAGGCTTCTCTCTTAGGCCACCAGGAACTCTTTCATGCTGCCAGTGCTCATCAATTAATCATTCTGCAGCCCACCTTACCAGGTCAGCTACTCAGTTTTAGAGAATAAAATTAAGAAGAAAATAATAATAATAAATATTAAATACCATATCAAAAAACCTAAAGAAAGAAATCCTCAGTCTATAAGTTCCCTGTCACAAGATGCCAGCTGGGTCACTCTCTTGTTCCTTTCTCTTTGGAGGTACTAGGCATTGAACCAGGGACCTAGTATATGTGAGCAAGTGTTCACATATACTAGGTAGGTTTCTGAAAGCTTATATATCTCTCTCTGCCCTCTATCCCATGGCTATCTTTCCTGGCTTCCTTCTCTCCTGGACTGTTAGACACCTGTCAATCTGCCTCTTCACAGACTAGTTCTTCTCTTTCCCAGGACTATGACAGCCTGTTTAATTCGATTCCCCCTCCCCTCTCCCTGGGCCCACTTCAGCACTGGTTGTGGTTTTATTTTTCCTCCTGTTCTGCCTGCCCTATCTCCTTCTCATTACACTTCTCTCTCTCTCATTTTGCTGGGTACTGGTCCCTCTCCTATTTGCTCTTCAGCTTCCCCACAGATGGGTCTCTTTCAACCTTCACTTGCTGAACTGGCTACAACTGAGAATCAAAGAGGTATTAGCTGGCCAGTCTCACTGAATAGAAACCACTCTCTGCCTATTATACTTAAGGATGGTGGATTTGTGCTATTCCCAGCCACAAGGGCAAGTAACTCATGGTTCTCATTCGACCTCTTTGCCTCTCTGTACCTCTCCTTCCTGGATAATGCACAGCACTCTCCTGGACTGAGTATCCCCAAAGCATCTCCCTTGGGTAACCTTTTTCCCTTCCTCCATTGTTTTTGTGAGAGAGTTGAGCTCTGCCTAGCTACTCTGATGCCATCTTCCTGGTGTATTGCCCCTTTTATTAACATATACTGTCCTTCCTTATTTCTAATAACATTTTTACTTAGATTTAGAGCTATGAATTTTTCTCTCAGCACTTCTTTCCCTGCATCCCAAAAGTTATGCTACATATTTTTCATTTTCATTCACCTCAAGATATTTCCTAATTTTGATTGTGATTTCCTCTTTAAGCCATTGGTTGTTTATGAGCATGTTTAATTTCCACATATTTGTGAATTTTCCTTTTCTCCCTCTTTTACTGATTTCTGGCTTCATTCTGTGGCAATCAGAGAATATATACTGTATGATTTCAATATATTTTTTTAATTTATTGAGACTAGGTTTGTGACTTAACATATCATCTATCTTGGAGAATGATCCATGTGCACTTGAGAAAAATGTGTACTCTATTTTTTGTTCATTGAATTGTTCTATATATGTCTATTAGGTCTAGTTGGTTTAGAGTATCACTCAAGTCTTGTATTTCTTTATTGATCTTCAGATTAGATGTTCTATCCATTGTTGAAAGTGGTGTATTAAATTCTTCTATTGTTAATGTGGGACCATCAATTTCTCCCTTCAACTCTATCAGTATTTGCTTCATATATTGTAGGACTCTACTGTTGGGTGTATATATATTTATAATTGTTAAAATCTTTTTGTTGACTTGTCCCCTTTATCAGTGTATAATGACCACTTTGTCCCTCATAACTGTTTTTAACTTAAAATCTATTTTATCTGGTATTATTATAGCTACCCCAGATTTCTTTTTGTTACTCCATCCTCTCACTTTCAACCTACTTGTATCTCTGAGTTTAAGGTAAAATTCTTGCAGACAGCATATAATTGGGTCATGATTTTTAATTCATTTTGCCAATTTCTGCCTTTGGCTGTAGAATTTTATCTATTTACATTTAAAGTCACTACTGATAATGCAGGACTTACTTCTGCCTTTTGTTATTAGCCTTTCTATGTTTTATGCCTTTTTGATCCTCAATTTTTCCATTAATGCCTATTTTTTTATTTTGTGTGTGTGTATGTTTGTTTTTGTGTATTGAGTGCCTTCTCTTTTCTATCTAGATATATTTTTCATCTATTTTCCTTGTGGCTACAATGGGTTTAAAATGTAACTTCCTAAATATTTAGCAATCATATTTGTTTTGATAATAACTGTTTTTGTTTCCTAGACTGCTGAAAGAAGTTACCATGAAATGGTTGTCTTAACAATGGGAATTTATTAGCTTACAACTTTGTGGCTGTGACAAATGCCCAAATCAAGTCATCATCAATGCTATGCTTTCTTCTGCAAGATTGGCCCCTGGCAATCCTTTACTGCTGAGTCACATGGCAAGACACATGTTGGCATCTGCTGGTCTCTCCCTTGCTCTATTGGCTTTCTCTCGCTCTGTATTTATTCCATTTATAAAAGATTCCAGTAGGAAGATTAAGGCACGTCCTGTATGTGGTGGGTCACACCTTACCTGAAATAACCTCACCAAAAGATCCTATTTACACTGGTTCCACAGCCAGTGGAGTGGATTAAATTTAAGAACATGCCTTTCTGGGGTATATACAGCTTCAAACCACCACACCAACATAAGTTTAGTAGCATAGACATATCCTTTTCCTGTACCCTCTGTTCCCCCACCTGTTTTTTTGCTTGTTTGTTTGGATTTTGTATTTGTTGCCACTTCTATCTTTGTACATTGTAAATTTAACATTACTTTTATGTATTTGCATTTGAGCACCTGTAGGAAGTAAGAAGTGGAGTTACATGCCAATCAATAAGCAACAATAATACTGGCATTTATAATTAGCTATTTGATTATCTTTATTGCGGGTCTTTATTTCTTTAGGCTGCTTTGAACCATTGTCTAGTAGCCTTTCTTTTCAGTCTGAAGAACTCCCTTTAGCATTGCCTCTAGGGCAGGTCTAATGGTGATGAGCTTCGCTAGCTCTTGTTAATTTGGGAATGTCCTAATCTCTCCCTGATTTTTGAAAGAAAGTCTCACTGGATATAATATTATTGGTTGGCAGTTGTTTTCTTTCAGAACTTTAAGATTTTCCACCTATTATCTTCTTGCCTCCAACATTTCTGTGAGAAATCAGCATTCAATATAATTGAAACTCCCTTGTACATAACATGTTGCTTTTCTCTTGAAGCTGTCAGAATGTTACCCTTGTCCTTTGCATTTTATTGTGGAGCAGTATAAGACGGGGTATGTTTTCCTTTGTATTTATCCTGTTTGGTGTTCTCTGAGCTTCTTGGACATGCATATGCATATTCATATCTTTTGCTAAGTTTGAAGAGTTGTCTGTCATTATTTCTTTGACTATTCCTTCTGCCTTTTTCTCTCTTTCTTCTCCTTCTGAGACTCCTATAATGTGCATATTGGTGCATTTGATGGTGCCCCCAAAGTGTCTTAAGCTATTTTCAATTTTTATAATTCTTTTTTATTTCTGCTTCTCAACCTGATCCATATTAAGTGTGTTGTCTTTGAGCTCACTGATTCTTTCTTCTGCCAGCTCCAATCTACTCATGATAGCCTCCTGTAATTTTTCTTTTCTGTCATTGGTGTCTTCAACTTTAGTAGTTCTGTTTGGTTTCATTTTAAAAGTTCTAACTCTTTTCTAATATTCTCTTAATGCTCACTCTTTGTTTTTCTGATATCCTTTAGTTCATTCTTTGTATTTTCCTTCTTCTCCTTTATTATTTTTAAGATCACTTTTTAAAATATTTTTTAAGTCTATTTCTGATCTTCTTCATTGGTGTTTTCTGGATTTTTATCTTCTTCCTTTGGATAGACCATCCTTTCCTGTTTCTTTGTTTGTCTTGTCCTCTTGTTGCATACTATACATTTTAGTCAGTGTTTCCCAACCGAAATAGGGACAGGACCCACAGAGGGCATGCAGACTGGCTCCAATGTGCCTGGAGAGGCGATTAGAAAGGATGCCAAGAGCTTCTTCCATGACTCCTTAAAGCTGAGCTTTCTTGGTCTGCCCAGAAAATGAAGCTCTTCAACTAACTGTCCCCCAATGTACAGAGGAAGCACATACTGTCTTTAAATCTTCTCCATCATGGCTTTTATCTGGGAGGCAATGAAACAAGGACCACACTCAGATCTGGTACTCCAACATTCTGAAGTTGCTAATCAAAAGCCATGATCAGTGATTGGCTATGCCCACCCCTGCTCTTAGAGAAGAGAACTTTTATGCCCCTTTCTCTCACCAGTGAGCTAACCAGGATCTGGAACCCACAGTGAACTGTTGCAAGAATGGGGAAATGGTGCCAGTAGCTGTCATGCAGAGAAAGAAAATTTATTGTCCTTTACCATAACATATTAGCCTTTTCCTCTTGCTCTTCTGTGGATGCTTTACAGTGTTCTTCTGGTCTTTGGAGTCTCATAATAATTGTTTCAGGTAATTCTTTCTGGTTTAATGGTTGTTCTGGTAGAAGAACTGAGTCTAGGAACTCCCTACTCTGCCACCTTCCCCAGTACTTTCCTGATATATACTCTTAAGATATGTGCCATTTATTGTGTTGTTAATTCTTTTACTTTTTATTTGTCCTGTATTGAAAGATATTCAAATCGTTTAGAATTGCATAGTTTCATCTATTTATTCTACATTTCTGCTGAATTTTACATTAATTTATACTTAAATTTGCCTTTACTGGTTGTATTTTGTATGATATTAAATAAATATCTATTTGAAACTTCATTCTGTCATCTAAGTTATTTCTTTAGTTACATATGAAAATTTGACAAATACATGGTTTGTGTTAACATCTAAATATTTGAATAATTTTTTCTTATAATAAGAGAAATTTTCCCATTTCTAAATATGATTCTGAATATTTCAAAAAATATTCAACCATATCCCCAGAAAAAAGGATAATTTTTGCTCAATTTTAGGATATTAACAGAACTTATATAGACCAGTTGTGAACTGATTTCCATGCAATGCAGATTCAGAATCCATATTATTGATAAAATAAAAAACCAAGACCCATGTATTAAAGAAATTGAGATCCACTTATGAACAGCTAATTTAAGACAATACTTACCCCAGTGTCCTTTCTAGCAACAATAATGTTTATAGGCCAGGCCAAATATAGCACATGGTTGCTTAGTACTAAAGAGCTGCTCCTAATTTGGACTTTATCCATTATAAACCCTACTTAGGGAAAAATTATACTTGTATATTAAACCTAATGCATGATGTGATTTCACATGTAAATTTTTGTTTTGCACAATTTTGTGAATTGGGAAGTATGGTATTGTCATTTCTGTTCAACAGGAAAGGAAATGAAGGCTTGAAACTTAACAGCACTACAGATGATTAACTAGTAAATGCAAGAGACCTGACTCAAATTTGGTCTTTTGATTCCATCTTAAATTCTCTCTCCTATACTTGTGAATCGCAAATGCTAATCTGTTGACCAGTACCTGACCATGTAAAGATTTTACCCATCCACAGTGAAAAGAGAAAAGAAATAAAATGAAATGAAAGTTTCATAACACTAAAGGTATATATTTTCAGAAGTTCCCTATATCTTAAGATTGTTTTTTTTTTTTGTGGTGTTACACATAATTTCCATTATTAAATGAAATGTACAGTAAATTATATGTAGGTATGAGTTAGCACATGTGTGTATATATGTGTTTATATAAAAGTACATCTAATTATTTCAATGGCAAATAAAAGTGTTGCCAACCCTAAATCTGGGACTGAGTTTATTTCCTAGTTTATAAAAGTACAAATTGAGTACTACCTTTTATGCCACAGATGCTTAAAACTCATTCACTTATCATCAGCTTAATTGGATTATTAACAAATCTGCTTTTCTCTCTTTTAACAAAAATATGCATGCAGTTGACTTAGCTTAATTAAATTTGTTACATAATTTCATGCATAATATTTTCCCAGAAAGTCTAGAAATCCTAAATATTTGAATTTATCTTCTATTAACCCTCAGTGATTTTAGATTAAAAGTAATAAACCATGTAATATAATAATAATTTAACTCCCTAGTCCCTACTCAAGGGAGATTTTAGCCAAATACATCCTACAATTTATAGATGATACTTAATTCATCCCTTTGACTGAGAGTCAATCATTCTTAAATTCTTAGCTATTGTCAGTAAAATTAAATCATATTTTGACCTTTCTATATCTTTATTCATCAATTCAGAAAACATTCACAAATAAGAATATGAAGATGTTGTGTACTCCTGCTTTGGACAGATTAAATGTGTGTGTGTGTCTGTGTGTATTCAGTAATTTTAGGATAGCTTTTAAAATTTACCTTTTGAGGAGCAGTTTCATGAGTACTTTCTATATTATAAATCTGCTTATAATAAATTAATAAATATTTACTGAGAATCAGGAAAGTGATTAAGATCCTACCATAGTCTATATATATAACTTTTCTTCCTGTTTCTCTTCCACTGGCCTGTTTTCTTGTTGCTGTTTCAGCAACTGCTTAAATCTTAACAGGTAAGAGCAATCAACCTCACTCTATTGTAACATTTACTTACTCATGCAATAAAATCCAGTGCTTTTGTTTGGTAAATCGTCTCCAACTTAATTTAATGATATATTCACAGTGGATTAACTTGTGTTTCTTAAAAATCACAATTCTGCTTTACTCCAAATTAAGGAAACTTAAAATGTACAGAGTTCCTATTTGGAACATTGGAAGTGTTTTGGTAATTGATAGTGGTGCAATGGTAGCACAACATTGTTAACATAATTAACAGTATTAAAATATGTTTCTGAATGTGGTTAAAAGGGGAAATGTCAGGTTGCATATATGGTAATAGAATATTTTGTTTAAATCTATGGAATTGCAGTACACAAAGAGTGGACCCCAGGTTAAACCATGGACTATACTTAATAATACAGTTATAAAAATGTGCTTTCATCTGTTAACAGTTGTACCATACCAATGCCAGGTACAAATATAGGGTGGATGTGAATCCTATATTTTATAAATGATTGTTCTACAAAACCAGAACTTCTCTAAAAATAATAATATTAATTATGGGGGAAGAGGTTTTAGAAATAAAAGTCACTTTGCTTGGAAATTATTTGAAAAAAAAATTGTCTTTCTTTTTGTAGAATAACTTAAACACATACTTTTAATTTCAACAATATAAAGCTAATTCCTATGTAAGAAATGAGTAATATACCATTTTGAATAGATGTAATTTTGAACATAAGAAGTAAAAACATCATAACCAAATAAGGCAAAACTAAAGCAGGCAAGTAGATTAATGGCTGTTTTCTCTGAAGCGTTTTATTAATGTTTCTGAAACAAATTTCATAATAACGTAGATCACTGCTCTAGCAACAGCAACATAAATGTTTCGATCCTTAAGTGTAAATTCTATGCCAGCATTTTGTAAGTCATAATGTATGCATGAATAGTTGCATTGAAGATGATTATGACATGAGAATCTTCCATGTCTATATTCTTTTTGAGGAAAAAAGTAATAAACCAGTGATTTGTTACATAATTATGCTAATCAAAATTTTTTACTTGGAATGGGTGGCTTATGAAAAGCTCCAAATTCATAAGAGACAAGTAGAGTGGGTTTTCTCAATAGCATTAATAGTGGCCAATCCATGAGATATAACCTTTTAGGATGTTTGAATGTGATGCATATAGAATATGAGCAATTACTAATAGGAGCCACAATCTTGTCCCTCTCTATCTCGCAAAGCTACAGGACGTTAATTTCAGTTTCTGTCTACTCCAAATAATGATGGCAATTGAAAAGTATGCAAATTTGCTAACTGGTTTCAATTTAAATCATGATTTAATTCAGGTAGCCTTTAATGCTGCTTAACATTTTGACTATATTTTTAGTCCATTTATTCTCCAATTTTCCTAACGATAAATTTCATCTCTCTATGCTCTTTCTAAATCCTCATTCATTCTTTTGTCCTACTCACTCTCAACTGAAGTTTTTGGTTGTTGTTTGTTTGTTTTATTTCACTGGTACAACAAAAGCCATCAAAAGAGAACTACATTTTATGAGTTTAGAAAATAAATTGACTTCCAGTAACAGAGACCTCCCAAAACTCACTTGAGCCAATTTTTTTTTTCTCTATCTTTATTTTTTAACACATAAAATCAGTGTGTAGGACACAGTTCAGGAATTCCATAGCAATTTCCTCTCACCACAGAAGCATAATCCTTTTACTTTTCTGCTCTCCTAGTTGTAATGAGTAACTTCAATCCTCAAGTTTGACTCAAGGGCACCAAATGACCACTGGAGCTTCAATCAAGACATCTGAATTCCAGGTAGAAAAAGGAAGGTCAAAGGGAATAGTATACATTTCCAGCTGAGTCAATTCCCTTTAAAGATATCTGTTAGAAGCTCTACCTCAGTTCCTCTACTTCCTCCTGGGGTCCTGGGCACATATCAGTGCTAATAACAGAGGCTTTCTGTGTCGAAGAAAGATGGGAGAATGAGAAGTAATCTCTCTTACAGTCAGCTGTTCTTAAAACCTCAATTCAAAATCCAGGGTCTCTAAAGGCATAATTTTCTCCATCTGGTCCAGATGTTGCTTTTCTGAGGACAAGGAACATATAAACTGCCAAACAATATATGTGGACCCATGACACCTAATACACAATAACAGAAAAGGAAGAAGAAAATCACTTTCTCTCACACACACATACCCATATACACACAAAACCTTCCCAATTAAGAAAAGTGAGGAGCAGAAAGCACATACCAGGCACTGGCTCAGAACAATGATCAGAATCCATTTATGAGGACTAGCTAAGATTTCTTGCTTTCACAGCAGAATAAGGCCATTATACTATATGGTTCTGTACTCTGCATGTGTCTGTCTTGAGGCCCATGACTTTCCTCTACAAGTGATTCTTCATCATTCCTTATCTTCTCTGGCTCATTCTGAGGGGAGCATTATGGAATATGCCCTTCTGTGTACTGCAGAGGTTTCACAGAACACTTCATAGACTAATACAGTTCTGAGGGCCTGGGGATTATTTTAAGGATTGTACAGTCATCCTGGTTTTAAATATTTTGGTATAAAAACTCTCTTAAAATTCTATTGTTTTCAGGTTTTGGTTTCTGTGAAATTCCTTGTGTGACTAATTATAACCAAGAACTTGTATAGATATAGTTGTTTTTTTTTTTTTTTTTTAATATTTATATATTAAAAGATGCTTAGATTACCTAAATGTTACACAAAAATTACAGGGATTCCCATGGTCCCCTCCTACCACATCTCCCACAACCTCCCACATAAACATTTTTCATTAGTGTGGCACATCACCTGCAATGGATATACACATCCTGGGGTTTTGCCACTAAGCATGGATCATAGTTCACATTGTAGACCACACTCTCTCCCACACAGTTCTGCATGGTATATGCTGATGTAAAATGGCCTATATCTGTCATTGTAATGTCACTCAGGATAATTCCAAGTCCTGAAAAAGCCCCTGTATTACAACTGCTTTTCCCTTCCCTGTCCCGAAAGCGTCCAGTGGCCACTGGCTCCAGCTCACTGCTGTAATTTCTTCCATTGCTTGAATCACAATATGTCTACAACAGAATACCAGTAAGTCCACTCTAGTCCATAGCTCTTCCCCCAATCCTGAGGAGTCTGGGATGGTGATGTCTACTCCACCTCCAAGTGAGAGGGGGCTTATATCCCATGGATACAGTGGATGGGATTATCCTGCCAGCAGCTGCAGACTCTCTCCATTCTCTGGGATGGCCATTGTCCATCATTGTTTCCTCACCAGGTGACTTGGGTGAGTCCATTGAGCTGTAAAGTAGGAGTTGCAGCTCCACCAAGATTCCAGGCACAGCTGGCACATGGGCAGGCCAGAGGCTCCAGTCTCTGGAAGTACACCTACGAACTCCAGCATCACATACAGGTTTGAATAGAAGGGACTGACGGACCATGTGCAGGGAGGACTTATTTGAGTCCAACTCTGCCACTCTCAGGAGCACAGATTCCAAAGTAGAGCCCACTGATTAGGCGTCAATCTCTGAAGCTATCCCCCCTTATATAGTACCTGGGTGTCTCCAGAACCCTCAGGAGCCCCTTTATGTGGGGTGATATCCACTTTGGTGATCTATGAGTTCCTACTGAGGTGTGTGTAAGCGTTACCTCTGGGATGATCTCCCGACTCTCTTTGAAGTCTCTTAGCCACATGAACTCATTTGTCTTTACCTTTTCCCCTTTTTATACAAGGTGTTTTTTCAGTTGTATTGCCAGTTGGCACTTGGTATTAATCCCTCGTTGCCAGGGATAGATATAGTTTTTATGCTCAAAGTTTCTTGTGTTTTCCTTATTGGCCACTGTGTTCCATTTATCTTCCAAAGCTTTAAAATGGCAGTTAATCTATGACCATATACAAATATAGTTAAACATGCGACACTTTTAATATAATCATCACTGGTAAGCTTAATCTCAGTATACTTTGAGATTATCCATGGAAGAAGCCTAACAATGCCTGGTGAATACAATCTTATCTCCTGCCTTACTGTAATCACTACTTTAAGAATTTCAATTTGGGCTACAGAAGCTGTAGCAGTTGACTGCTTCCTCTGTGACAGCTCTAAATTACAAGACTCTCAGTGAACTTTGATTGCAGGGCACAGTCAAAGAGATCTCCCTTTGGTAAAGAGTATTTTCTTTTAGCTTTGCTTTATCCTGGATAACTTTGTTCTGAATTAATCTTTTCCTTATAGGTCTTTTCTGAAAACAGCAAGAAAGATCCACCACATGGAATGTTGAATATTTCCTACCATTTTCTTCAGTCTTACAGTCTCAGTACACATGTAGTCTACTGTCATATCAGGTAATCATTTGACCAAATGTTTATTATTATTATAATTTCTTAATACTAATTCTAGCTTATACTGTATGCAATGTCTATAACCACTTCTTCATCTCCACTATTCAGCTACAATTTAATTTGTGTTCCTGCCCACATCTCACTTTAAAATTACATCTATCTTAGGAATTGTGTTTAGTAAACACTAAAAAACAAAACAAAACATTGTGTTAACAAGTTAGAGGTAAAACAAGTCTGGAGGAAGATGTCCATGTTTGGTGGTCCTGGTGACTCCATGCTCATTATACTCTCATAGTAATTGGCTTTTATTCTCAATACAACAGAGGTGCAAGGTTGGTAGTGTAACTTCATCCTGCTCCTCCTCACTCTAGGGAAGTGTACAGAAGAATGAGTAAGGGAGAAATGCTTGTTTTTATTGGTTACAGCTTACTTTCACTGTAAGATTGGCTATGATGTTTAGTTTTTAGCTGGGAATATTGTGAGTTCCACTAATACAAGGATTAGTCAATAACTGAGAAAGGGGGAATGGATACTCAAATGGCCGTATACTTCCATCATCATCTGCATCTGTTCTCGCAAACTCTGCTTCATTTCCTGTATCTGTGAATGAATCTTTAGATTCCTATTTGATGCTTAGGCTTCCCATTGTGTACTGTATCCCATACTCATTCACATTTTGATCTACTCAAGACCATAGCTCCAATAACTTTGCCCTCTCTTGAACAATAAAGCTTTTCTTTTCTACTAGAATATATATATATACCTGGACTATACAAACATTATGAAAAACTTACACTTCAAAATGCATCTGTTATATCACCATCCTCTATGATCTAATGCCTCATTTATCTCTTATGCTGAGACATCCAATGAAATGGCCATTAGTTATATGTGGCTATTTAAAATTATGTAAATATAATTACAAATCCAGTTTTTCAGTTGCACTGAATACATTTCAAGTGTTCAGTTGCCACATATAGCTAGGGACTATCATATTGGACAGTGGAGATTATATAATATTTCCATCTTTGCAGAAAATGCTATTAGGTAACCCTACATAATGAGTAAATCCATGCATCGTAGGCCTAAAATATAATAAAATATTACATATATAAAATGGAGAGATGCTGTAAATGCTTTACGTAAAGGAAAACTTGAAGTTTTAAATGAAATAATTGGAAAAGAAAGTTGAACTTTAATGAGTTTAGAAAAAAAAGAAATTTAACAATACCAATGATTGTGGAATAAAGCAAATAATAAGAACAGAAATAAATGATATGGAAAATGAATCATCAAAGAAGATCAATAAAGCAAAAGTTAGTTGTTTTGAAATTACTGATGAATTTCATTAATCTCTATTCAGGCTGATAAACGAAAAGTAAATGTAAAGATAAAAAACGGATTTAATGAGATAGAAATGATTAGAAAGAAAATGCAGGCATACCATTGCAATTTTAATTGAATAAAAATAAAACATAGGTATTAATATGCAAATTTCTAGAAAAATATACCTTACCAAAGCTAAGTCAATAAGAAATAAAAATCCTGAATAAAGATATAATTATTAAAACAATTGAAATAGTAGTAAAAAGAAACCATTATTACCACAAGGGTTTATAATCTATTTCTACAAAACGTTCAGTGAACAGATCATTCAAATGTTAAAGAAAAAGTAGACAATAGCGTATGAGGAATGTTCTGCCACTCATTCTGTTCATTCATTAAACTTAATACTATACTAGGCATGAATACAAAAAAAAAAAAAGGAAAATGCAGGCCAATAAACAGATGAAAAAATTTAAAAAGTATTAGCAGTTAGCATTAAGTTGAGTAGCATATAAAAGTGCTATTATATGAGCTAATTAATTTTATCCTAAACATGCAAGGGTGATTTAACAATAGAAAATATATAAGTATTATGTACCACATTTGCTAATTAAAGAGAAAATTTAGAATCATTTCTATTGATGCATGAAAACCATACAAAATATAAGCATTCAGTGATCATTTATGATATATATGCCTGGCAAACTAGAAATTGAAAGTAACTCTTATAAATTGATTATTTGCAAAAACCTTACAATGCACCCCATTATTAGTTGGGAATTTTTGATTCATTCTTTTTAAAATAAAAAACAAGATGCAAATATCTATTATTGTCACAATTTCTGCTCAATATTGAAATGGGAACTTGAATCAATCATTAAGAGCAAGGGGAAAAAAAGATAAGAAAAGGAAAAAAAAATGACAAACATTTGGTAAGAAGAAAGAAGAAATAAAATTCATTATCTAGCAAGTCTGTTGTGCTGATCATTTGTCAGTCAGCTCTCAGATCTCTTCCCTGCCCCTTTTCTAATTTGTTCTATATCGCAGGGATCTACAGTTTACAAGATTTCCATGAAACCTGGCTTCCCAGAAGGTATAGGCAATGGAAGCCCTTGGAAGAAAACTGGAGGGCAGGAAGACTAAGAAGCCAAAATATTTCTCTTGCTCTGTCTAAAGTGGTATCTCCAGCAGCAGATTTGCGCTCTCATGCCAAATTCCAACAAACAATTACTTTCTCTGTGGTCTTATTTTCCATAGGGAAGCCCTTCTCACCCATTCTCATCAAGTATCTAGATGCTCCTAGACACAGATTTGGTCTCTGGGCTTGGGAAAAATTATCTCCTTTCATTGTCTTATCAACAAAAGGAATGGCAGAGATTTTAGGATGTTGCCAAAGCTAGTTGCTTATCTTTGTTTGGTTGCCCTTTCAGTCTTGTTTAACCAATCTCTTGTCTCAAAGTCACTCTCATTGATATAACCAGAGTGGTCCTCTTTTCCTGACCTGACCCTGCACAATACAGAATAAGAAAGAGGTGAAGCAAATTCCCAGGAAAATGAATAGCAACTGTGCAGCACTCTTAAAGGGCAATAAGTCAAGAAATTCAATTGATAAAAATCTAAATCTGAAGAATTAATAGTGGTAAAGAATGTTTTCAGGGGTATCTTTAGTGCCACTTTTTCAGTTCCATAGTTACTCAAATGTGAACTCTCCACTCCTCAGAGTTGTCAATTCCAAAGGACCCAATACCTTCCTTTCATCACATGACCTAGTATAAACATTTCTAAAATTGATGATTGCTCCACTTCAAGAATCCAAGTTGTGAAATGTACTTGGAAGGCAATCAGATAAAGGGAACATGTTTTGAAAAAAAGAGATTTATAGTATTTTGCTTACAATGGAGAATAAGGATTCAGAGAGTAGAGGGAAAAGATTTCAAGGGAAGCTGACCATTGGAAGAAAGACTACAGCACTGAGGACATATGAAATAACATGGGAACAGGGTCTGTGGAAGGGAACAGGGCATTAACATTTGCTACATGACATTGGATGATGGGGTAGTAAGGGTTGTTACTGGTTTTAAGTTTCTGATAAAAGCAGCCTTGAATCAGAACTGTGATTGATTATGTTACATGGCCTGGATCAGTGTGGCTTAGTCTTTGTTTACACCTCTTAACTGAATATTGATGACTATTAGTAAAATGAATATTGGAGACTTCATATGTATGTGTTCGAGATTTTAAGAATTTAGAACTAGTTTAATGTCTAAAGTAACGTCTTTGAAGGAAGCTACCATGCATTCTGCTTGTGATAGATAAACCCAAATTTTAAAAACTGAATTGTAGGTGGAGATTAAAGATTAATTTTTTAAAAAATCAGTAACTACCAATTCATTCATTTTTAAGTATTCATTCTACAAATGGTTTTTGAGCCTTTGTTAAATGCCAGACACTCTTCTAGGTGACTTGGCAGTGAACCAACATGCCCAAAACCCCTGTCTTGTTAGACCTGACTCCAGATATTGTAGTCTGATATGAAAGCTGATTAAGTATCAAGGGAAATGTTAGTTTACTCCATAAAAAGGCTCTTAATAATGTAAATGTAAAATCACCTATATTTATAATAAATCCAATTAAAAAATAGAAGAAATTTCTTAGCTATGATACATAAATATGTTCAAATCTTGTATTAGATCTATCTTATTTAAATTTAGTAGATAATGCATATAATTTATAATATCCCTGTTATATTCAAATTTTGTAAGAAAATCTGTGTGTTTCCATTCTTATGAACATGTTAATTTTCAGTCCCTTTCCCTGGAAGTGAAAACACCTCTTTCCAAAAGACCAAATTTCTTAATGGCCTTGGTAAATTTATCATTTATAAAATTTTCATTATTTAATTTCAATGCAGAAGTATAAGTATAGAAGTAAAAACTATAGAAAATTATAAAAATCATAGGAATAGTAGTCAACCCACCCCTATATAAAAAGAGTAACTATTATACTGACAAGGAAAAAAATACCACTTTAAATATCTAATGTGGACTTCTTATTTTTACCTACATTGCAAACTTTACCTTAAATATTTGAAAGTTCACAAAATTTTACATGCCCTTAAACTTAAAACCTGGCTTAAAAAATGAAGTAGATCTTGCAAAAATAAACTTACAATATTAAAGTATACCTCAGGCTTTCAATATTTTATGCATTGTATTTGGGAAATTTATTATGAGTTACATGACATTGACTCCAATATTAAAAATATATGGTTTCATTAATTTTCCAACGTAATAAAAAAAAAAAAGATTATTAGCTCTAATGAATAAGATTTTTTATATTGTCCTGTATTGGAGTGCAGTGAGTAAAACATTTTCCTATTAGGAGGAATTGCTTGCCATTAGGGATATTATTAAACTTTATTGGAATGTAAGAAAGATGAATTATCAGCCTTTGTAACAAACCAGTGGCCATAGAAATCATGAGAAAAGAATCACTACATTAAGACATCTTGTATGAGTGCTACAAAGATGGGGGAAATTATAATGGAAGATGGAAAATGATTTTTATTTTTTTTATTTTTTATTTTTTTTTATTTTTTATTTTTTTGGATACATATAAATTTTTTTTTTTTTTAAGGATTTATTTATTTATTTACTTTTATCCATTTTTACACCCCTTCCCCCTCCCCCCCGTTTTTGCTGTTTCTGTGTCCATTTTCTGCCCTCTCTTCTCATCCTTCTCCTCCTGTCTTCACTGGGATTCAATCCTTGGAATCTCTGATGTAGGAGAGAGGCATCCTGCCCGCGCAACCCTAGTTGCTGGTTTTTCGGTACGTCTCATCTTGCCTCTCCCTTGTGTCACTCTCCTATTACGTCATCATCTTGCTGTGTGGCTCGCGGGAACTGGTGGTGCGCCCGCGCACAGGGCCTGGCAGCCCACGCACCTTCTATATATTTTTTAAATTTTTACCAGGAGGTCCCGGGGATCGAACCCAGGTCCCTCCATATGGGAGATGGACGCCAAACAGATATAGCCCCCGCTATATCTCTTAAGGTTGACCAGAGCTACCTAGAGTTACAGTCTTTTCCCATACAGGATGGTCATATAATAAATCAGACTTAGTTTATCACCAGCATTCTAAAAACCAGACCTAGGGAGGAAAACGAGGTCTGGGGACACATGCATGGTTTCTAATATAGCGAATGTTTAGCCCACCCTGATTGAAAATGATTTTTAAATTGCTGATTATTTTGCAAGGTGAAGGGACAGGAGAATCATCAGAGTGATAACCCAAATGGGAAAGAGTATATATAGAATATGAACTTTATGTAGTTTTCATGATAGAATTAAATCACAAGTATAACATTATTACAAATGGAGGGAAAAAACCCGCAAATATATCAGTATTAATATCTAGTTATAAAAGTAAGGCATAAACATTAAAGAACAATCTAGAAATGTGTTTACTGGCTTTTTACTTTTATAAAATCCAATCACCTATATTAAAATGCACATTTCTTTATAAGTTTGAACCATCATATTTATTACATTGCATATTTTTTGTTATGCTATGCTTATGCTATGCTATCTTATGCTACATAGACTTCATTCCCTTATCAGTTTCTATAGAGTTGGGTGTGTATGAGAGATCTTTTAGTTTGCCTTCTTCCTATAATCGACTTTGTACTTCTGCATTTCAGGTAAATAAATGATCATCTAAGATGTATTAAAGTCCTTCAGGGATTCAACAACCACCTCTTATAAATAGTGACAACATTTAACATTATTTTTTATCATTTAAAATTACCACATATAATTGCTTTAGTATTTTTTACTATCCTCTTAGGTATAAAAATATTTTCTTCTGCTTTACCTTATGATGTCAATACTTCTTTCATTTTTATCCCCTATATTTAATATTTATTAACTGTATTGATATTATAATGCTTTTTATTCATTTCTATTTTTTTCTACCTTTCTCAAATCTTCTTTCTTATATTTTTGCTGATTTGTATTTTTAATTCTGTTTCCCTTGAAATAATCCTGCTTTCTTGCACAAAATATGTATAGTTCATTCCCATTTCATTAAATTTTTGTAACTTACTAACCTTAGTCAGAACTGTGAGATAAATTCAGTGCTTTCAACTTGGCCTTCAAGCAGGCTACTTATAGGAATGGACTATAACGCTGCTTAAATGAAGATGTAAAACATATTAAATATTAAAAACAGAATATTTGAAAAGAGTAGTGAAGCCTCTGCGGGGCTTCGTGGGGTTCACGGGTGTGGAGGACGGCGCAGTTGAAAATGAAAACTGCGGAGACAGGTTCGGTGAAGCAAGTCCGTTTAATGAGGAAGCTTTTGGGCTTATATATGTTACAAGAGGGTGTGGCGGCAGGGGATTGGTGAGTTTAAAAATGAACAGTGTAAAGGGATAGGTGGCTGGGTTGCTGAGGGAATAGGCAGATTAGAGGGTTGGAGAAGCCAGCATTGCCAACATTTCCTCCTTTTGTTTTATTTGATGGGCCTCGCTTGCTATTAGGGGGACTGTGCCTGTTTTAGGTCTAGACCGTGCTGTACGGCTACTGGATCTTACCCGTCATTGGAGACCATGGCAGCAATTGGCCGGCAACAATTGGCCAGATTGGCCGGGAACAATAGGCCTGGTTCCTGTCTTAGATTGATCCAGCGGCTTAGCCGAGGCGAGTAGGAGGGTTAGGTTGATTACCCAGTTTATAAGGGTCTAGTTGCCCGTCATTGACTATCCAGTCCAGCGCCTAACGAGGCATGATTTTATGGAGGTGTTATTTGTTGAAGTTGGCAGCTGGGAAGGGGAATGAGGGAAGGGAAGAAAGGATAGGGGAGGAGCTAAGGGTTGGAGCATTGAGTATTAGTGCGCGTTGAAATAATTCCTTTGGCGATGCCTCTTTTGGAGGTGAATAGTTGACGGTAGGCTTCTTTGCAGTGAGAATTTGTTGGTACTGGACCTGGATGGGCTTATTAAAGAGAGAGTTAACTTGATCTTTTATAAATTTTGTGAGTTTTTGATGGCCCAAGGGCCTAAAGAGTGCAATAGGAGAAAGGTAATGAGCGGTTTCAAAAGAGAGAAGAAGGTAAGAAAGGAGTCCCTGAGGTCCCCAGGAGAGGGGTTCTGAGGTGTTATGGCTTGTGAGAAGATTTTGATGACCTGTGGGAAGGAACGGCGGGAGGGGGGCGGGAGACGGGGATTGGAGGGTCTTCAGCAGTGGCGAGTTGTTGGTAGTGGACCCTGACAAAGGATGTAAAAACCGCATCAGTGTGATCTTTGGCGAGTTGGACGATTCTTTTGACGGCCCATGGTCCGATTGCTAGAGCAAGAAGAATAATAATCAGAGGGCCAAGGAAGGGGAGGAGGTATGGAAGGAGGCCGTTGAGTCCCCAGGAAAGGTTTCCTAGGGCTTCTCTTTCCCTTTTTCGTTTTTCGAGCCCTTCTCTAACTATTGCTAGGTTGTCTTCAACTAGACCAGAGTAGTTGGCAGAAAAACAGCATTCTTCATTAAGTGCAGCACAGAGGCCTCCTTCTTTAAGCAGGAGAAGGTCTAGCCCTCTGCGATTTTACAGGACTACCTCGGAAAGGGAATTAAGTGAATTCTTTAGGTGATTGATGGCCTTTTCAAGATGGGCGATGTCTTGGTCGATGGCCCGCTTAAGGGAAGAAAAGGCACTGTTTTGTTGGACTAGAGCTGCAATCCCAGTGCCGGCTCCCGCAAGACCTAGGAGGGAGGCGATTGTAACAACAGTAATGACTTCTCTCCTTTGTATGTATGTTGGCAGGAGGTGGCGCTGCCAGGAATCAAAAAAGGAGTCATCGCTGTGATATAAGACACGGGGGAGCAGGAGAGCAAGTACACAGGTTTCATTGGTGGAGTTGAGAACTTGGACGTTGAGGCAAGGGTTAAGACCTGTAGAGGAACAAAGCCGGTTTGTGTTATTGGTGGGAATGAGAAATTTTGTGGTGATGTTAGGGGTAATTGTCTGGCTACAGAGAGTTTGCATGGTTGGAGGAACAGTGCCTCCGATTTTTGTTACGCAGAGTCCGCTTTGAGAAACCGATTGGAATGTTAGTTTTGCGGTGTGGTTCCATAAGCACTTCGAGGGACTTTCTTCTTTGGATTCTGTGAAGAAAGAAGCATTAAAGGCTACAGCTTCATAGAGAAGCATCAAAGGGGGGAGACATAACCAGCAGCTGGAGGTTAAGTTGGCATTGGAGGAGTTGAGAGTGTTAAAAGAGGCTTCAACTAAGGACCTGAGGGCGTTGTGGATTTTTAGGGGGGGCAGTGGTGTAGGAGGGGCGGTGAGGGTGGTATATGCTGGGAGAGTGGTGGCGTTTTTCGTTGTCAGGAAAACAGGACACCTCTGCCCCAGTATCGAGAACTCCTGTATACCATTCGTCTTTGATCTTTAGGGTTAAGGTGGGGCGATTTCGGAGGACAGGAATGGTCCATCTTATGGCCTTGGAGGCCGGGTCTCTTGGGAGCGGGGCTGAGACTTGCCCCCTGCGGAGTTTAAAGGCTTGCTATTAATATCGGATGTAGAGCGGCAATCTCTTGCCCAGTGATATCCCCTTTTGCATTTTGGGCACGGAGTGGGTGGCCTGGATGGCCTTTTGGGTGCTGATGGTTTGCCAGGAAGTTTAATGCCTTTGCTAGGGCAAGGGCATTCACAGGCAAAGTGTCCCTCTTCCCCACAGTGAAAGCATGGTCCTGCAGCCAAGACTAGAGCAGAAGCGAAACTAGTGGCCAGATTATGGGATGCTTGGTCGAGGTCTGTACAGGCCAGGATCCAGTCATGGATAGTACCCTGTCTTTTGGAGGCGATGGCTTGTCTACAGACTGTATTAGTGCCCTCAAGAATAAGTTCTCGGGCTAGGGCCGTCTGGGCCTGCTCATTACTGACTTTACGAGCACAGGCTTCCTGGACCCTAGAGACAAAGGAGGAGAAGTCCTCATCCTTGTTTTGCATGAGCTTGGTAAAGGTATCTGTTTTAATGGCAGAGCAATTACCAAAGGCGCGCATGGCGACGCCCCGGAGTTGGTCCCAGAAGAGGGCGTTAGCCCCAGTATAGGACGCTGGGTTGGCATAGCCTCCGCTGCCTGTAAAGGCGTCTAGAGGGTAGTTAATTCCCTGTGCCTGGTTGGCCCTTTGTTGCTGTTCTGCCTGGTCCTGAAAATGGGCGCGCCAGTTGATGTACTGGCCTGGGGTGAGAATGGCCCGTGCGACCGCTTGCCAATCATAAGGAAGGTTAAGGTTAAGTGAGATATCAGTGAGGAGCTGCTGCGCAAAGGGACTCCCTAAATCGTCCTCCTTGACCACTTCGCGGAGGCGCTTGAGCTCGGAAGGGTTGTAGGGGTACCACGGAAGAGGACGCTGAGGGTTGGGTGCAAGGTTGACGGGGAAAAGCGAGGGAGCAGGGCAGAAACAATCAGGGAGAGGAGCACTACCAAACGGCTGAGAAACATTGCCGGAGTAACCTGAGCGACAGTTGTAACATTGTTGCGGGTGCAGGGAAGACGGTGGGGGCTGTTGCAGGACAGCCGCAGCAGCCTCTGGGGAGATCACGGTGTTGGCATTGAGAGCCGAAGTCGAAAGCGGATAGGAAGCGGCGGGGGCAGAAGTGCCAAGGCCGCTGGGGAGAGAAAGGGGCGGGGGGTGTGACAGAGCGGGTGGGGGAGCAGGGGGGTCAGGAAGTTTGGCAGGAAGTGGTGTGGTAACTGGGTGACTGGCGGGGCTAAGAGGAAGTATAGCTTCGCCCTCAGTGGAGGAGGGGAGTTCCGGATATAGAAGGTTCCGCTTTTCAGGCGGTGAAGAAGGCGGAAGTGCGCCATTTTGAGTGCGGTTGTTAGCGGTTTTTGTTAGGGGTTTGGAAGCAGTATCGGAGTCTTCCAAAAGGTTGTTAAGCTGGAAGACTAGAGCGTTAGAGTTCTCACAGTCCTCCACGGAAGAGGAGGGCTCTGAAAGGGAGACCTCTAGAGGCTTGGCGCCGAGTAGGCAGGAACGGATGGTAATAAGCGTAGGAATGAGGCCGGGGGGGGGGGGAGGCGTTTATTCTCATGCTCCATGGCAGAAGTTACTCTGTCGACGAGCAAGAGGTAGGTATCGGGATCCCAAAGATTAGCTGTGAGAAGCCAGGGGTTGAAGGGGAGAAGGAGGTCCCAGTAATTTTGAAGTTGTTTTGCTGAAACCTTGCACTGGTGACATGAGAGAAGGCTGGTGAGAGCCCTAACCTGAGGGGCTTGGCGAGAAGAGAAGAAGGCCCCCATGGTCTAGAGACAAGATTAGAATACAGAGAATGACGAGAGAGAAGAGGAAGAGGCAGAGAACAATCGGTGGAACGAGGGAAGAGGAGAGTTGGGGACAAAAATGGTAGAGGAGGCTAAGAGAAAAGAGCAAGATAAATGGGAGGAAAAAGAAAGGGAACCAGGGGACAAAGTGGCTAAAGCTCATGGGGAAGAAAAGGGAGGGGGGTACCCCGGGGGCAAAGAAGCCGAATCTCAGGAGAGAGAGGTACCGAAGGGAATAGGGGTCTGCCAAGTTATGGAACAAGGCAGACGTAGTCCTTACCCGTTCGCGGAGGTTACCGGCCAGCGGCAGACGACCGTGCCCCACGTTGGGCGCCAATTGAAGCCTCTGTGGGGCTTCGTGGGGTTCACGGGTGTGGAGGACGGCGCAGTTGAAAATGAAAACTGCGGAGACAGGTTCGGTGAAGCAAGTCCGTTTAATGAGGAAGCTTTTGGGCTTATATATGTTACAAGAGGGTGTGGCGGCAGGGGATTGGTGAGTTTAAAAATGAACAGTGTAAAGGAATAGGTGGCTGGGTTGCTGGGGGAATAGGCAGATTAGAGGGTTGGAGAAGCCAGCATTGCCAACAGAGTAGGTTTTGAAACATGGACTTAAAAAAAAAAACATAACTTAATTTTCAATAATAGTGAGGCTAAAAATTAAGTGATGGTCAATAATATTTTTTTTTTACTAAAAATATCTAATAAGGGAACTTTACTGTGGTATGTATTCTTTATAATGTGATAGGCCCTCATTATAGTAAAATACTTATGAATTATTATTTCAGAAGTGAGATATATTTCAGGTTCTGCCACCTACCAGTTATTTGACTTTAGAAAGTCAGTTTATCACTAGGTCTTGTGCTTTTTCAAAGGCCTGAAAAGGGAGACAGGCTGCATATCTTGGCATCTTTCCTAGGCAATCCCTGTCAATGCAAATGCAATTTGTATTTGCTTGTGGAATTCCTTTGTTATTTGGATTTGAATTTGGGTACTTCCTTGTACTAGAAATTAAGAAAATAATGAACTTCTACTCTGAAGATCTAGAAAGCTAATCAATCTCTTCTTTCTGACAGGTATAAAACTTCTCTGTGTAATCTATTTCATGCGTAAAGTACATTGTTTGCTTTTTCAGACAGGTATAAAGCTTTTTACTAAGAAGTGTTCTCTTTCTAATCCCCTTGGAACAGAGTTTCTGTATAAGTCTTTGAGATACCAAGGGCTTCTCTGATAGAAAGGCAGTTGCTTGAAATAGGTAAAATTGATTAAGTAATTAAATAAATAAATAAATTTGAAAATTTATGATATTTTATTAAGAAACAACTGAGGGAGAGATGTAGCTCAAATGGTTGTACGCCTCCTTCCCATGTACGAGGATCTGGGTTCCATCCCTGGTACCTCCTTAAAAAAAAAAAAAAAAGCAACTGTATATCAATGTCAGGCACTGTGCAGTGGGTTGAATATACCAGAAGCATGTGACCTAGTGCCCTACTTTTTAAGATTCACATTCTAATGGAGAAAACCCACAAAAACATTAGCAAATTTGAGAAATTGTGGATAATTCTATGTAGAAAACATGCAAGTTGTTTAATTGCCAATTAACATATGGTCATATAAAGACAGAATGATCCTTTTAGGAAGAAGATATAGCTTAAGTGTCAAACAAAAGACACACATGAGCATGGCACAAGAAATATAAATAACTCTGCATGTCAGGTGCATGGTGATAAGTAAGAGATATGAGAGGAAATGGAAGAGATGAATCACTAATGGCATTTTGTGTGTTGCTAAAGTTATTGGATTTTATCCTGGGGATTTTAAGTGGGGAAATGACCCTATCAGGCATGTGTTTGAAAAGGATTATTTTATCGGGAGTGTGCAGGAAGATCTGACAGGGAACTGAAGTAGAATGAACATTTTAAAAGCTGCATAGACAGAGCACATTAGTGAGTCTTCAAAAATATTTATTGAGTTGAAATGATTTGAAGAAGTTTGCTGAAACTTTCTTTTCTCACGTCATATTTTTAGAAAATCAATAGTAGCTATTCATTGGGTTGCTTCAAAGTTTCTCTGCTGAACCCCAGTGATGGTGAAATGGTTGAAATCTGGGTGAGTGATCCATTTCATCATAGATATTTCAAAAATGTCATCAAACACTCCTCCAGATATGATCCCATTGTTCAAAACAGTCTTTACAGGTCCTGAGCCTTATGCTGCAGTCTGATACACAAAATAATGTTCTGTGTTATGCCCTTGCAATGGAATTCAGTAGGTGACTTAATTATTCCCTTTGCACCTGGGTAAAAAACATGTCAGTGATTGGTGCCTTTAATTGTTATAAACACTCTTCTTAAGTACTAACTTATTAGTGGTTTGGAACTGTATGTACCCCAGAAAATCATGTTCTTAAGCTAATCCATTTTTGTTATAAGTAGGACCTTTTGAATAGGTTACTTCAGTTAAGGCATGGCCCAGGGTGGGTCTTAATCTTCTTATTGTATTCCTTTATAAATGGGATGAATACAAAAAGAGAGGGGGAAAAAAGCCACAGAAGCAAGAAGCTGAAAGCAACAAAGCCTGGAAGAGAAAGGAGAGTCCAGCAGACACTGCCATATGCTTTACCATGTGATGGAGGAGTCCAGAATAGAAGGCAGCTGGTCTTCAAGGAGAAAGCACCACCCAAGCATGATGCCTTGATCTGGACATTTTTCTCAGACTTGAAACTGTGTGTAAGCTAATTAATTCCCACTGTTAAAAGCGAACCCATTTTATGGCATCTGCTTTCAGTACTTTTCAATAAAGTAAGACACTGATCTGCAGCTTTTGTTTATTATTCTTCTTTTCTAGATCATTTTCAGAAATTTTTGCCAATAAAGTAAATCTTTTAGCGTTCCTGTCAATAAATTTGAAAACTAAGACATACCAGAGAGCAAGCTGTCTACTGATGATTGAAAGCTGGTGCAGACTTTTTTAATTTTAGGAACACTTTCATGTTTTTTATAAATGTATCATCATGAAAAGAAAAATAACTGTCATATGGGTGAAAAGAAAAATAACTTTTCCTGTTTTACAAATGAGTGGGTTACCATTCTTTCACTTCTGTATGCTTTAAAGTTTAAAAACAACTTTAAAATCTCTTAAATTACACTTAATCCTTAGTGAAGCAATATTTCATTAAAAATTAATATAAAATTATTGTTTCTTTTTTAACTGATAAAAGCAAGGAGAAATAGCAAGAGAGAGTTTACATCCTGGGGAAGAAAGATGTTAAAGGAAATAGGTGGGCAGGGGTTGGGTGAGGCAGCCAACTGACAAAATGTAGGACTCAAATTTTTATGTCTGAAGGCTCTGGGTAAAAACACCCGACTGTTTTTGTTGAAGCTGCTGGGTAATATTGACATAGATTGGGATTTAACATATACTTATCTTGAGTATTAAATGTGGCACATATAGTTTTGCAATCAGAAATACATGATTTTTTAAAAATCCAAGCTTGAACATTATAAATATTGAATTACTTACTTGATTTCTCTGAGGCAATTCCTTATCTGTCTCATGGGAACAAAATTAATGAATTATAGTAAAATTGTAATGGTTAAATAAGATATTGTATAAAATGTTACTATTGCAATGTTTCAATATCTAACTACTCCTAAACATTCTCAGTAGAGAATAGTGAGTTAGGAATACAATAATGGAGAGCTAGTTTTCTGTCAGTAGGCAGGCTAATCCCTGTGATGGGGAAGAACAAGAGCTAAGGAAATAGGGGAATGCACACAGACAGAAGCCTAGTCCTAAGAAATGAGATAACTTGAAAGGAAGCGATGCTGTGTTTCAGAGATAAAATTGGGCCCTACCTGGTATATGGCTATAAAGGAACAATGCTGGAGCCCAGAAATCCATACTACATGACACAGATGTTGGGTATGGGCTTTTGGAAAAGAAGTAAAGGCACAAGACAGTTTCTTGGATATAATTATGATTTCCCACAATCAGAATTTACTCAGAAGCCTGAACATGATTAAGCCTGGAGCAGGAAAGAGTCTTTTGACCAAGCTGGAGCAGATGAGAGAAAACTGAAGAATTGGAGACATGCCACAGACAGATGTTGAAGATCCTCCAATGTTGCCTCCAGTCGGTCTTGTTTTGCTTAGTAAATTTGTCATCATTTATTATAAAAAGGGTTCTGGTTTCTTCTTGTGTCCTGAAAGAATCTTACATTCTTTTGACTACAAAACTGAAGACTTGTATACATTGTTGCTTTACCTGAAGTTTAACTCATTAAATTCAACAGCATAATATGGAATTCTAGAATGGAGAAATATTAGAAACAGATAAAGCCACAGATGTTATATATATTCACATTATACCAAAGAATAAACTTGTGAAGAATTTTTATTTTATTTACTCATATTTGGTTAACAATTTCTGTAAGAACTCTTACTCAAATCTTATCTCTTGAAATTTCCTTTGTACTACATAATTACTATTAATTCTTGGGAGGTATTTCCTGTGAGAAATACCTATGGTTTTGTGCAATAATATTTTATTTAGAACATAAAACAAAAACTAAAGCATTTGTTTGGTTTGTCTGAATGAAGATAATTTAGGAAACTCTATAACTGACACATAATTGAAATTTAATATATCATATTTGCAAATGGGTTTATAGGTCTACCTTGTGCCAAAATGAATGCTTTCATTTATACAGTAATTCCTTTAAGGAATACTATACAAATACAGCACAGGTGGGGTTTCTCTTATTTAGTTTTCTTTGTATACAGGAATTCAGACAAGTAATGATCAAATATTATTTTATCAAAATCATAGTTAATGCAACACAATATAAAATAAATAGGAATCTCATCCTTATAAATTAGATTTATTTCAAAATTTAATTTAAAAGTAAAAGTAAATTGAAAGTTGTACTATACTTTCCCCTTTAAAAAATTTCATTTGGTTACCTGAACTAATGTTTGTGTATATCATATGTCCGTGCCTTTAGCTGCAAAGGAGGTTGGGAAACCAAGATCCTGGCTTATACCTTGGGGAAGGATTTATATGTAGTGAATTTCCCAGTAAAGGGAAATGTATTTAAAGACACTGGCAGTCCATAAAGCATGTAAGTTATCAAGGCCTATGAAAGGAAATGGATGGAAAAAATCCCTAAAATCTTGGTAGAGATTTTCACTTCGAAGTTAACAATGTGGAGATATAGGTTGACATGTTATATTTATATATTTATTTATTTATTTTAGTGAAGATTATCACTTTCTGGCATATCAGTGGCAGAGGTTTTAGAATCTACTGCTCAGTGCAGTGATACCAACCATCATGTCTCAACATAACGTCAGTGGGATCTATGGTGGTATAATCCCTCAGAATCGAAGTGGGATTACCTGAAAAACAGATTCTGAGGCAGAGAAACACCAGCCAGAAATTTACTGGGGAGTACTTTCAGGTACTACACTGTAAGGGAGTGAAAGGCACAGGATTGGACAGAAGAAATTGAACTGCTGTGAAATTGCAGGAAAGCCCTCGGCCTATTCCACTGATCCCTCAGGAGCTGGGATAGCAATTCAGAATTGTTCTGAATTGAGAAAGGGGGGCCAGGTTTTGTACCCTACAGTAACCATGCACTAGATGTAGGTTAGTTCTAAGGACTGTGAGGGAACTCCCTTTAACTGAGGGCAATTCCATGGGAAAGACTCATCTTTGAGGCTTCAGCATCCACCATTGCTGGCATCTTGGTTCTGAGAGGAAGATTTGAGCAATGCACCACAGCAAGAACTATACTTGTGTGTTTTGAGTATCCATCCTGACTGTATAATCTCCAAGCCCAGTTTTCTGGCCCTCTTGGAATTTGTGAGAGTTAAGAAACTTAAATACATTCTGCTTTGCTAATTAAAATTGGTTTTCTTTTTAAGAGCCCTGGCTATCACCTTACATTTCCTTAATTTATTTTGAATTCTTAAATGAAATTTTTCTGCCATGATCACTGAAAATTAGAGTATGTCCTTATACATTGCATATAGAAGGCTTTCAAGAGTTCCTAAGGGTTGTTAGTGTTATGAAAATGTGACTAAAAAGAATCAATATTTATGTCTATATTTCTCTCTCTATCTCTTTTTTATTAGAGCTTGTAAGTGAAGAGAAAGCACCAAAGAGGCAATGAGAAGTTGCTCCATAAGCAGGGTGCTCTTGTCATTTCCAATTATCCTACAACAGCCTCCATCTTTGACAAGCACAAGCAAGAGGTAAGAAAACCAGAGTAGGCATGCATTAATTGTGTCTTCACAGATAAAGGAGAAATGAGAGAAGGATGAGATACCCAAATAGCCACAGTTTGGAGGAAATTGGAACACTTGTTTTTGTTTTGCTATTTTTCCATAGGCAACTGTGGTGGATTGAATTGTGCACACCATTCGGGCATGTTCTTGATTTTGGTCTGCATTCAGATAAATGTGAATCAATTGTAAACACATTCTTTTCAAGATTTTACTTGAGTTAATGTATGGCCCCACTGAATCTGGTTGGATTTTAATCCAGATTACTGGATCCTTAATAAACAAAAAGAGAGAGTAATCACAAGGAACAGCCAGAAGCTGAAGTCAGTAGAACCCAGATGAGAAAGAGAAGACAGTGTCATGTGCATTGCCATATGACAGAAAAGCCAAGGAGCAATGATCACAATGTGCAGTCTTCAGGGAAAAGGCATTGCCTTGCTGACGCCTCCTAGTCTCAAAACTGTGAGCTAATAAATTCCCATTGTTAAACAAACCCATTGTATGGTATTTGCTTTAGCAGCTGGGAAACTAAAAGAGAGGAAAATATAAATTGTGTAGAGCTAAGCCAGAACTTGTTTCTGTGGGTAAAATTTGCATAAGTAAAAAGCCTGTTCATTGACTCCCAATAAGACACCGAAACATTCTAATTACCTTCTAAAACTGAAAAATCTTGTATGAACCAGGTGAACTTTTTAGTAAAAATTTGTTCCATTTTGTTCATTTTCTTCTCTATTCAGTGACCTATCATTTTAAAGCCTGGGTATTAAGATGGTGGCAGCAGTCTCTTGGCAAGACCAAAACAGTGTGTGGGAAACAGGAAAAAATAAGAGAAAATGGTGTAGGGGGAAAAAAAGAAAAGAAAAAAGCTGATATGTAGAAAGTGTTCTGGAGAACCTTAAGAGGAATCTGAGCATTAAATGTAGAGGAAGAATCGACAGGAACCTTGGAAGCTAAGGAAGGCCTAATGAGTGTAGATAGCACTACTGATTTTCAAGTGATATGGAGACATGATAGAACTATTAAATCCATGAAGAAAATCTATGCAGCCCCTGCTGTTAACCCATCTGCAGAAAGTTTCATGTGCCAGTTTTCTTAATTAGGGTGGGCAGGGAGGGACATCCTGTTGAGATTAAGTCCATAGTACAATAAAGGAAGAAACTGTTTTTACTTATTGGGTTGCTACCAAGAAATGTGTTAATTAACAGGATAGGAGAACATTTTGTACATGTGATAAGTACAGTTCTTAACAAATGAAAAGATTTTAGGTGATCTTTGAAATTGTTATTCAACAAGGAAGAGTGCAACCTACTGAGATGCTGATTGAACTAACTGTTCTAAGCATGTTTACTTGAACTCTGATCCTGATTTACCTAGAATTCCACTGTGCTAATGTGTGTGATGGACCTTTTCTTTCTCGGCCTAGAAAGGGCATTTCCATTATTGTCAGCCAAAGATAAATTATTTTGTTTTGTTTTTTCTGTTGTTGTTATTTAAGAAATGTTAAGTGACATTTATGTTTATGCTAAAAATTAAAGAATATTTTTTTAAATATAAGATGAATTACACTATCATTACAAGAAATTGTTCAGTACCATGACATCAGATATAAATATAACAGCAATCTTTTCCATTAATTTCCTTTTGTTTTGTTAATGCCTGTTGGGTCCTTGTAGTTTTAGTCTTTTTCCTCCTGTAAAATAGGTCAGTATCTACCTAAGAGTTTTCATAAGTGGCCTTCAACTCCTTAACCTTCAGTTGACATTTTAATTATTTTTTAAACTTTTGTATTATTTTGTTATCAAATTAAATTCTTCCATAGACTTTTGTAATTACATTCAACTCCCTTTACCTTTTAAGTAAATATGTGATCATTTTCTTTTTTTGGTATCGTTTACTTTCTCTTTGACTACTTTTAAAGTCCTACTTGATGTATTTGATGTTTCCTTAAAAGATGCCATTTATAAATTAATTTGCCAGAAAGACTGCAAGAGGCTAGATTTCCAATTTGATCGTTCTTATTAATGCTGTCACTTCATGTTTTCATATAATTAGAGATAAAACAATATCCTTCTTAGGTTAAGTTTCTTATAAATTAAAATGCTTTTAGTAACTAAACCAGTAGATTACATTTTTATATTACATATAATCCAGCACAATCATTGTTTATATTCATTATCAAATACATATAAACAATTATGTAATATGTGAAATAGATATGTAATGGAGTATATTCCTCACATGATAGATAATGAATATAATAGGTATGCCTATTGTAAATTTATATGTATTATATAATATATGTATAAATATAGACAGATACACATATAGAGATATAAACAGATAGATAGAGATATAGGTTATATATATTTCTTTCATCCAGCATTTTTTGTTGTCATCTCCAGAGTCTCATCTTTGTTCATCATATAGAGCACTATGATGCCAATATAATTAGGTAAGGTCCGTGTACTCAGTTTCTTTTTCTCTTCAGGAAGACTAAATTTGGTTTTGATACTCTTTTTTCATACTAGGTAAGAAGAACAAGCTAAAGTTTATCCAGATTAAGCAGGGTTATGTATTTACCTATTCCTCTCTCAAAACAAAACTATCAAATTTCAGTTGTTACTTTTCTATTAAAAAGGCCTTTCTTTTCCTAATATTACTAACCATTTTCTCTAATCTACTAACAATGCCTTTATTATTCCGGTATTTAATTAGTTTCTCACTTATGGATATTACCTCTCATAAATTCTTCTCTGCATTAGTAATAGTAAACAAAGCTCCTTTCCTCTAAATACAGTACCTACATACTTGTTTAAAGAGCTGTCATACAATTTTCTCAAGGACGTTTTTCTCCATAAGATTATTTTTCAATTATAGCCATAAGTTTTTCCATTTTAATCCTGATATACCAAAATACTTCAATTTGATGTAATGAATAGTGAGCACCCAGTGATGTCAGTGTTATGGAAAGAAAAGTAGATGATATAGGTAAGGCACAATTCCTGCAAACTCCATAAACCAAAAATATATGAATAACATATATAAAGATCAATAAAACAAGATAAAATATATTATAAATTAAAAATAAGTGATATCTAGATTCAATTGAAGGAAATTAAAAAAATACTTAATGGAATATTTAACTTTTGAAATGAGGTTTAAAAATGAGTTATATTTTGACAAGGAGACATTGTGAAAAGTGACAGGATTTTATTCAATTATTTTTTAATTTATAATTCAATAAATATGTTTTTATTTATCACCTATTTTGTACAAGGCTCCAAGCTAAGTACTGGATATTGGTGGAAGAAAACACTACAATTAGCAATTGCTAAATTCCTACTAATTATCCTGTGCCCCCTTAGAGTTAGGGATTACAAAGATGAATAGCAAATGTATTTTAATATTAAAATGTTTACATTCACATGGAGAAGTACAATACATAAATAAATAACTACATATACAGTGATACAAAGTACTTATAATTGTTATGGGAACACAAGTGTAAAAAATAATTCCTGCTGGGCAGGTGGAATAAATTTATCCACAGAAGTGGAGTTAACATTTGAGCTGTATCTGGAAGAATGGGAGGTTTTCCTAAGGACATCTAACCAAGTGGTGAAAAAAGTTATTCCAAGTAGAGAAATCAAAATGAATAGTGACACAAAGTTTTACACGTATATTGTGGGTTCTGAGAAGACTATCTAGTCCAGTGTTTCTCGATCTTCTTTTCATTACCACTCCCCTCCCTACAAGATACTTCTTTTCTTAATCACCACCCTGTCCCCATGGAAGTAAATAGAGAGAATGAAGATTTTGTTGGGTAGTATTAAGCATTGAAGACCCATAAACCATTTAATAGCTATGAATTTTTTGCCCCTCGGGAACCGATTTTAGCCCTCTTGGAACAATATCACTGCTTCTGAGAATGCAAGATCCAGTCCAATATGATTTTAAGCATATAGGATTTTTGAGAATGAATGGATGCTGAGGGTATTGGAGATGGAAGAAGTATCGAGGTATCATGGAAATTGATGTGTTATTCTAAGGATTTTGGAACAGTGTGGGTAAAGACTCAGTGGTAGAAAATAGAGGCATACTCAGGAAACAGGCAGTAGAATATAGTTTAAAAGCTCAGGTAAATAGAGTGGTAGAAAGGGATTTTTACCATATTGGAGGAGATGAATATCAGAGAGAAGCTGATTTTTTAATCAGAGAAGCATGCCTTAGAAAGATTCATCTTAATGTTGTATTTTATCTTCTAAATCCATGAAAATAGTTAAATAATATAGGGTAGATATCTATGTAATGAGGATAATGCTTTGTTCATTTTCAGCATTTTCAAGGATTATGGGGACTAGGATACTAATATGGACTAGTACATAGCCTCCTCCTGGATTGTCCCTCTTTGTCAGTCTGATTCCTGTGAATAGTTATTTAGCAAACTCAGTCAAATCTTGGGAATCAAAAAGTACATTTCTCTCAATGTTTGTATTTATAAATATATACTGTCTTATCCCATTGTGTTGATTCAGGTAATATAAATATTATTTAATTTGTGGATTTTACCCTAAAAGGATGACAATCATTTGCATGTCAATAAATTTATTATTATAAAATACTTCAGAATAAGATTCAGCAAATGATAATAAACATCTACTTTTCTCAACACAGTAGTAATTATTATCCTGTCCTCATTCTCACAAAGTCATTATGATGGATTTGGATTTCTAGGCACGTTTCCAGACTTTGTCAATCCCTGATATTAATGAACAACTCATTCCACATGCTTTAGCGGTTTCTGAAATAACAATGTACTAAAGGTAATGACCTAGATTGCAAGAATTTTCTTTTCACTAGGCATTTTTAACTTCAGAATCTCTTAAAATACACTAGGTGTAATTGTATACACCGGGGACGATATCGTACCTGGGGCTAGTAGGTACTGAGTGCTGGTTGCCAAGGCTATACAAATAAACAGGGCCAGGGGCTGGGCCAATCTGATTTTTTTTACTGCATAATGATGAATGCAGATTGTTGCAGTCATGAGACAAAGGATCTCTCTAATCAGTTTTTCTTAGCTTTAAAAACTTGGGATGGAATTTGATGAGGGATGTGGGGGAGAAACCTTGGGAGATGGTTCTTTTTATTAAGAGATCTCATTACATTCTAATAGTGGGGAGCAATTAGTCACTGAGAAAAAGAAATAAGGGTAATGGCAATTAAAAAGAGTACCAGCAACAATTAAATTTATCCAGATGCAATAGCTGTGTGTCTGTGTCTGGGGGTGCTTTTGTGTGTGTATATATAAAGACAGAGGGAAAGGGGGAGGAAGGGTGGAAAAAGGTGTCTATAAATACAAGTCACATTATACATGTACACATACTTTATGACTAATTGCAAATTTCTGATGGAAAAATGTTAGCATCTCTAGTTTATTCGCATTTATAGTGGTTAGTTTTTAATGGATGATTTATTTATTACATAATTTTACAAGAATATTTAGTGTTCATAACAAATTGTTGTGAAACCTGTCAGTTTGATTTAAATTGGAGTTAATGAAAGTTCTGTGTTTGATACATAAGATAGCAACTGTTATTGCAGCAGTTTTCTAGCAAGTATATACTCCTTTTTATTTTGACCATTATTATTCTACATATGGCCATTTATTCGATCATTGCCAATAATTTAACATGTTGAAAGGAAATCTCAAAAGTACATATCTTAATTTCAAGTCAGTCACTACTAAGTCTATTAGAGTAAAACCACATATCATCTATCATAATGAATTAATTACAACACAGGTAGGAGCATTTTCCTGTTCTCCTGTATTCATGTTCCTTTTTTTCTGAAATTCCATACCAATTTTTCCTTAAAGCTGCCCTCTTTGCTCTTTGGGCTTTCTGTGCCTTCCTTCTTTGCTTGCATTTATTTTTCTCTCAGAGAATCTTCTCATCTTTTTTTGCTTCTTTTCCTTTTCTTCTTAGCATACTTTTTAAAAATTTCTGCCTTATCACACATTCTCCATGTCTCATGGTTTCTTTCACTTCTTTTTTTTTTAATCATTATAAACTTTATTTTAGAGAAATTTTAGATTACAGAAAAGTTACATCAAAAGAATAGGGGATTCCCATATCACCCCCACCCACCCTCATACACATTTTCCCCGATTATTCACATCTCACATTATTGAGGTGCATTTGTTACAATGGATGGATGAACCAATTGAAGTATTGCTCCTAATCAAGGTCTATTGTTGATCGTTTTCACTTAGCACTGTACAGTTTTAACAAATGTATAAGTTTTAACAAATGTATAATGTCATGTATCCATCACTGCAGTAACACACATAACAGTACCATTATCCTAAAAGTGCCCTGTGTTCCACCTATTCATAACCCACACCCCTGCCCCCGCCTTTAACCACTATCTTTATATCAGTGTTACAGGTTCTTCAGTTAGTTACCACTTGATAATACCTACAATAGCAATAAATGTATATTGGTCCATGGTTACCCGCCCCCCGCTCTTATGTTTGTTCATTACTCAATCTTGAAGAATTTGGGATGATGTCCGCCCTGAATGCTTTGGACTGAGAGGGGGCTTGGATATTATGTGGCAGATGGAAGGAACTGTTTTACTTGCAGTTGTAGATGCTCCTTGTTTTTTATGATGGGGCTTGTCCATCATTACCATTTTGTTAGGTGTCCTGGGCAAGTTTGAAGAGCTGGAGAGTAGGTTTTGGCCACACCTCTTCTGGGGTTCAGGACTCAAACAGCATATGAACAATCAAAAGACTTAAGTCTCTGAGACACATATGTAATGGATATAGTGATAATTATAGGTTCAAATAAAAGGGGTAGAAGAATTATATGTAGGGAATTTATAAATGAGTATATCTCTGTTATATTGGGGCAATCAATTATCACATATTCCCAAATAAGGCCTGCTGAAAGGGGATTGGTTTCATGGGGCTGTGTGTCTTGCCTATAGTGTCCAGATGTCCTTAGAGCCCTCAGGAGCACTTTTGTTTGGGGTTTTGTTTACTATGGTAGTTAGTGAAATCTTCCTGGGAAGCATAACCTCTGAAATGACCTCTTAGTCATAAAAACTCTTCTTTATTTAATGCTTCCCCCTTGATCAAGTTCTATTTCAACATGCATTGGTGGTTGGTGCTTGATAATAATCCCTCAGTGCCAGGGAGGCTCATCCCCAGGAGTCAAGTCCCATGTTGGGGAGAAGGTACTGAGTTTATTTGCTGAATTTGGCATAGAGAGAGGCCACATTTGAGTAACAAGGAGATTTTCCACTTCTCTCTTGTCCCTTTGTTCTTCACTCTTTTTTTCTAGTAAAATTAGAAAAACTTAGGGCAAGAGTGATGACTTAAAATTTGCAACTCCTACACTTAGCAAAATGCTTGTCACATAAATATTTATACACAGTGACTTATTTTTCTTCTTCCTTTTGAATATGTTATGCTTAATTTTGAGATAGGAGTTTTATTAACTACCTACTGCATGCCAGCTCTTGTATAGAGTAGGAGATAGTAAAATGAACTACACCTGTTGCTTTCCTATGAGATTTTATTAGCACAATACTCTCATATGGTTTTGTTAAACAAATATATATTTACTTTATATTACATCTCTCTAGTTTAATATATTTCAATTGCAGAAGTTTAGTCATGGGACTTTTATATATTTTTAGCTAAATTGGCCAGCCCTTCTCTGAAATTTAATTCAGAAAATTGGCTAGAAACTTGGCTTTGAATTGGTTCTCTCATCAAAATCATCAACCCTAATACTAGTAACTGCTCTCCCTGTATCTGTATCCTGAATATGTCCTTGCTGAGTAACATTACTATCAATCCTCAAGCTCGGTTCTGTACATGGCAGTCTTTCCAAGTATTATTATGGTTTCAGATTTATGTGCCAAATAAGAATCCTCCCCTAAAAAGATTCTTAAACAAAGGCTTTTAGAGATAAAGAATGAAACTTTTAGGCCAAGAGTAAAGCTACAGTAAAAACTTGGTTGGAACATGTGCCTTTGGCTCCACATCAAATCTAGTCTCCTACCTCTTATTACAAAATATCTAACTTTGAATTCACAGGATCAATTTTACCTGAAAGAAGAGAGGCAAGACTGGATCTGCACAGAAGTATTGAACTGTTGTCTACTTAATCACCTAAAGAATATTTAGTGCAATGAAATTTAGGATATGAGCAAGCAAATGGTCATTATTCCTCTATGTGACACAGTTAATATGGAGCAGTGCAATGGACAAAGTCATAGACAGGTTGGAGTCTTTTTAAGTTTTAGGCAAGACATGAAGAGAAAGTATTAACCGGTGCATAAAATGCCCCAAGAGAGTATTTCTCACAAACTGTATTCCAGCAGCTAGAGCTGTCTGTATGGAGCTGTCTGTATGGAGCTGTCAAACAGTTATGATTGGGATTGTACTAGTTATGGAGGATTAGAGAGAGAATGGTGTGCTGCTACTTTGAACCTGACTCAATCATCAGGTTATGACATACAATGGGAAACAGACCGAGTTGCAGAATTTAAGAATAATTTGAGTTTGTCAGTAAGTCCATGGTATTTACCAGGTTGTATCAAACAGGTAATATTTCAAGGAGGTTGTAGTCCAAGCAAACCATTACTGAAATCAATACAAAGTAAAGGAGATTGCCAGAAAAAGTAATGGAGACTAAAAAGTTTAGTGACTCTGGGAATTGTAGAGAACATAATTATGAAAGTTTAGCTTCAAATAACAGTGAGAGATTCTCTAATCTTTAAGTGCCATGATCCATTTTGGGTCAACTTTAGGGTATGAAATGGTGCAGATGACATATTATTCAGATAAGGGTGTAGAAAAGGGGAGTAAACCAGAAACCCATTTTAACCACAAGAATTTGGAACACTAGTCCAGAACCTAAGTATAAGACTAAGAAACAGAAATGAAGTGTGATCCTCCATGACAAATGTAATAATAATTTTACTAATTCTCAAAATACTGGATTAAAGTTGTCAAACACACTGTGCTTGAGATTATTATAACCCAAGTACTTAAATTATTCCAGTTGTTCCTTTAAAGGAATAATTCTCTCAGGCAAAATGATTATGCCTTCTTCCAGAGAGTCTATTATTAAGCATTTCCAGAAGTCTATTGTCTATCAACTCCCTTACCCCAAATTTTCTTTAATGTGAAGTATTGTGTTTGAATCAGTTCCCCAGGTGACATTTCACATCATCACACTGGTCACTACGTCTACTTTAGAACCACTGCTCTAATTAAAAATAGTAATGGGAGTACAGCACCTTTAGTCATAGTTCACTAGTCTGGACAGTCTACCTAAATTTCCCCACTTTCCCGCTCCCATTTTTCTAGTCATCATTATCCAACCAAATTTTATTATGTGATCTATTGCCTCCTTGACTGTTTTCTACATCAACATCCAGCTTTTGTCGGTTAACATATTTTCTGTGTCATATCTCACCTACCATACTAGCTAGTCAAGCATTGCTGATTGCTGGTTCCACTTACAAGTGTGGTACGGCATTCCAATTTTAAATATTTGATTTCTGGTAGAACACTTACTTATTCATCACATGAGTAATGTTTTTTCTTTATTTTATTTTGTATGAGTAAGGTTTTATTATGATCGCAATAAAAAAATGTCACTGAAGAAAGCATATATATTTTTTATTTTAATAAGGGACTAATTTCTTAAGAGAAGTGCATTTGATTGACTATTTTATTTTGGTGAATTGGATCATAATATATATATGTACATGTAAATGTAAATATACAACAATTTCAATAAATATAAATATACTATGAACCCACTGATATTCTAATGATTTTGAAGGTCTTGTGTCTAAACTTTATAGCCATTTTAATAGAAGTAAATTGAAAATACTAAGGTAAAAATTCTAAGCCACATATCGCAAAACAAGATTTTCATTTTGCCTCAACATTTCTTCTATTTCTGCATAACTAAATAAGAAGTAAAGAAACAGATTCCATGAGATAATTAATTAAAGTTTTGCTGTTAGTATAATAGTCAACATTATAAAGAAGTTGACTTGTCTACATTTCAAAAGTTCTCCTTTGAGGAATATGAAAGTTGAAATAGCACACAGTAGGGCATTAAAAAAAAACTGCTGTTAGTCCTCCAAGATGAATTCAGAATGATAAAGCCTTCCAAAATAAAGTAGCACAATGAGTGTGGTTA
Organism: Tolypeutes matacus; assembly: GCA_026826555.1. NCBI lineage: Eukaryota > Metazoa > Chordata > Mammalia > Cingulata > Chlamyphoridae > Tolypeutes > Tolypeutes matacus. Next base: position 17,595,420 of record JAKSZT010054334.1, read on the forward strand.
GTCTTCCATGGCTTCAAGGTCCCTCAAGAGTATAGGGGGAGGCCAGAACTGATAAAAGAGTAAAGTAGCCAAGATAGAAGGGGATAATGAGGTAGGGACATTGACATACCCATAAAAACTGGACTAACCACATTTTATGGGGGAAAAAAAAGCAGAAGTATTTTTCACCCTCTTCTGGAATCTGAGTACATTAGTGAGCTTTTATAATAAGAGTCTTTCTTTCTTTCTAGCTGGCTTACCTACAGAATTTGTAATTCAAATAAAATTGAAAACTAAGTCCAAATTAAATTTTGTGTAACAGCTAAGTGCCTAATGGATAAAGTAATGGCCCAAGGATATTGTAAGTGTATTTTCAGTTTATTCAGGCTATTAAAGGAGGAAGAGCATTGTAATTAATGTCATTCACTTGTGATCTCCTAATATTAATAACATGCAAAATAAGTCTGCATGACATGACTTAAAGAAAGAGAAAATAGCTTTTAAAATTATGATCCCAGTACCAATCTAAGAATTTGTATTACATAGAGGTGTCATTTTACAGAATCATATGATCCTGAAAAGTCTTATAAAGTTTCACACACAAAGAAATTGGATCAGGTAGTAAATTTGTAAAGAAGAGATTTTTGCTAAAAAATCTTGTGAATGGTTACTTGTCAGAATGAAGCCATTCTCTGCTTCAGAACACTCAAAAGGCCCAGGCCTCAAAAATTCCAAGAAAAATATTTAAGAGAATGTGAGCTTTAGGAGCTATCCTTTAAAATTAGGAGCAACTTAGAATCATGAAAAAGATATGCAATGCAAGGAAAAACAGGGACGCACAAGTAAATAAATATTTAAGGATACAACAAAAATGAAATGACAAATTCTGGGAGAAAACTTTGCTTTATTTATTTGCAAAAAAGCAGGCAATATACTTGCATTCATGATGCCTGTATTACGATGGGGGTTAGAGACAATAAAACTTAACCTATAATATAATGTGCAGTTAAATTATTTGAAAGAAAAGAAAGGCAGGACCCGTTTTTCCTTTCCGTTACATGAGTATTTGGTTCATGTTTGTTGATGCTGTTATTAGGTGTGTAGATATTTAGGATTGTAAATATCTGCACACCTAATATCTTTCTTAATGAATTTACATCTTTCTCCTTTTGGAATTTCTCTGTTTTTCCCTGGTCATATTCCTTGATCTGAAGTCCACTTCAGATTCCTTTGATTTGTCTTTCCATGATATATGATTTATTTCCAACCTTTTGCTTAACATATGTAGTATAGCCTTGCCATTGGTACTAACACATCCCACTACTCAGACATGAATCTTTTGAGAATTCATCCCAAGCATCTGTGTATTACAAGGTCTCTCCACTCTAGTTGGTGGAAATGCAAAATGATTCCTTTGTAGAGGCTCCAGGACCTTATCAGGGTTTCCAGCTTACAGCCTGCCCTACAGAGTTCTGACCTGCCAGCCTTCACAGTAGTGGGAACCAACTGCTTTAAATAAATTCCATACATATATTTTTCTGGAAAACTCTGATTAATACATGTCCTCAGTGAGACTGGATAACATGTTATATACAAAAATAAAAGGATGAATTATTATGAAAAAGAGAAAATATAATTCCCTGAGAAGCTAAAATTCTGATTTTCAACAACAACAAAAAAGAGGAGAATTGGAAGAAAGGAAATATTCAGCAAATAGAGCAAGACAGGAAGACATGGAAAAGAATAAGAGGAAAAATAAGAAACAGAGAGGTGTAAAATATTTGATATGTTTATAATAAGATTTCAGAAAAAGAGGTCCTGAAAAATGAAAAGGTAGAAATTATTTGAGAAGTAATTAATGAAAATATTAGAGAGAAAAGCACAGACAACAAGATTCAAGTTGATATAATTCCATAAGAACCAAAATGGATAAATGAAATACCTACACACTTGGTCACATCTTCTTAAGTTTCAGAAACTTTCATCAGAAGTTCTTCATTTTAGAAAACAAATGATTTCAATATCAGGGAAATACATATTTTTACACTAGACTTCTATAGTTAACCAGAATATTGAAAAGTTTGGGAGAAAATAAGATAGATTTTAAAAATTCCTTTTTTAGAAAGTTAATGAAGATACAATCCAACAAAATGGGAGCAAAAACCAGTGAAGAGATAGAAAAGGCAGACAGTATCCAGTGAAGCAGTACATATTTATTGGTCTCCTACTATATTTTAGTTCCAGTAATAGAAACTGCAAATATAGGGGGAAACAGATTTCAAAGAGGAAAAAAGATCCATCTCTGGTTCTGTGCACTGAGAAAAATATGTTCAAGAAGAAAGTACAATGGATTTCAAGCCACATATATAAAGAGAAAAAGGCTGACAAATATTTGTGATATAGTGAAGCAGGTATATGTTATGTCACAACAAGAAATGAAGGCATAACTAGAAACTACAGAAAAAAGTTGCAAAACTTTGCGCTATAAAGTCATAAAAATGCAACTTAAAAATAAAACATTCCTAAACAATTGCTGGTGTGAAAGTAAAAGGAATCCAAGTTGCATATGATATTAAGAATATCTCAGGAGTGATGACCTTAGAATGTGGCAAGGAATAGGAAAAAAAAAAAGAAAATACCAATTAAGCACAAATCAGTTTCAGTCACAATGAAATGATCACAGTTTCTCTCTCACACACACATACACATCAAATACACAATACTCCATCCCCCCAAAGTAGACAAATGTCAAATTGAATATTGCACATAGGCTTTAAAATTCACAATATTAGCAAAGCTAATGTAAATATAATGGAAAATACATCTTGGCTTTGCATTTTTATTTTTAATTATATAATTAATGTATTTTTATTTCTTATAATATAATTGACAGTCTACATCTCTAGATTAATGATTAAAATCACATCACTTCCAGATTAATTGAAAAACAATTGACGCATGTCTGATAAAAGCACCCATAAATTAGAAAAAGAAAGAAGCTTTGTTTACTTAAGGAATAATTATAAAACCAACAGAAAAAAAATGGACTTAATAATGAAATATTAAATATATCCTTATAATTGTCCTAACTAGAAATGCAATTAACCATTTTCATTGAAGTTATAGCCAATGCTATTTTATATATATATATATATATATATATATATATATATGAACAGTTAAGATTGGCATTGCTTATTCTTATTTTTAAAAATCTATTAAAAATAAAATAGTTCACTACTGTGTCAAAATTGAAGATACCTGTTATTTTTCTATGTATCAGTAATAATCAAATACCAAATGAGATAGAAAATATATCACATCCACAAAATAAAACTAATTTAAATTACCTAGTAATAAACTTAAAAATAAATCTATAAGACTTTTGTAGGATGATATAAAGATCTCTTGAGACAAAGTAAATAATACCTGACTATATAGAGACATGCATAAGTTCCTAGATTACAATTCTAATAACTATTGAGGATGTAATTTTCCCAAATTAATCAAGATTTGGTGGGATTCCAATCAAAATTTCATTGACTATTTTATGAAATTTGCCAGCTGTTTCTAAGATTTATTTGGAAATTTAAAATGCAATAATAATTAGAACCATTAAAAGTGTCAGATAGGTCTTTGCTCCACAAAGTAAAAATGTTTGTTTAAATGCTAAAATAAGAGAAATGATTGGTTCTTTTGTGAGTCTAGGGTAAGGTTGAACATCTGTGGAACAGACAATGTCTAAGAATAAAGTACATTATGGTCACTTAGCAGGTAACGAAAGATTGCTTTTCAATTAATAAAGTACTTTCCAAGAGAGTGTGCAATACTGGCTTAATTTGCTTTTGACATTATTTTCCAATGAAAGACTCAGAATGTGACACACTTCTAAATCTCCAACTTCCATCTTCTCATCTTTTTAAAAGAAGTTTTTATTTAGAATATTTTTAGATTACAGAAAATCTTAAAATAGTAAAGAAAGATTCCATATGTTGTGTATTTAATTTCTCCTATTATTAATATATTATATTGGAATGGTACTGTTGAAGATTGGATCATGTACCCTACAAAACACTTGTTCAAGTTCTAAACTTGGGTGCTATTCTCTCAATATCTAGAAATCAAAGTTAATGGGAAAATCATGTGGCACATAAAAATTTCCTGACAAAATTGGTGCCTGTGTTATTTTGTATTCAAAGTACTTAACAATTCTATGAAACAGTTGCTGCTCAATTAGAACTCAATTATTTGTTAAATGAACTAAATGCCATTTCATTTGCACAGAGGAATCTTTAATAATGATTAATGGAAATTTAATCAAATATGAGTTGAGACTCAAAGGTGTTCAGCAATGGAATATGAATGAGTTGTATTGGTACTAACTACATCCATTATCTAGATTGTGATGCTGATGAGGTCAAGTTTGGGAGCTTGATCCTTATGCAGTAAATCAAGCAAAAAAGAATATTATATGGAGTAACAGATGGCACCTCATAATCCACTCTTCACCTTACAAATGTATGCCTTTGGCCACAATAGAACAAAGCCAGAGAATAATTATGAATAAAGAAAATGACTCAAAGGAGATTTTTAAAAAGTCTTCCAGTCAGTAGTTTTGTTTTAAATTGCAAAGAGCAACAATTGAAAGAAATTTATTAGTGAATAAGATCCTGATGATTAAGCACATAACACCTACATACAAGGAATTACATTTATTTTCATAAAAAGGAGAGTGATACCTTCCTCTTTCCTCACCACTACCTCAACTTAAGATCTAAAGTTTGGGAAATTTTATAATATATGCATATTTAGGAATAATAAATTATTTATGATATATTTTGAATCAAATGTGAGAATAAAATTTAAATTAATTATTTAAATTTCAGATCTTTTTACATGTACACACCAGGATCAAATTGATTACAAAAAGTATATTACTTCTTTTTAATACTACACTATTATGTCCTTTGTCATATTTTACTCATAGCCTATAGCTTTATTGTTTAGTTGATATTATTATAAATAACTATGTACCTATTTTCTAAAACAATCTCATAAAAACTTTTATAAATGCATTCTTATCTTCTTTCCTTTAAATTAATTTTTACTGCCTTATAAAGTCACAAGTCTATTTCCCATATTTTTTAATGCTAAAAGTGACTTCCCCCCCCAAATTACCTGTGAAATTATACTGAATTGCTAGCATCCTATCATTATTGAGGAAAGAAAATAGCATAATTTCAACTGCAAAGAATGTACCACACTAATGAAAGAAGTTGTTAATGTGGGGAAAAGTGGGAGGTGTGGGGAGTGGGACATATGGAAATCCCTTATATTTTTTGTATGTAGCATTTTATGTGATCTAAGTATCTTTTAAAAATAAATGAAAAATATATTTTTTTAAAAAGCATAATTTATATCCCTCATTACCTGGCATTTTGTGAATACCTTTTGTTTCAGTAAAAATATTCTAACTGTAACTATTTACTCTTTAGGGTTGTTATTTCTACAGAGTAAACTAAAAGTAATACAATGTTTTTTTATTATATTATCATTATAGAAATAAATTAAAATATTTTTTTATATTCATAAGTATATTGTATATGCTAAGCCAGTGATAATGCTTATACAATATTACAATGCCACTTTGGTATTTCTGTAACTATGTAGGGCAGTGTATCTGTTAAATTTAGTTAAGTGTTATACAAATCTCAGTGTTGCGACATGATCAAGTAGTGAATAAATCCAAATTCCACCTTTATAGACAGAAGACAGGCTCTGAGTTATTATGGTCTCATTGATATAAATGCCTGCTATTCAATATATCAATCTCAAAGGGCTAACAAGAGAGACTTAGTTTTGGAGGTCAATAGACATTTTGCCAAAGAAGATAAACAAATGACCAAAAGACATATGAAAAGATGCCCAACATTATTAGCCCTCAGGGAAATTCAAATCAAAAACCACAATGAGACACCATTCTATAGGCACTAGAATGGCTACTACTTAAAAATGGAACATTGCAAGTGTTGGAGAGATTTAACACCAAAAGCACATGTGACAAAAGAAAAAAAAAGAAATAGACTTCATTAAATTTAAAAAGTTTTTTTATGTCAAAGGACACTATAAAAACTGAAAAGACAGCCTAAGGAATGGGAGAAATTAATTGCTATCCATATATCTGATAAGGAATTACTATCCAGAATATATAAAAAGCTGCTACAACTCAACAACAAAAAGACTAAAAACCAATTAAAAATGGGCAAAGGACTTGAATAGACATTTTTCTGAAGAATGTATATACATTCAATAAGCACATGAAAATATGTTCAATATCATTGGTCACCAAGACAATTCAAAACCAAAATGAGATACCACTTCACATCTGCTAGGATGGCTATTATTAAAAAAAAAAAAAAAAAAAATCAAAAAACAAAAACCAGGAAATAATAAGTTTTGGCAAGGATGCAGAGAAATAGAAACCCTACTACATTTCTGGTGGTATTATAAAATGGTGTAGCCATTGTGAAAATCAATTTGGCAGTTCCTCAGAAAGTTGAACATAGAATTTCAATCCCACTTGCCAGTTTATACTCAAAGAACTGAAGGCCAGATATTTGTACTTCAATGTTCATAGCAGCATGTTTTAGTTTGCTAAAGGCTGCCAATGCAAAATACCAGAAATGGGTTGACTTTAATAATGGGAATTTATTAGGATAAAATCTAATAGTTCTGAGGGTGTGAAAATGTCCAAATCAAGGCATCATCAGAGATGCTGTGTTGCCAAAGATTGGCCGCTGGCTATACTGGACTCCTGCCACATGGTGAGGCAAAATGGAGCAGTCTCTGCCTTTTCCTCCAGGTTCACTTTCTCCCTGAGCTCAGCTGTGGGCAATCGGGCATATGGCTTGACTCTCCCCGGTCTCCTCTCTTCAGCTTAGGGCTGCTCAACTGATTCCAGCCTTCAGCCTCTCTCTCAGACTCTCAGGGTTTCTCTGTTTTTCTGTGACTGTAGGCGATCCTGGAGCCCTCTCTTACCTAGCAGGGTAAAAACTTACCTCTTTCTCTGTGTGTCTCTGCTTTCAGTTCTCAGTTTATATAGGACTCCTGTAAAAGTATTACCCACCCCCACCCCTGCATGAGTCCTGCATTCTAATCAAAAACCCTTAAGCAAAGTGATCTAATCAATAATGAATCAATCAAAAGGTCCTGTAACTGAATCAAACCAAACGATCCCACTTACAATAGGCTTACATGCACAGGAATGTTTCATAAGAACAAACTTCATAAGTATGGGGTTCACAAAAGACTCAAACTAGGCACAAAATTATTCACAATTGTCAAAAGTTGGAAACAACCCAAGTGTCCATCAGCAGATGAATGGATAAACAAAATGTGCTATATACACATAAAGGAATATTATTCAGCTGTAAAAAGAAATGAAGTTCTGATGCATTCTACTAAATGGATGGACCTTGAAGACATCCTGTTGAGTGAAATAACCTATACTCAAAAGGACAAATATTGTATGACCTTACTTACATGAAATACCCAGAAGAAGCAAAATTCACATAGATCAAAGTTACTAGGTTACTGGGGGACTGGAGTGGAGGGGGTGAAAAAGGGTAAAGAGTTTCTGTTTGAGGTAAAGAAAAAGTTGCACGAATATTGGTGATGGTAGTATAATATTGTGAATGTAATTAATATTACTGAATTGTACACTTGAAAGTGATTAAAATGGGCAATTTTGAATCTTATATGTATTACTACAATAAAAAGCTTTAATGAAAAAAACCTATCAAAAGGAAGGCATATTACACAGAAAAGAATCATCTACCCGTGTCTTGTCAGAGTAATTTTATATCCTACTTTAAAAAGAATGCCATTTACAATTGAGGTAGAGGGAAGTAGGATAAGGAGGGTTTCTAAAAGAGGTAGAGAGACCAGCATAGGGGTGTATTAGGAAGATGCCAATGCATGGGGACAACACAGTGCAGATTGTCAGAGATCAGGCAGGGTAGGCAGGTTTGGGCATGGGGGAGGAATTGGCAGCTAAGCATGGGGAGTCAGACCCCCAGCACGTTCTACACACATAGGTACAGCCTGGTGTGGGATGTCAGAACTATTTGAAATCCAGCAGGGTGAAAAGGGCATTCTGAAGGAGTACCTGGGGTGACATGTTGAGCCCAAACAGGGTAAGGAGGGAGTCCATGCAGGAAATGGCGCAAGGTTGAAATCTGCACACATTAATGAGGATATCCATGCAGGGAGAGAATATCATTGCTTGGGGGTGGGAGTGGGAGAACAGAGATGATGGGTGACGGAAGCTCTAATATTAAGGGTGCTTTTTGTTTTCACAGCATCCCTACTCCCTGATTCTTGGTGCCCAGAATATACAGGTAGCTATATATGCACATATAAGTAATATACATAAGTAATCAGTTATTTCTTTAACACTGCTATCCCCAATTCTAATCCAGCACCACACATTTCCCCCTTTTTGCTATTTACAAATCCCTTCTTCTAGGGGATAACTTGGATCCCTATCTTAAATGTTTACTTTTTTGAAAATTTTGTGCAGGGGGTTGTGTGCTTGTCTGTGAGTGTGTCTCTGTGTGTGTCTGTATGTGCCTTACAACTTTTTGGTCAATACTGAGATTATTATTAAGTAAAAGCATTTCCTCTTGGTATTATTGTAGAGTTTCATGGTTGTTTATTTTCTTACTTTCTGGAAATTCTTCAAAAGCTCTTCAAAATGATGTTTTAAAATCAAACTTTCTACAACCTAAGTACATTCATAAGATGGAAATTATAGTTTCATCCACAAATGTCTTAGCTAATTCCTTACTTAATAACTCAATAATATAGTATATAAATCTATACATAAACATAAACAGCTAATTTCAAAGATACGACCTGAAATGAAAAGAAAATTTAGAGAATATAGAGGAAACTTTTTTTTTTACTCTTACTCGATGTACCTTTGTGAATTTTGAACAGTTTTTTTTTTTCAATTTATGGAAATTTTATTCATATAATAAATATATAATACTTGCACACATTCAGCTGCATGTTTGATTCAGATGCATTAAATATAGGCTCAGTGTAAGGCATTAAGTGCAATTTACTAGAAAACATTACAAAATAATTTTAAGATTAAAGAATTACTCTTTGTGGTTAGTACTTTCAACTATTTACCTATTTATCTTGATATAGTAGGCTCCCCCATCCCAAAAATGTCCATGACCTAATCCTTGGAATCTGTGGATATATTTCTTTATATGGCAAAGGGGAATTTAGTTTGCAGATTGATTTGAAATTGCTAGCCAGGTGACCTTAAAATTGGGAGATTATCCTGGATTTTATGATGGACCCAACATCATCTCAAGTATGTTTAAAAGTGAGAGAGAACTCGACTGACAACAACATGAGAAAGACTCTGCCCAAAATTGCTGCTATGAAGATGGAGGGGTGGAAAAAAGGGGCAAGGAAAGCAGGAAGCCTCTAGAACGTGGAGAAGGCAAGGAAACAAACTCTCCCTAGAGCATCCAGAAAGGAATGCATAGGGCTGACACCTTGGTTTTAGCTCAGTGAAATCCCTGTGACCTACATAAATACAAAATAATAAATTTATGTTATGCCACTTAATTTGTGGAAGTTTGTTACAACAGTAAAAGAAAACCCAAGACACTTGTATTAAAAATTTTATAGCAATTTCATCTATATGAAAACTTAAACTTTATATTGTTAATATAATTTAGATTGTCATAATATATTTTAATGGAGAAGATATAGGTTATATGGATAACACATTAACAATTAAATTTTGATGGTACTAACAAGTTATTCCCTTGACCATCATAGTATTTTCTCGTCTTCCTAAAAACGTAGCAGTTTATAGCTAGAAAATAAATGGTTCTTTACATGTTTCAGAACTTCCTGTGAGGTGCGAAAAATAACTATTTTTCTATTGCAGTAAAACACTTGGTTACAGATGAACATACTGCTAATCACGGTGCAAAGTGTACTACATAATGCTTGTATGATGAATTAAAAAAAAAAAAAAATCCCTGAGAACCAGAAACCTCATTTTTGAGGAGTATACAAATTAACAAAACAACAAAATCCATAAAATACTCTGTATCATGTTGAATGCTTTCTTGATGCAAAGAACTGATTAATCATTCAAAAATCAACTTTTCATTAATGTAATGTTGATCATTCTGCTTTAGTTATGGCTCTTGAGCGTTACATATTTATATTACACTACCTTGGAACTGAATGATTTCTTATTTCCAAAGCCATTGAGTCAGAAGTCATCTCTCCGTCCC
>JAKSZT010054334.1:17605739-17741760 GCA_026826555.1 Tolypeutes matacus
TCCTTCCCCCTCCCTCCTTCCCCCTCCCTCCTTCCCCCTCCCTCCTTACCCTCTCTCTCCCTCCCTCCCTCCCTTCCTTCCTTCCTTCTTTCTTTTCTTCCTTTCTTCCTTCTAGTTATTTTTCTAATATTTGCATGTACAAGAATTGAAACCAAGTGTTATGATTCAAGCAATGTTATATATTGTTATTGAACAGATTTATCATTCTGTATAAAACTTTAATAGAGTATATTAAGAAAATACTTGGAATTGGTAAAAATAATCACAATAATAAAAGCACATGGTAATAAATCCATAAAGTAAGGAAGGGTACCAATAGTAGAGTGAAAACTCATTTCTTCCCTGACATTTAACCCTTGTTCTCCATAGGTAAATTGTTTTAACCATTTAAGCTATTCAATCTTATGACAGGTTTCTTGAATTATCAGTATGAACCTATCTCTGTTGACTCCTCACCATTACCATGAGAAAAGGGTTGTGGAATTAATTACCCACAATACTTTGGGGATACTGAGGAGAATAGTACCATCTGGGGCTTGAAAACCCTGGAAAGGCTAGGTTTTGCTGTTAGGGTTGTTTTTTGTTTTTTGTTTCCTTTTGCAAAACAGGCATGGCAACCAAGTTTCTTTAGCTGTTTATTGTAAGGCAGCTGCATGCTTGGACTGAAGAAAATTGTCAAACATCTACTAATGTTTGCCAATTTCCTGCTTTTATTTCCGACTCATGTTTTCTTGTTATGTTGACATGTGTAGGTCGCCATTAGTGCACTGAGGAGAAACATAGCCTTTTGAGTTTTATAGAGAGAGATATGTTGTGTTAAATGAAAATCCATTTAGGACATGCTTTCAGACATAGAAAAGTAATTTTTAAGGGTTAGGATTTAACTTTCTTTGCGTAAATGTAGTATTTTGTTGAGGCAGCGGAGTTAGACTCAGCTATCAAGCACAATCTCCTCCATTTGCATCAGGCCTGGAATGGTTCATATTACTCAATCATCTTTTCTCATGCAGAAGAGTTAATGCAATTAGGATGGTATTTAAACATTGTCTGGGTATTATATTTGATAGGGAATAAAGTTTAAGAGACAGTTGCTACCTGGAGCTATAAATATGATATAAAATATAATATGATAAATAAATTTATCATAGTAAAATGTAATAGGGCATTACAGAGAAAAATAACAGAGTTTTATAAATATTATCATATATATTAACCTTAATCAACCAGGTTCTTAATCACACTATTTATTATAAGGAATTAATTTTCATATTTAATGATTTTCATTCAGAGTATTTTCATTTCAATTTTAAACTGAATATGTATTTTTCTAAATCATTATTACATATATATGTATATGTGTATGTATATGTATATATTAACATATATGTTTATATTATATATAAATGCATGCACTTATTTTTTATTTTTGTATTTCTCTTTTTTTGGTGGGGGGCAGGAATGGAGGGCAATATAGACAAGCAATCTATTCAAAGAATATCAGAATTTCTTAAAGTATTGAAAACTGTCTTTAGTCTTGCGCTCACTACTAGCTAATAGTTTTATTGGGCAGAAAATTCCAGATTAAAAGTCTTTTCCTTTTAACAGTTTGATATTTTTCTTATATCAAGGGTTAGTAATAAGAAGACTGATGCTGATTTGATTTTATTATAAGTGCGCTTTTTTCCCCCTTGAGTCCATTTTGATTTCTTCTTTGCCTTCACTGGACTAAAATTTTACTTTTAATGTGGAAGCGGAATACTGACTTTCGGAAAATACTCCTTCATGTGGTCACCTTGATTTCTGTCTCACTTGCTACTGCATCTCTGAAACTGCCAAGTCTAGCTTGTTTTTCTAGCTGTAGTTACATATTTTTATATATTAATATAATAATGTAATTAATAAAATTATAATATAATTAATATAATATAGTTAATATATTTAATATAATTCCATCTACTTTATCTTCTGCAGAACGTCTCTCCTTCAGCTGCTTTCTTCCTTTACTCCCCTCCTTAGTGCTGTTATGTGTAAACCTGTTTGTGTAAAATTTTCTTTAACATTGTTTCATTGGGAGAAGAAGTAATTCCTGTGCTCAATCAACCTTTGTGAATTGTACAAGAGAATATTCTAAGTCTAACTTTCTAATATGAAGTACCTTTAGAACTAAGACTTAAATTTAGGGGAAATATATCCCTTTGAAACTAAGCAAGTTTTTTTTTTTTTTTAATCAATCAATATATAAATACTTCTGTAATAATATGAGCTTTTCTCAAAAAAAAAAAAAATTGACTCATTTAAAATATTCTCCTTAAAGAGCCAATAATAGAACTTATTATATATAAGTGCATTTAGTTTCAACCAATCTGTAGAAGAAAATCTAGACTTTAAAATCTTTATAGTTTTATACTCAGTCATCATCCACCGATATTTGTAACACTTTTAAAATGAAAATATATAACAATCTTTACATATGTATATATATGTATGTACAATAGGATCTCGTTTTACATGAACTCATCAAGAGGATTCAGGTACACAAAATTGGCGATCAAAAAAAATAAAGGCAAAGAGAGAGAATTATCATTTCAAAAAATTATTTCTATGATTAATTTTCTTTACTTATTACTAGAGTGTTTATTTGCTTTATTTATAAATTGTGTGATAGTTATGTTCATATAAGAAATACTTACTAAATAATGAGGCTCACTATTATGTGCAATTTTCAACTTACATGAAGGGTCTTAGAATGAATTGGTCATGTAAAATGAGGTCCTATTCTATATGTATAATATATGTAAGTATGTATGTATAATATGTGTATATATGCTATATATATTATCTTATAGACATTTTTTGTATATATTATGTACCAAGCACTATTCTATTTATTTATTTTTTATTCTATTTATTAATCACACAGAAATAAGCAAACACTTTCTCTCATGAAGCTTAAAATCTGTAAAACCATAAAATGGGCTCTTGGTAAGAAAACTGAAACAATCCTCTGAGACTTAGAGAAGCACATAGTGTATAGAATCATAAAGTGGCAATTCTGGGGAAACCCAACTGATAGGAAGAAATATTGTAGTATATCTCTATGCCTCAAAAACTTTTGAACTGTGAAATATTATTTGCTTATTAGTACTTCAGTGAAAATTTATGAGAATTATGATATCCCAATATAATCCAAGGAAAGATCATGTTAGTGTGAAAAAAAGTGATTTTGGATTTAATATAACCAGTCATACATTGGATATATTGCAGGTTTGGTTCCAAACCACCATAATAAGGTGAAAAGCAATCACATGAATTTTTGGGTTTCTCAATGTATATAAAAGTTTTGTTTACACTCACTATAGTCTAAGTATGCAATAGCATTATGTCTAAAAATGTACATACCTTCATGTAAAAAATAACTTTAGTGCTAAAAAATACTAACCATCATTTGAGGCTTAGTGAGTCATAATATTTTGCTGGTGGAGGGTCTTGTCTCAATGTTGATGGCTGCTGACAGATCAGGGTGGTGGTTGCTGAAGGCTGGGGTCGCTGTGCCGATTTCTTAAAATAAGGTAACAGTGAAGTTTGTCTCATTGATTGGGTCTTCCTTTCACAAATGATTTCTCTGTAGTATGTGGTGCTGTTTGATAGCATTTTACCCAAAGTAGAACTTCCTTCAAAATTGGAGTCAATGCTCTCAAACCCTGCCACTGCTTTATTAACTAAGTTTATGATTCTGTCTCAAGAAACCACTTTTTTTGTTCATCCACAAGAAGCAACTTCTCACCTGTTCAATCATAATATTAAAACAATTCAGTCTCATCTTCAGGCTCCATTTTTAATTCTAATTCTCTTTCTACTTCTACCACATATTAGTCTTGAACCCCCCAAAATCATCTACAAAGTTTGGAATCCACTTCTTACAAACTCCTGTTCGTGTTGATATTTTGAACTCCTCCTATGGATCATGAATGTTCTTAATAGCATCTAGAATGGTGAATCCTTTCCACAAGGTTTTCAATTGACTTTACCAAGAGCCATTAGAGGATTCACTATCTATGACAGATATAGCCTTATGAAGGTCTTCAATAATAAGACTTGAAAGTTGAAATGACTCCTTGGATGTTGTGTTAGTAGGCATGAAACTAATATCAATCTCATTGTACATCTCCATCAGAGTTCTTGGGTGACTAACTTCTCTTCTCCAGCTATGAAAGTCCTAAATGGCATCTTCACCCAATAGAAGGGTCTTTAGTCTACATTGAAAATCTGTTTTTTAGTGTAACCACCTGTATTAGTCAGCCAAAGGGGTGCTAATGTAAAATACCAAAAATGGGTTGGTCTTTATAAAGGGTATTTATTTGGGGTAGAAGTCCACAGATACCAGGCCATAAAACACTAAGTTTCTTCTCTCACCACAGTCCATTGCCACGTGTTAGAGCAAGACAGCTGCCGGCATTTGCCAGGGTTCAGGCTTCTGGGGTTCCTCTTTTCCCGGGGCTACGTTTCTCTCCGAGCTTAGCTCCTGTTTCCTCCACAAGGTCAGCTGTAGATGATCAGGCGAATGGCTTGCTTCTCTTCTCCTGGGGCCTTCTTTCCAACATCAAAACTGCTTCTCAAAAAGACTGCTACTCAAAACTGTTCTTGCCATGCCTTTTATATTTGATTCCCCACCCACCAAGGGGTGGGGCTCAATGCCCTAATCCTAACCTAATCATGCCCAGATTAACAGATCAGTTTACAAACATGATCCAATTATATTTTTCGATTTCATAATTGCATCAAATTGGCCAATGGCTACACCACCCTCATCAATTTTCTTAGCTATATCTTCTGTATAAGTTACTGCATTATCTATGAGCAGTAATATTTTGAAAGAAATCTATTTTCTGAGCAATAGGGCTTAAAAATCCTTTCCAGAATGTTTTCAATTGACTTTACCAAGATCCATTAGAGGAATCACTATCTATGACAGATATAGCCTTATGAAGTGTATTTCTTAAATAATAAGACTTGAAAGTTGAAATGACTCCTTGGATGTTGTGTTAGTAGGCATGAAACTAACATCAATCTCATTGTACATCTCCATCAGAGTTCTTGGGTGACTAACTTCTCTTCTCCAGCTATGAAAGTCCTAAATGGCATCTCTCCCAATAGAAGAGTCTTTAGTCTACATTGAAAATCTGTTTTATAGTGTAGCCACCCTCATCAATTATCTTAGCTATATCTTCTGGATAAGTTACTGCAGCTTCTATATCAGCATTTGCAGCTTCACCCTGCACTTTTATGTTACAGAGAGGGCTTCTTTTCTGAAACCTCATGAACAAACCTCTGCTAGCTTCAGACTTTACTTTTGCACCTTCCTCACCTCTCTCAGTCTTCACAGAATTGAAGAGTTAGGGACTTGTTCTGGATAAAGCTTTGGTTTAAGTGAATGTTGTAAGCTGGTTTGATCTTTCTCCATATTAGCAATTAGCCTATTTTGTTTTCTTACATTTGTCTGTTCCCAGGATTAGCACTTTTAATTTCCTTCAAGAACTTTTCCTTTGCATTCACGACTTGGCTATCTGTTTGGTGCAAGAGGCCTAGTTTTTGGTCTGTCTTAGCTTTGGACATGTCTTCCGCACTAAACTTAATCATTTCTAGCTTTGTAACATGTATGCAATCTAAAGCTCCTTTGAAAACAAAGAAAAAATTATTTTTAAAAAGTGATAGGGGGTCGGATGTGGCTCAACTGGTTGGGCATCCGTCTCCCATATGGAGGGACCCGGGTTCGATCCTCGGGACCTCCCGGTAAAAAAAAAAAAAAAAAAGTGATAGACATGTGACTCTTCCTTTCGCTTGAATACTTAGAGGCCATTGTAGGGTTATTAATTGGCCTAATTTCAATACTGTTGTGTCTCAGAAAATAGGGAGGCCTGAGGAGAGGGAGAGAGAAAGGGGATCAGCTGCTCAATTAAGTTTGCCGTCTTATATGAGCATGGTTCATGGCACCCCAAAACAATATCAATAGTAACATCACAGATCACCGTAACAGATATAATAATAATGAAAAAGTTTGAAATATTGTGAGAATTACCAAAGAGTGGCACAGAGTCAAGAAATGAGCTATTGCTGTTGGAAAAATGGATGGAACTGATAGACTTGCTCAAATGAGGGTTGCCACAAACCTTCAGTTTGTTAAAAATCTCAATGTCTGTAAAATGCAATGAAACAAGTTATGCCTGTACATTTTATCAGAGACAGGCTTGGCAGTTAATGTTCACTTGGTACAGTTTTTGTTTGGAGTGATGGAAAAGGTTTGGTAATGGATGGTGGTAAGAGTAGCACAACATTGTGAATAAATTCAACACCACTGAATTTTATATTGAAGTGGCTAAAATGATTAATTATAGGTGTGTATATGTTACCAGAATGGAACTGCACAACACAAAAAGGTGACCACTAACGTAAACTAAGAACTAGAATTAATAATAATAATAATAATGTTCAATTTTCATCAATTATAACAAAGCAGCCACATTAATGCAAAATGTTTATAATGGGGAAAATTGTATTTATGTGTGCATTATATGGGTACCCTGTATTTTCTGCATGATTTTTCTGTAAACTGACAACTGCTTTAAAAAAAAATCAAAACAAAACAAAAAGAAAGGTGGAATACACACATGCCCATGTGTGTATAAATGTGTGTATTGGGGTGTGCAGTGGACAAACAAAATTATTACTTGAGGAAGGCCTTTCTGTTTTTCCCAGGTATTTGTAATAAGATAAAAGCTTGATAACCATTAATTCAGCACTTCCTATGACTCTCTCTCTCTTTTTCTTTCTCTCTCTATATATACACTTAATATTAAATTATTAGAATAAGTGATCTTTCAGCAATTCAGTATATTTACTGGTCTCTCTCAAGAGAAATACTCAGTGGTCATCTTCAAGCCTCTCCTACCCTCCTCCTTTTCTTTGTGTGCAGATGTTTTGATTGTTCCATCCCACAGCCAAGGTTGGCCTGACAGTACCTTGAACTCAAAGTCCCAGCTGCTTAGCAGAACTCCAATTGGGGTATAAATAAACTCCCTGCCCTCTGGTAACACAGATTTGTCTCTCAGTTCTGAGGCTCAGCAGGGTATTCATAGTCACCATCCACCAATCCTGATCCAAACTGTTGGCCTGCCCTGGGGACTAGCCACAATGGGATCTCTTCCCCTGCCCTTTTGTACCCTTTGTGCTGTGTAAAACAGTCATTTGCTGAAAGTGTTTGATGTGCCTGAGCCTGTGTTCCCATGAAGCACTGTGTAACAACTTGCTCCACAGGATACAATAATAATAATTTTTAAAACCTATTTGTCTGCTAATTCTAACATCTGTTCTTTTCTGGGACAATTTTTTTTTTTTTGTTCCATTTATCTCCTTATTTGGGGGTGTATTTACTTGCTTACTTATATGCCTGGTGATTTTTATTGGAATGCCAGAAATAAATTTTACTTTGTGTAATGCTGGATATCTTTGTACTTCTATAACTAACTAACTAAATATATAAATCTATCTACCTCCTCTTTCTTTCTCTTTCTTTCTATCTAAACATCCATCCATATATCCTTTCTGTAATCATTTTATTGTGACTGTTCTAAATTCTTCTTGTTCTTTACTAATTAAGTAAAGTATATCACAACCTCAATGAGCAGCTCTCATTATCTTTCATAAAAAGAGCCCATTGGACTCACCTCATTTGTTCACTAACATTATTATACTATGAAAATATAATTACAAAATAAAACAGCTAGCTACAATCTTTGTTTGGCTCTTGATTGCTATACAGTATACCAAGAATTTATTATATATAACTTCTAAACTTTAAACAAATTTTAGTTTATTTTGCATGGAATTCCAATGTGCTTTGGTATTATGATATATTGTGGATTATGTGGTCTATTTCAATGGTTAGTTTACTTTCTTTCTTATTAGATATGAGCAACTCATTGGTAAAAATTGAATTTCCTTTCTGTAGCTCAGTCTTTAGCAGAGTGTTATTCTAACATCTATTGTTTTAAATAAAGGTAAAATAGTTAATCAAGTGTAGAAACTTCTAAAACGTGTTTCAAATGTAGGATAAGTGTTTTTCCCTTAAAATAATAATTTAAATTCATTAGACCATAAACCAGTAAACATTACAATAAGCAAGTTATCATAGGGGTTTGTATAATTTGGCAGATTTAATTTTCCCAAATCACATATAGCAAGTATATTAGTCAGCCAAAGAGGTGTTGATGCAAAGTACCAGAAATCAGTTGGTTTTATAAAGGGTATTTATTTGAGGTAAAATCTTACAGTTACAAGGCCCTAAAGAGTCCAACTCAAAGTACCATAAGAGGTACTTTCTCACCCAAGTTAGTTACCACTTGTTAAAGTAAGATGGTGAACCTGGTCTCTCTTTCCTTCTTCCTCTTTAGGCTCCATGAGGCCATCTTCTGATCTAAGCTGTAGGCCAGCATGAGGTTTGTTTCTTTCTGGGCTTCCTCAGCTCAGCTGTTTTGTTCTCTTCAGCTGCAAACTATCAACGGCTTCTCTCTTTTCCTGGGGCCGCTGGATCAAAGTTGTCTCCCCTTCTCTGTCTATGGAGGTCTCTTTCTTCACGTGCCTTCTTCTGTGTATCTTCTTGAGTGAGTGTCTGTTTATATAGTCCACCAAGGGGGTAGGAACTCAACCCTGAGTTGCACCCTACTGATGTGGTCGAATTAAAGCCTAATCTTATGATAATTTAGTCAAAGACATCTCAACTGAATCTAATACAATCAAAGGGTGATAATACCCAGAGGAAGAGACCAGTTTACAAATATTATCTCTCTTTTTGGAATTCATAAATAATTTCAAACTGCCACAGCAAGCCTCCTCAAAGGATATTTTTAAAAATATGTTTAGCATTAATATTTAAGTTAGGTTAGGGAACTGCCGTAC
The DNA here is from genome assembly GCA_026826555.1 of Tolypeutes matacus. Taxonomy (NCBI): domain Eukaryota; kingdom Metazoa; phylum Chordata; class Mammalia; order Cingulata; family Chlamyphoridae; genus Tolypeutes; species Tolypeutes matacus. Next base: position 17,614,692 of record JAKSZT010054334.1, read on the forward strand.
GAGTTGTGTTAAAGAGCAAGCATCTATAACAATGATATGCTTTTAGAATTAATTTATTTCATGTAGTCAGATAAATTATCATATTATTGTGACTTGTTAAAGAATTAACCAAGCATCGGTTGGTGATGCCATCATGTAAAAAAAATCAAGGTTTTAATCATAATCATAAAAGAAGACATATCTAAGTAGTATGTAAAGAACACTTTTAAAAATATATATTTAAAATTCCATATTACATTTTATGTATAATGCAGGTCAGTGCCAGTGAATTCAGGGGTGCCAAGGGACATTTTCCCTGAAGGTAGTGCTATAATTCTCTTAATGCACAGTGCAGTTCACTGAACTTCTCTGTTATTTCATCTTAAATGCCTGTCATTCATGACAAGCAGTTTCAGAAACAGTGAGATTCTCAAAAGTGAATAGAATGGATACAATTTTCTGGTCAGTATTCAAGTTTTATTTTAGCAAGTGTTGTCTTCTGACTTGAGACTGTGCTGTGGTCAGCAAAATGATTATTCAAATTAGTCAGGAAACATTTCATATGTACAATAATATTTCTTTCTTTTTTTTTCCATAAAAGGACGTTGCCCTCTCATCTCTGTTCCCATTCCATAGCATTCTTGTTCTTTTCATTTTATGTATACTTATTTGTTTTCTTTACCATAAAGCTTTCTTTTCTCTATATTTTTTATTCTTTTACTTTAATCATCTATTTTATGACGACTGCAAATAACTACGTATTTTTCACAGTGCATTACCCCTCTGACCTCAAAACCACAACTAATAATGGAGTATTCTACCCTATCTTAGATGAGGGAATTGACATAGAAAGAGAGTTAATAATTGCCTAAAGTAATTTTCATCAAAAGTGTGCAATATATTCAAGTCATTGAAATCACAATTACCTGGTGAAAGTCAGAGGTAGTAATACAGAATATTTTATATATAATTCTCATTTATACGTTGTTGTGTGCTACCTCAAAATACTTCTTGAAATATTGCCCTTTGCTAGAAATAAAAGACTGTATAAAATATGGACCTGGACCTGCCTTAAATTGTTCTCATTTTAGTAGGGTAGATAAGACACAAGTATAAGTAAATGTAACAAAAGAAAGAAATAAGAATTTTGTATTAGATAATAAGAAGGGTAAAATAGCTTTTATCATGTAATAACTTTCTAGCTTCTTTTTAAACTTTACACATGATTTTATTCCAGTGTGGTTATTCAAAGCACAGTAAAAAGCATGGGAAATTGTGAACATATGGAGCATTTGCCAACAGTGACAAGATGGATGATAAGAATAATTCATGAACTGTTCTGAAGTTTTAACTCTTGTTCTGCATCTATTTTGTAAGGCAATACTATTAACATAAATAAAATCTTAAGACTGCATTCCATGATTAAACATTCAGTGAATTAAAAAATGAGGAAGTTGATATCATTTGCATGTGTCTCCAGGAACACCTGCATTTATTTCCAAGATCTTTTAGTAAGTGACAAACACAGCTGCTAATGTTGTGACTAATGAAAGATATAAAGTTAAAGTCATGAAGAACTGGTTACATTATGTATATTTCTACTACTTTAAGCACAAAAGAGAAGACTTTGATTTGAGTCTAAAACTTATATTAAATATTATATGGATAGTGACTCAATTTTCAAATAATAATATGTTTTTTGACTATTTCTGGAATGGTGGAATGTAAGCATGCTTACGCAGAACAATGCAGATCCTGTTCTTATAATGAAATATCCAGCTATTCTCAATAAGATGGAAAATTTTAACAGAGAAGATATGCAGCAATTAGTAATTCTGGTTAATTTTTGCTACTGGCTTTAGGCAAATAGAGGAAAGAGATTCTAACAAAATTGTTCCTATGCTTATCAATTTTTCAATTATTTACAGGATTATTGTTGACTTTAAATTTTAGAGGAAACATATCTTCAGTTTATAAGCTCAATAAACTTAAAAATTAATGTCTTCCCTAATTTTAGCATGTTAACAAGCTAGTTATTTGAATAATTAGAATACAATCTTTTAAAAATAAATTTATATTTCCTATCATCTGAGAGTTTAAAGAATGTGATATATGATGCCAATCAAATCTAGATATTCTCCTTTGGTATCAGAAAAAATAAAAGATCCGTGCTATTGTAATCTTAGTCAACATTGAACCAGAGGTCATAGAAAGTTTAGCTAGACTAGGAAAAGGAAATAACATTTATAGTGAAACAAAAAGTTATCCTTCTTCCCGAATACCAGTAGGACCTTATGTCCCATCCCAACATACATGTCCTTGCTATTTTATGTATTTTAACTCAAAAACTAGACTTGACTATTTTTGCTAATCTTCATTTAGATTTATCTATATATATTCAATTTCAGATGTTTCTTTTTTTTTTTTTTTCATTTTTCCTTAAGAATATCCTTTAAACTTTCCTTTAGTGTGAGTTGTGCAGTTGTTGTCTCCTTTTTCTTAGTCTGAAATTTTCTTTGCATTGCTTCTACTCCTGCATTATTATGTTGTTCATTTATATTTTTAGGTTGCAAGTTATTTTCACTCAGCTCATTGAAAATAGTACGCTATTGACTTTTGTCATGTACTTTTGTTATTGTTAAGTTAGTAATTATTCTAAGTGTTATTTTTTTTTTAAGTAATCTGTCTTCTCTCTCTAATTGGTTTTCATTTAGTCTTTTTGCCGTTAGAGATTTGTTGTTTCACAAGGAGATATATATATATATATATTTCATCTTGGTATTAACTCACCAGATTTCTTGGTCTGTGAATTGATGACTCTCAGCAATTTAGGAAAAAAAATATCCACCATTTTCTCCTTTACCATTTCTTCTTCCCATTCTTTTTCTTCTATTTATTAAAATTTCTTTTGAATATCTGTTAGAAGTTTGCTAGTTATCTCACTTCGTTTTCCATATTTCTTAAGCCCTCTTTGATATTTCTACCTCATTATACTTCTGAGGCATTTTAAATAGGATTTGGACTTATCATACTGTTCACTAATATTTTATTCATTTGTCTATGAAGATGATTTTACCTTTCTTCCTCCCCCTCCTCCTTCTTCTTCTTCTTATTTTGTGGTACTTCTAGCTTATTTGTTTAAAAAGTTGGCATTTTGAAAATAAGGTGCTTTACTTGTTTGTATGTTCAGGCCTGCCTTTTATTTCTTTAAAAATTTTAAACATAATTATTTTCTATTCATTATCTCATGATTCCTATATCTTCTGCTGATTTTGCTTTCTGTTGTTTTTTACCTTCTGGCTTTTCCCCATGGTGCTTTGCTTTCTTCTCTGGTTTTTAATTTTTGACTGTTAGCTCATAATTATTGGATCTTTATCTTAGGGGATTTGTTTGGACCTAGTTTATAGTGACATTTCTTCCTGAAAATTTGCTTTTACAATTCCCATTTCTATATGTTTTTACCAACAGAGGACCACTTTAAATTTTTAACTACATTTTATTTCAAACACATATGTAGAGAAATGTCCAGTTGTAAACCCTGTGAATATCAATTTATTACTAATTATCAAGAGCCTTTTCTCCTACCTACCTAGTGCCAAATTAAAGGCAATTAGGAAATAAGTTTATTTATGTTCTCTGTAAACGCTTTATAGTTTACATGCCAATTTGAATTGGAGTCTCTTATTAACCATCTAACTTGGGGCAAGCCATAGTCTATAGTCTCTGTCTTTCCCATGTAGCTTTCAAAACTAAACTCAAGCTCACTGGTTGTGGGACTGTACCCTTCAGATGAAACGCAGCTTTGGTGCTAGCTACTTCCGGATAATGGTACCTATTTTTTTGTCTTATCTCGTTCCTTGCTCTTTGGATGACACACTTATGCATTTAAAAGATAAATTATATGTAAATGTTATATATGATATTTATTTTTATGAAACATTTTTGTTGGTTTTAGGTAGAATAAAATTATTCAGGGCATATACAATCATGCATTTTGAATAATACAAAATTGAGTGTGTTAATAAATTTCTCAACAATTGATAAATTCCTGATTTTTTAACTTATTACATATTTAAGTCCTAATTATGTGAATAATAAATGCAGCACAAATATGCATGAACATAGGCGTATTATTTTTGGAAAACAGTAAGATGAAAACATCACTATAATATATTGAACTTAGAGCAGTGGAATAAAAAAGATGGTCAATGAATTGCTGAAAATGACTCTAAGAAAATGAAGTGATTTGACAGTATAATTTACAGTACATGAGTTCTAATCAACTACTGTCAATGTTACCAAAAGACAAGGATTTGAAAATGCTTGTCTTTCATAAGAAGAAATAGTCATAAAAAATCATTTTTTTATATTTTAAAATTTTTTTCATCTTTAAAAATCCAAAGTATGTACTCTAAAATCAAACCATGTTTTTTCTGTTGTTGCTGTTTTTGTTTTTATTTGTTTGTTTGTTTGTTTGTTTGAGGTACCAGGGCCAGGGATTGAATCCAAGACCTCATATGTAGGAAACCGGCGTTCAACCACTGAGCCACATTGGCTCCTGTGTGTTGGTTTTTCTGTTTGTTTGCTTTTTAATTTTTTTTTTTTTAGGGTACACTGGGGACTGAACCTGGGACCTCCCATATGGGTGGCAGGCACTCAACAGCTTGAGCCATAGCTGCTCCTGCAAACCATGTTTTACACATGATAAAAGACATAGCTACTTCTTATAAGAATATACATTTTCAACTTTTAATTATGACAATATATTCAACAAATTTTACTGAATATCTTCCCCATATGTTGAATTATGTTATAGTCTCTTACCATCCCAAAGATAGTAAAATTCTGAAGTTTAAAAGAAAACATTGATGTACATTAAGACTCTAGTTAGTACATTATATATTGATCTACTCTTAAAAAAATATGTATCTGTCACTTTTAATATATACCTGCATCAACATTACATAAGATTTTTCATAAAAAAATCTAACGAAAGCATTATTTATGCAAAAGTGAGGTAAAACAATGTTATTTAATCTGTAATAGATGTCTTTAATCTTTTATTCATTATATTTAAAAATTGTCATTGTAGTTTATTAGATATACTAAGTATTTTTAAATACAAATGTTGACAGTAATATTTGCAAAACAGCCTATGATTCCTGAGAGTACTATATTGGAAGGATCTTTTGCAAAGTTTACAATATATATGTTTTGGTCTACATTTATTTTTAACAAAATAATTGCCATTTTTAAAGAAACTTTAAGATGAACCAATAATCTTCAGTAAATAAATTTACTGATTACAAGAAATGCAAATTGTGTTAGTGCTTTTGTAGAGTTCTAGTAAAAAAAAAGATGACATTTGCTATATTAAATTAACCATAATAGGAGTTAGAAATCTATATAATAATACTTTAAGAGATTGATTTCCATTAGTGGATTAAAATAGTGAATGATAAATCCCATTCATTGATTATTATATAATTTTTTCTTTATGTACATGGAACCAAACTATAAGTAGAATGAAATGATTACTCAACTTATTTAAACAATGGATAGATCAAGTTAGATCTAGCAAATAAAATTGAGTGGGTGGTTTATCAGATTGGAACTTTATTTAAATTTGGACTGTTACTAAGAGACAACCACCCATCATTATTTTATATGAAAATAATATAAATAGTAACTGTGAGGCTAATGAACCATTGAAAAAAGGGGGAAAAAAGGCCTTACCATATTAAAGTTAGAGTTAAAAATTCTGGACCGTGCCTCTGCTGTTCAAGAGATTTATGTCCATCTTTTTAAATGTTATTATTCATATACATTTCTTATTAGTGTTCTGTTAATATAATAATAATTTTAATTTATATTAATTACTTAGAATGATTGGTGTTTTAGGGAATTGACCTTTTTTGAAAATATCAATTTTTTTTCTCAAAAATATATTGCACACTGCTACAAAACTGAGCTTAATTTAATCAATTCTCTTAATTTTTGAGTTCCTTTCACCAAATGAAACTAAAATCATCAAATCTTTGGGTTAAAGTATTTTAAACTAGAACATGGTATGCTTCTGCTTGATTTCCATTTCAAGGCCTGTTTGACAGATTTTGTATTAACAGACAAACCTAATAATAACTCTGGACCAATGTGCCTTTGAAATGAATCACAGGAGTGCTGAATTCCAATAACTAAAACTAGCACAGCATAACTGCTCTCGTACAGTGATTTCAAAATGAAACAGGAAATTTATTTCAGAATTTCACATGGCATAAGAAATCTCTCTTCTTTTAAATGCATTTATTAGGTATACTTTCAATAAATTGGTACTTTTTTGCTAAGTTCCCTTTACATTCATTCAGTCCATGTATATATATGTGTATTTTATTTATCTGGAAGGGTAATCTGAGAATCAATAACATTGTAGTTCAATCCAGTTTTCTTAATAAATACTTAATGTATTACATTATATTCCCAGAACACACTAATTAAATTCCTTTTCATTTCAGTCTGTCTCAGAGGGCTAAAGAAGCTCAAGAATATTTAACAAAATTCAACAAAGCAACTACCTGAAGTTACATTAACCTTGACACTGAAAGTAACTTTATTCAATCCATGTATGCCAGAAACATCATTATACAGTGACCTAAAAATGACAGTATTTCACTCTAACTGGAGAGGTTGTAAATGAATAACTATCATTTCTAACTCATTTTATGTATTATGTATTTTGACCTGGAATTTGTAAAGAAAAAACAAACACCAGTAGCAGCACAAGCCTGTTTTACCCAGGGGAAAAACCTAAACAATAGCTGGGTCTTTTCCTGATAATAAAGTGGACAGATAGACTTAGCTATTAGTGTAATCATTTATGTTTAACATACATTTTACAAATGAAACAAACAAATATATATATTTATATGTCAATCCCATTCTTCCATTTGATTTCTAGTATAGAAGCATGGACTCTTAAAGAGAAGAGAATCCTACCAATGTTTCAAAATTCCATTTTTTTCAGCTATATGAAGGTAATATCATATATGTACTAAATATCATGTATCAGTCCCAGTAACAATACTTTCTAATAAACATATTCCTTTTTCTTCAGTGTAATGAAAATATCTAAACTATTTAAATTAGATAAATATGACCATAAGTAAACTTAAGTCAGTTCTGTCTAAAGAGTTCTGGTAGGCCAGGATATGCTACCAAGTGAGCTGAAAAGTCTTTCATTTTCCAAAGATTTTTTATTTTTAAAATTTTTTATTAAGAATTTGGACCCAAGTGTCTACTGTTTGAAGAACACTTATACTTTCCATTCAGCTGACTATTCATCAATCCTCATTCCCCTGGGCAAACTGTTGTGTGATGGCAAAAAAAAAAAAAAAAAAAAAAAAGCTTTAAAGGATGGGTTCATCATTTCACAAAGCTGTACTAATAAGGTATTAAATAAACAGTTGACAGGCTTGAATGTATTAGTTTGAATGAACTTTTATTTATTTACTTTTACTCATGTGGTTACTTCATTTGGTTTGTCTGTTGAAGCCTCTGAAACTTTCCACCTCTGCTGGTTTTTGTTCTTTTGGCAATGGCATAAGGTGCTGCCCTAAATACACTCTTATCTTTATGGATCCAAATTGGCTGTTTCCCCTTTCACTCTCTCCCACATCTAATTTTCAAGAGTCACTTAAACTCCTGAGTTGTCTGTGTAGAAGCTGATCTTCACCACCTCTCTTCTCTCTGATTTAGATCATGGCTATTTCTCTGCTAGCTGGCTGTCCCCTGAACTGCTTTTATATCATTCCATCTGTGAGAATAAGGAATTCTGAAAGAAAAAAATGGGAGTTAGAGGTTGGATTTTCAAAAATGTTAATATTCATGGTTCTGAATGTTAGTCTATGAGGCATATTAAGGGTTTTGAGCAACAGAGTAGCAATTTTGATTTAGGGAAGATAAAATAATGGGTTTTTTATTAAGTTGAGAGTTGTTGAATGTGGTAACAATCATAGTAGGACATTGTTGAAATAGTTAAGCCAAAACATTTGGAACACAAGAACTAAGTTCGAATAAGAAGCAAAGATTAGATGCTCTAAAGATTACAAAGTGAAAATCTCTGGTCATGTTTTCAGTTGGATTTAGGGTGAGGGATTAAAAATGTAATTTTGGAAAGCATCCTCAAAAACAATGGTTAAAGTAATGGAAGCAGCAATATCATCTAACATAAAGCATGATTCTTTGTATTAGCTAACATGGAAGAAAGCTAATAAAATACATGGCTAATAGGACACATTTGAAAAATAGCATAGACTGCTTAAGACAACAACTAAAATAGAAAAAGATTATGTTTTGAGGAAAATGTGATATATATTCTTTTATGAAAATTTAGCTTCTTGACTTGTTCATTATCTTTTTCTTTTTTGTATTTTTAGCATTTATGTAGATATTCTGTATATGTATGAATGTTTTCTATCTTCTCTGAAGTGAATATCATTCTGTTAAATATAGATATGCATTTTTCTATATTTATGAAAGCAGAAAAATGTGGATTATAGGTAGTTGCAGGTAAAACAGTTCTGAATACGTATAGGAATCATTCCATACAAATTACTGAAGGAGACAATATTGCACACCAAATGTCACAAGAGAAAAATGCAGGCATGATCCATTTTAGCCTAAGAAGATAAGTGTCACAGCCTCTTCGTGACACTATCAATATAATTAGGTATCAATGAGGCATAATTAAGTAAGTAATAAACAGTACTACTAGTGAGTAGAATTTGATGGGCACGGTTGTGGGAAAGATAATCGTGGAAGTGCATTGAAGGTACGGAAATTGTGGATTAAGAAAGGCAAATCCTTCTCTATTTTTTCCCAAATACACACCATGTGTATTTCTTCTGGGGCACCATGGCAATGCCTGACTGTATTTGAGTAGCTACTCTCAGGAGAGGTGTGGAGATGATACAGATAAAGTAAAAGTTCCTGTTACTTTTGTTATGTTTTCTCAGGCTTGTTACAAAGGGAGGAATCTACCTGATCATAAAACCACTTTTCTGGATTTTTTGTTGTTATTGTTATAATTACCATTTTAAACAAATCCAGAGTAATAAAAATATTCTCATGCAGGAAATTTACTACTCTTAGTTCTAGATATCTTTGTTTATTTTTAAAATAATATATCACCACCTCCCTTAATAAAGCGGAAGCATGTAGAAAAAAAAAAAAAGTAAAATAATTCATATTTTTGTTTATATGTCTTTTACATTGTTCGAAAGGACATTTATCTTTTAGAAATAAATTGTTTGAAAGAACATTTATCTTTTAGAAATAAATTGTAAATTATCCACAAAAAAAAAGAAGCTTTAGATTACATAAATATCACATATAAAATATAAGGGATTCCCATATGCCCCACTCTCTCCCCCTCCCACATTTTCCCACATTAACAACATCCTTCATTAGTGTGGTACATTTGTTACAATTAACGAACCTATATTGAAGCATTGCTACTAACTATGGACTACAGTTTACATTATAGTTGATTTGAGTCCTTATAGCAGCATGAAACTTGTTTAATGAATATGCAGTTATATTCCAGAGCTCACATTAAAGAATTCAAAATGTGTTCATTTAGGAGTTAGTTCTGGACAAGTGAAAAAAAAAAAAAAGGATTTCTGCGTTAAGCAACTGAATGAAGTGGTTTGCACTGTTCTTTACATCACACCTCAAGGGTTATAATAGTGTCTAAATTTGTCAGCTCCAATTTTTCCTTTGTCCACAAATTCTCTATGCATAATCTGAGGATGCATGAGTACTCTGAAGTTGCCCCCTTTTCCGACTTCATCTCTGTAAGACTGAATTTTCTTTCTGTAGTTCAACCTAAACAATATACAGCAACAGATCTGATGCAGAAAGAGATAAAAGAATATCACTATCTTCTATGGAGACATTCATTGAAGATATTCCAAAAACATAAAACAATATCACTCATCTCACTAAAGCTTTTGTTTGTATCTATAAAATTTATAGATACATTTTATAAAAAGGATATTATGTATATAAACATGTAGAGGGTTTAATATTGTTATTTTTAATGAATCAATACATAATTATTTTAAATGGTTCTCTATTTTAATTTCTAGCTTGTAATTACAGAGCTAAAACCTACACAAACAAAAGGACTGTTGTGTCCTCAATAATTTTTAAGAGACTAAATGGGTCCTGGGAACAAATTTGGGGGGAATGTTACTCTAATCCATCCTGGACACTATTACCAGAGTGATAAACTTCAATTGGATTTCATCACACTGATAAGTCTCATGTAGTTTTCCACAATTTTCAATGGTGTCTTTCAATATGATTGATAAGAGTGGGAATATATTCATAGATGCAAAATGGCTCCTTTGAAATCATTGATTGACAAGAACAATTCTGTTCAAATCATCAGTTCATAAAGTGTCCCCACATCTTCTGTGTGCCCCAAACAGATTGTAATAATTTTGAATTAAAAGTTTTTGCTCTATCATGGAGTTTGTAACTACCAGTGCTATTGTTTGGGTATGACAGTGGTTGAAAGGGAAAGTCTAAGGTTATGTATATTACTAGAAGGAAAGCTAAAAACTGTATAAGTAAAACTTCTTGTAAAACACATTTTGGGTGATATTGCATATTTAAGGCTGTTTTTACAAAATATAAATACAAATATACTAGATAGAGGGAAGAAGAATAGTAGCTATGTACAGCAGGGGAAGCATAGAGAGATTGAGAGGTGATGAATTTTGATTGTTTTTTGTTTATCAGTATTATTATTGGAATAGTGTAAGTGCTCTAAGAATGATTGAAGTGATGAATGCACAATTAAGTGATTTTACCGACTATCCCTGTACAATTTGGATGTATTTATGCTTTATTAATATGTATCAATAAAATTGATTTGTTAAAAAAAAAGTTTTTGCTCAATCCAGTCTCTTTTTAGTATTGTTCATATCCTCTTTTAACACCTAAATTTTGACTCATAAATCATTTTCCTGATCTATATTCCACTCTACAAAGCCTCATTATGCATACAGTTCACATTGATCTCTGTTTCCTGAACACATAAATCACATTTGTTTGCACCCGTTCCTTTGAACTCCTAATCAAATGTAGTTGATTTCCCTTTTCAATACCTCTTCTTGCATGCATAATCATGAGAATCTCATGAATGCAAATGCTCAAATGTAAGCAAATGAAATAACCTTTACAAACATACTTACCAACAAAAGTAGTTTTATATTTAATAAATGATAAAATTCATTGTTTTAACTAATTTTTGAAGATACTGCTTCAGAACTTATTTGTCTTGCTTGTACAAACCAAAATGAGATAATTTTCTATTTTTAAAATTCATATTAAACTAATAGTACCAACACCAGCCTGCTGTCTCTAGTTTGTTGAAATCCTAGAAGGTTCTTCTTTCTTCACATCAGCCATGGTGCTAATCTGTAGAGTAGCTATAATTCCTAAAGTTACTTCTACATCAGGGAATGCAGTATATTTTTTGCCCTTGCGTCTTCTTCATATATTTTAAGATACAACATTCTAAGTTAGAAATATAAATAGAGTAAATATTTCAAAAAATATTTTAATTGCCAATAACATAGGGTAAAATTTGTATTCTCTTGTCTTTCTTTAATGAGGAACGAAGTTGAGCCTTTCTGTAAAATACTGAACCACAACATCAAGGTACATTTACAGCAGTGCATAAGATAAATTCACCTGAAATTGGAATGTGTTTGTGTTCACTGGAGCATTTAAAACGATGCACAACAGACTAATTTATTAGAATAAAGTCAAAGTAAATCTCAGAGGAAAAGACTACAATGAATAGCTTTCAGGAGTCTTCAGGATAAGGATAGAAAATATTGTACAAATATTTTACAGTCATATATTTATACCCCCAATTAAAAAAAAATGTTCTTTGAATTCAGTATCAGCTAATTATTTCAGTTATTTCCCCACTTAAAATAAATTTTAATTTCTAAGGTCTCTACTGCATTACAAGGTCATCATTTTATTAAGACACTCTCCAAGGCATCCTTTTAATAAGATTTCCTACATCAGATTTTATTCCTTGAAGCATTGTTTTCCAATTTATGCAATAAAATTCTAGCTCAGTCTCCTGAAATGTAAGTAGTATAAAATCAATCTGTAAAATTAACTTTTTAAAATAATAAACCTTATTTTTAGAGAAGTTTTAGATTACAGAAAAGTTACATCAAAATTAAATGGGATTCCCATACAACCCTCCCCCTCCCTCTTCCATATTTTACACTATTAATAAAATCTTACATTAGTGTGGCACATTTATTATAATTGATGAACCACTATTGGAGCATTGCTACTAGCCAAGGTATAGTTTACACTATGGTTTATGCTTTGCACTGTACAATTTTATATATCTTGAAAAAATGTATAATAGCCTGTATCTGCCACTGCAATATCAAACAGAACAATTCCAATGCCTTAAAAATGCCTTATGTTCCACCTATTCTTCTTTCCCCCTCCCCCTCAGAAATTCTGGTTACCACTATCTTTATATCAATGTAGCAAGTTCTTCCATTACTACAATAGTAATAAGTCTACTTTGGTCTGTGTTTTCATACCCCCTTATGCTTGTTCATTCCTCAATTTTGAGGCTTTGGGGATGATGTTTCCCACTCTGCTTCACATAAGGAGGAATTTAGATCTTACAGGGCAGAGGGAAGGAACTGTTTTGCTTGCAGTTGTAGATACTCTTTGTTTTTGGTGGATGGGAGCTGTCCACCATCCTCATTTTGTTAGTTGTCCTGGGTGAGTCAATAAACTTTAGAGTAGGTAGTGGCCGCAACTCTGCTGAGCTTCAGGGATCAACCAATATATGAGCAGACTGAAGACTTACATCTCTGGGACATATATTTCATGGGTATAGTTCTATTTATAGGTTCAAATAAAAGGGGTAGAAGAACCATGAGTAGGGAAATTACAAATGAATGTAACTACTATATTGTGGAAACAGATTATCGTATATTACAGGATAAGGCCCACCAATAGGGTGCTGATTTAATGGGGTTGTGTGCCTGTCTATAATGTTCAGACATTTCTAGGGCCCTCGGGAGCATCCCTCTTTGAGGCTCTGTTTACTGTGGTAGTTAGTGAGATCTGCCTGAGAAGTGCATAAGTGTAACATCTAAAATGACCTCCTGACTCACTTTGAAATCTCTTAGCCATAAAAACTCGTTTGCATTTAATTTTTCCCCTTTTGGTCAAGGTCTTTATCCAAATGCATAGCTGGTTAGCTCTTGGTAGTGATACCACAGAGCCAGGGAGGCTCATCCCCAGGAGTCATGTACCTTGTTGGGGAGAAGGTAGTGAGTTTATTTGCTGAGTTTGCCTAACAGAAAGGCCATATTTGAGTACAAGGAGGTTTTTATGAGGTAACTCTTTGGCTTTAATTGTTATTGGGCTAAGTTTTACTTTTACAAGAATAAGAGTCATAAATACAAACAATATCTAAGGCTTGGAAAATTGGTCTGTTTTCTTTTACAAGGCATTGCCTATATACTCCAGAGATTTTTGCCACTCTCTTTGAGAAAGTAGCAGGACTCTCCAGGGTGGGAGTTTAGAATTTTGTTGGTTATTGTGTGGGTCCCCACCCACCAACAAAACACCCTATGATCCCTTGAATACAATCATTTTCCATAGAAGCATGCCCCAGGTGACCCACTCCCCTCACATACCCCCAACCGCACCACCCTTGCAACAGTGCCACTCCCCTGCCATAGATTCTGCAAGAACACTCCCACCATTATATTCTCAACCACAGTATTCACCCTTCCTGGAGTTCACTAAGCCATTCACCTATTCCTTCATCCAGCCCTCTCCCGTGCTCCAAGGATTACCCAAACCACCCCCCAATCCCACTCCAACTCCCACTCAACACCGTCCACCCCACTCATATCAGTGCACCACCTTTATCCCCATCCACTCTCAAACAGCCACCATATATTTTGCCGAGATTGAGCATTGGCTTACCACTCTCTACTCCGTTTATATCTCCTAGTAAATCTATCTTCCAGGCTCTACCTCTGTTAGTGTCCTCAATATCCTTAGTTCACTTAGTTCACTTTTAAGCTGTTTCACTTTTATTCCTCTATATCCTTTCCAACACTTGTGGGTCTTTATTTTTATTTATTTTTATTTGCAGCCAGTCTAGTAAGTGTAAAATGATATCTCATTGTAGTTTTGATATGCATTTCCCTAATAGCTCATGATGTTGAGCATGTTTTCAGATGTTTTTTAGCCATTTGTATTACCTCTTTGGAAAAGTCTCTATTCAAATCTCTTGCCCATTTTATAAATGGATTGTTCATCTTTTTATTATTGAGATGTAATATTTCTTTATATATGCTGGATATTAGACCTTTATTGGATAAATGGTTCCCAAATAATTTCTCCCACTAAGTAGGCTGCTTCTTCACTTCCTTGACAAACTCCTTTGAAGCACAAATATTTTTCATTTTGAGGCGGTCCCATTTATATGTTTTTTCTTTCATTGCTTGTGATTTGGGTGTAAAATTTATGAAACTATTTCCTACTACTAGATCTCATAGATGCTTTCCTACATTATCTTCTGGAGCTTTATGGTCTTGGATCTTACATTTAGGTCTTTGATACATCTTGAGTCAATTTTTGTATAGGGCATGTGATGATGATCCTCTTTCATTCTTTTGGATATGGATATTCAGTTTGCCTAAGAGACCATTTTGTCCCAGGTAAGTGGACTTGGTGGCCTTGTCAAATATCGGTTGGATGTATATATGTGAGTCTATATCAGAAATCTCAGTTTGGTTCCCTTGGTCAGTATGTCTATCCTTGTGCCAATACCATGCAGTTTTGACCACTGTAGCTTTGTAATATGTTTTAAAGTCAAGTAGCATGATTCCTCCAATTTCATTTGTCTTTTTCAAGATGTTTGTGGCTATTCAGCTGCCCTTGCCTTTCAAAATAAATTTTATAATTAGCCTTTCCAGTTCAGTAAAAAATGCTGTTGAAACTTTTATTGGGATTGCATTGAATCTGTAAATCAATTTGGGTAGGATAGACATTTTAATGATATTTAGTCTTCCAACTCGTGTACATAGAATATCCTTCCACTTATTTATGTCTTCTTTGATTTTCTTTAACAATGTTATTTAGTTTTCTGTGTACAAGTCCTTAACATCCTTAGTTAAGTTTATTCCTAGATATTTCATTCATTAGTTGTTATTGTTAATGGAATTTTTTTCTTGATTTTGTCCTCAGATTGCTCATTATTAGTGTAGAGAAATGCTACTGATTTTTGCACGCTGATCTTCTATCCTGCCACTTTATTGAACTCATTTATCAGCTCAAGAAGCTTTGTTGTGGATATTTTGGGACTTTTTTCATACAGTATCAAATCATATGCAAATAGTGAAAATTTTACTTCCTACTTTCCAATTTGTGTTCCTTTTATTTCCTTTTCTTGCCTAAGTGCTCAGGCAAGTACTTATAATAAAATGTTAAATAAGTGTGGTGACAGTGGGCATCCTTGTCTTATTCCAGATCTTAGATGGAAAGCCTTTAGCTTTTCACCATTGAGTATAATGTTTGCTTTCAGTTTTTTGTATATATCCTTTATCAAGTTGGGGAAGTTTCCTTCTATTCTATCTTTCAAACTGTTTTTAACAAGAAAATCTGTTGTGTCTTATCGAATGCCTTTCTTGCATCGATACAGATGATTATGTGATTTTTTTTCCCTTGATCTGTTAGTGTGGTAGAGTACAATGATTGATTTTCTTATGTTGAGCCATTCTTGCATACCTGGAATAAACCACACTTGATCATGTTGTTTAATTCATTTGATTTGTTCTTAGATATGATTAGCTAGTATTTCTTTGAGGATTTTTACATCAAGTTCATTAGAAAGCTTGGTCTGTAGTTTTCTTGTGGCATATTTATGTGGCTTTGGTATTAGGATGATGTTTACATTATAGAATGAGTTTGGTAATGTTCCCTTCTCTTCAATTTTTTTAAAGAGTTTGAGCAGGATTGGTTAGTTCTTTCTAGAATGATTGGTAGAATTCACCTGTGAATTCATCTAGTTCTGTGATTTTCTGGGTTGAGAGGTTTGTGATGACTAGTTCATTCTCACTACTTGTGATTGTTCAATTGAGTTCTTCTATTTCTTCTTTCATCAATGTAGGTTCCTTGTGTGTTTTTAGAAATTCATCCATTTCATGTAAAACATCCATCTTATTGGCATACAATTTTTCAAAGTGTCGTTTTATGATACTCTTTATTTTTTTGGTATCAAAGGTGATATTCTCTTTCTCATTTCTGATTTTAATATTTGCATCATCTCTTTTTTTCTTTGTTTATATAGCCAAGGGTTGGTCAGTTTCATTAATCTTCTTAAAGAACCAGCTTTCCATTTTCCTAATTTTTTCTAGTGTTATTTTTATTCTCAATTTCTTTCAGTTCTGCTGTAATCTTTATTTCCTTCCTTATGCTTGCTTTCAGTTAAGTGTATTGTTCTTTTTCTAGTTCCTCATGGTTTGATTTTAGCTCTTTTTTTTTTTAAATGTAGGCATTTAGGGCTACAAATTTCCCTCTCAGCACTGCTTTAGCTGCCTCCCTAAACTTCTGATATGCTGTGTTCTTGTTTTCATTTGTTTTGAGATAGTTAATGATTTCTCTGGCAATTTCTTCCTTGAATCACTGATTATTTAAGATTGTGTTGCTTAACTTCCATATATTTGAGCCTATTTCTGGTTCTCTTCCCCTTATTAATTTCTAGCTTTATTCTATGGTGGTTTGAGAAATTGTTTTATATAATTTCAATCTTTCTTCATTCTTTGAGACTTGTTCTGTGACATAGCAATTGGTATATCCTGGAGAATTATTGATGAGGTCTCAAAAAGAATGTATATCTTGCTTTTTGGGGGTGTAATGATCTATTTACGTCTATTAGGTCTAGTTCCTTCAAGGTATTATTCAAAGTCTTTGTTTGTTTATTGACCCTCTGTCAAGATGTTCTGTGTAATGAAGATAATGGTGTATTGAAGTCCTACACTATGATTGTACAGGCATCTATTTCTCCCCTTATTTTTTCCAGTATTTGTCTCATGTTTTAGGACACCCTGGTTAGGTGCATGAATATTTATGGTTGTTCTTTCTCCTTGATAGATTAAGATATAGTGTCCTTTTATTAACATATAGTGTCCTTCTTTGTCTCTTGCACAGTTTCGCATTTAAAATCTATTTTGTCCAGTATTAATATAGCTACTCCTCCCTTATTTGGTTACAGTTTGCTTGTAAAATCTTTTTCCAAACTTGAACCTTCAACCTATTTGTGTCCATGTTTCTAAGGTGTCCTCTTATCATACTCTTTGTGCTGTGGGATCAGTGGTGATATCCTTTATATGTAGACAGCATATAGTTGGGCCATATTTCCTTATCCATTTGGTCTTTTGATTGGAGAGTTTAATCCATTAACATTCAGTGTTATTACTGGAAAGGCAGTACTTATTTTAGCCCCTTTTCCCTTAGGTTTATATATGTCATTATTTATTTATTTAGTTAGTTAGTTAATTTATTTAAATTAAAGAAGGTTTAGATTGCATAAATGTTACATAAAAAAATATAGGGAATTCATGTATACCCCAACCCCACCCTGTCCCACATATTTCTCCATTGACAACATCTTTCATTAATGTAGTACATTTCTTAAAATTGATGAACACACATTGAAGCATTGCTACTAACCATGGTCAGTATTTACATTATGGTTTACACTTTGCATTGCACCATTTTATAGATTGTGACAAAATGTATAATGGCTTGTATCTATCATTGCAAAGCAGAACTATTTCAGTCCCCAAATGCACAATGTTACACCAGTTCTTCTCTCTCCCTCCCCTCAGAACCTCTGATGAGCATTGCCTTTATATCAGTGTTACGGGTTCTTCCATTACTAGAATAATAATAATTCTACTTTAGTCCATAGCTACATTTCCCCCTTATGTTTGTGCATTCTACAATATTGAGGATTTGGGGATGGTGATGCCTACTCTGCTTCTAATTGAGAGTGGGCTTAGATCCCATGAGGCAGATGGAACTGTCTTGCTTGCAGTTGTAGGTACTCTCTGTTTTTTGGGATGGGCATTGACCATCATAATCCTTTTGTTAGTTGTCCTGGGCAAGTCTCATGAACTGGAGAGTAGGTGTTGGCTACAACTCTACTGAGATTTGGGGCTCAACCAGCATATGAACAGTCAGATTATGTGGCAGGGACATAGTCTGGGACACATATTTAATGGTATAGTGTTAATTACAGGTTCAAATAAAAGGGGCAGAAGAGCCATGTGTAGGAAAATTATAAATGAGTCTAACTCCAATACAATGGGGGGATAGGTTATCTTTGTTCCCAGGTAAGGTACACTGACAGGGTGCTGAATTCCTAAGATAGTCTGCTTTGCCTAGAGTGTCTTGATGTCTGTACAGCCCTCAGTAGCCCCCTTGCTTGAGGCACTGTTTACTAGGCAGATAGTGAGATCTTCTTGAGATGTGCATAAGCATAATCCCTGGAATGACCTCCCAACCCACTTTGAAGTCTCTTAGCCATAAAAACTCATTTGTATTTAATATTTCCCCCTTTAGTCGAGGTGTTTTTCCAACTGCATCACTAGTTTGTGCTTGGTAATAATCCCTTGGTGCCAGAGAGGATCATCCCCAGGAGTCATGTGCCATGCCAGTGGGGGAGGTAGTGCATTTATATCCTGAGTTTGGCCTAGAAAGAGGCCATAATTGAGCAACAAGAAGGCTTTAAGGAGGTAACTCTTAGGCAATGTATAATACTAGGCTAAGTTCCAAATTCACAAGAAAAGACTCATAAGTACCACCATCAATATCAAGGACTTGTCATACTTGTCTATCCTCCTTCACTGTCCATATAGTCTACAGATTCTTGCTACGCTAGTAGAGAAAATGGCAGGACTCCCCAGGATGGGAATTCAATATTCTTTGGTTATTGTGTGGGTCTCCATGCACTGAAACAGCACCCCATGACCACTTGAACACATTCATATACCATAGAGGTGCACTTCTCCCCACACCTCCCCCTACCACCGACATCCTGACATCCTGACATCCCACACCAGTGATCCTCCCCTGCCACAGTAGTGATCCTTCTCCAATCCAAAACCTCCTCAAAAAAGCCAAAAAATAAATACAAATAATAATTTTAAAAATAATTTAAGAAAACAAAAAAATACAAAAGACATTTTTTTGCATTGTGTCTTTCATCAACATCTCTTATCTTTTGTGTACCATGACAATTTCTTCGCTTTGTCTCCACAATGTCCTATTTTATTCACTTATTTTCAAAGAAGCTTTAGGTTACAGAAAAGTAACATCAAAAATATAAGGGATTCCCATATACCCACACCTCCCCCTCTCACATTATGTCTATTAATAACACCTTACATGATATGGTACATTTGTTACAATTGATGAACAAATATTGAAGCATTGCCACTAACCATCATTGCCACTAACACCAAATGATGTAATGCATCATTTACATTTTGCATTTTTATAGGTTTTGACAAAATGTATAATGACTTATATCTGTCATTGCAAAACCATGCAGAACTATTCCAGTGCCCTAAAAATGCCCTATGTTCCATCCCTTCTTCCCTCTCCACTGCCTCAGAACCCATGGTAACTACTGTGTTTCCATTTTTGAAGAATAAGGTGCATAGTTACATTCATTAATCTTGAGGGCTTGACATATTGGTCAGTTGTCTTAATTAGGCACTGCCTATTTTCTCAAGAGATTCTTGCCCCTCTAATTGAGAACATACCAGGACTCCCCAGGATGAGAATTTAATATTTTCCTGTTTATTGTATGGATCTCCACTCACTGAGATAACACCCTATGACAAGATGAACACTTTCAAACTCCAGAGACACATGCTCCAGGTGCACTCTATCCCACATATTGCCCTACTTCTGATTCCCTGCACCAGTAACCCTCTTCAGCAATATTTGCTAAAAGAATATTCCAAACATTGTAGATTTAACCACAGACCTACAAATCCTCAGAGTACACCTGGTCCTCCCTCCAGCCCTACCCCATTTGCAGGAATAGTGCAACCCAACCACCCACCCTACTCACCCTCACATTCCAGCACCATGGATGCCACTTACATCCCTGCACCTCTATACCTGTATCCACTGCCATACCAACCCCTTCCACCTTATCACAGGTTTTGCCCATATTGAGCATTGGTTCACCACACTCTACTTCCTTTCTGTCTCCTGATAACCTATTTCCAGATTCTAGCTCCATGAGTCTGCTCAAATTGCTTAGATCATATCAGTGAGGTCATGTAATATTTGTCCTTCAGTGACTGGCTTATTTCACTCAACATAAGGTCTTCAAGAGTCATCTATATTGTCACATGTGTCAATATTTCATTCCTTTTTACAGCTGATGTATGTACATACCACAATATGCTTATCCATTCATTTGTTGATGGACACTTGGGTTGATTCCAACTTTTGGCAATCGTGAATAATGCCACTATGAACATTGGTGTGCATATATTTGTTTGTGTCCTTGCTTCCAAGGTATATACCCAGCAATGGAATTGCCAGATCATATGGCAGTTCTATAATTAGCTTCCTGAAGAACCACAAAATCGTCCACCACAATGGCTGCACCATTCTATATTCCCACCAGCAGTGGATGAGTGTTCCTTTCCTCCACATCCTCTCCAACACTTGTAGTTCTCTGTTTTTTAATAGCTGCCAGTCTAATAGGAGTAAGATGATATCTCATTGTAGTTTTGTTTTGCATTTCCCTAATAGTGATTTTGAGCATCTTTTCATGTGCTTTTTATCCATTTGCATTTCTTCTTTGAAAAAGTGTCTATTCAAGTTTCTTGCCCATTTTTAAAATGGGATGTTTGTCTTTTTATTTTTTAGATGTAAGATTTCTTTATATATGCGGGCTACTAGGCCCTTATCAGTTAAATGGTTACAAAATATTTTTTTCCATTGAGTAGGCTGCCTCTTCACTTTCTTGACAAAGTCCTTTGAAGCACAAAGGTTTTTCATTTTGAGGAATTCCCACTTATCTATTTTTTCTTTCATCACTCGTGCTTTGGGTGTAAAGTTTATGAAACCATTTCCTAGTACAAGCTCTCATAGATGCTTCCCTACATTATTTTCTAGGAGCTTTATGGTCTTGGCTCTTATATTTAGACCTTTGATCCATCTTGAGTTAAGTTTTGCATAGGGCATGAGATGGTGATCCTCCCTTATTCTTTTGGATATGAATATCCATTTCTCCCAGCACCATTTTTTGAAGAGGCTATTCTGTCCCAGTTGAGTGGGTTTGGTGTTCTTCTCAAATATCAATAAACTGTATATGCAAGAATCTTTGTCAAAACCATCAGTTCTGTTCCATTAGTCAGTATGTCTATCTCTGTGTCAATACTGTGCCGTTTTGACCACTGTAGCTTTGTATTATGCTTAAAATTCATGTTGTGTGATTTCTCCATTTTTTTTTTTTTTTTTAATATGCTTTGGCTATTCAGGCCTCCTTGCCCATCCAAATAAATTTCATAATTAGCTTTTCCAATTCAGTAAAAAATGCTGTGGTAATTTTTATTGGTATTATATTAAATCTATAAATCGATTTCTGTAGGACAAACATTTTAATGATGTTTAGTCTTCCAATCCGTGAACATGGAATATCCTTCCATTTATTTATGTCTTCTTTGATTTCCTTTAACTGTGTTATTTAGTTTTCTGAGTACAAGTCCTTCACATTTTACTTAAGTTTATTCTTAGGTATACGATTCTTTTAGTTGCTACTGTAAAGGGAATTTTTTTCTTGATCTCCACCTCAGATTGCTCGTTATTGGTGTACAGAAATGCTACTGATTTTTGCACGTTGATCTTAATCCTGCCACTTTATTGAACTCATTTATCTGCTCTAGAAAATTTGTTGTAGATTTGTTGATGCTTTTTACATATAAGATCATGTTATCTTCAAATAGTGAAGTTTTTACTTCTTCCTTTCCAATTTAGATGGCTTTCCCACCCCCTTTCCCTGAGATGGCTCCTTCATCTGTCTTCTCATTGTTTCCACTCATTGTCTGCTCACTGTGTCTGCTCACTGTCTGATTTTTGTCTCTGCTTGTTGTCTGCTCATTGTGTCTGCTCATTGTCTGCTCATTGTGTCTGCTCATTGTCTGCTCATTGTGTCCGCTCATTCTGTTCTCTCATTGTGTCTGCTCATGGTCTGCTTGTCTTCTTTAGGAGGCATCAGGAACCAAACCCGAGACCTCCCACGTGGGTGGTGGGTGACCAGCCACTTCAGTCACATCTGATCCCTGTTCTTTGTGTCTGCTTATCTTCTTTAAGAAGCACCAGAAATTGAACCCGGGACCTCACATTTGGGAAGTGGGTGCCCAACTGCTTGAACCATATCTGTTCCCCTTGGCTGCCTTTTATTTCTTTTTCTTCCCTAAGTTCTCAAACAGGTACTTCTAACACAATGTTAAATAAGAGTGGTGACAGTGGGCATCTTTCATATTCCAGATCTTGGATAAAAAATCTATATAATTTCACCATTGCATATGATGTTAGCTGTGGGTTTTTCATATATATCCTTTATCTTGTTGAAGAAGTTTCCTTCTATTCCTATCTTTTGAATTGGTGTATCAAGAAGGGATCCTGTGTTTTGTCAAATGCTTTTTCTGCATCAATAGAGATGATCATGTAGGGTTTTTGTTTGATTCATTAATGTGGTATATTACATTGATTGATTTTCTTGTATTAAACCATCCTTGCATACCAAGAATGAAACCTACTTGATCATGTTGTACAATTTGTTTAACTTGTTTTTGAATATGTTAGCAAGTATTTTTGTTGAGGATTTTAGGACACAGGTTCATTAGAGAGATTGGTCTGAATTTTTCTTTTCTTGTGGTGCTTTTATGTGGCTTTGGTGTTAGAGTGATGTTAACACCAAAAATTGACTTAGGTAATGTTCCCTTCACTTCTATTTTTTGGAAGAGTTTAAACAAGGTTTGTGTTATTTCTTTCCAGAAATATTGGTAGAATTACCTGTGAAGTCATCTGGTCCTGGGTTTTTCTTAGTTGGGAGGTTGTTGATGACTTGATGACTAATTCAATCTCATAACTTATGATTAGTCTGTTGAGTTCATCAGTTTCTTCTCTCATCAATGTAGGCTGTGTATGTGTTTCTAGAAATATGTCCATTTCATTTAAGTTATCCATCTTGTTGGCATACAAATTTTTCAAAGTATCCTCTTATTATACTCTTTATTTCTGTTGGATTAGTGGTGATATCTTCTCTCCCAATTTTTTATTTTATGTATGTGCATCTTCTCTCTTTTTTCTTTGGTAGTCAGCTAAGATTTGTCAAATTTATTCTTCTTCTTGAAGAACCAGCTTTAGGTTTTGTTAATTTTTTTCTAGTGGTTTTTTAAATTCTTAATTTCATTTGGCTCTGCTCTAACCTTTGTTATTTCCTTCTTTCTGCTTGCTTTGGGATTAGTGCGTTGTTCTTTTTCTAGTTCATCCAGGTGTACATTTATGTCTATGATTTTAGTTCTTTCTTGTTTTTTAATATAAACATTTAAGGCTATAAATTTCCCTCTCAGCACTGCTTTTGCCACATCCTGTAGGTTTTGATATGTGGCATTCTCATTTTCATTTGTTTCAAGGTAGTTGCTGATTTCTTTTGCAATGTCCTCCTTGACCCATTGATTGTCTAAGAGTGTGTTGTTTAAGTTCCATATCTTTGTGCCTGTCCTGGTTCTCTGACCCTTACTGATTTCCAGCTTCATCCCATTGTGGTCAGAGAAATTATTTTGTATAATTTCAGTCTTTCTGAATTCGTTCTTACTTGTTCTGTGACCTAGCAATTGGTCTATCATGGAGAATAATCCATATGTACTTAAGAAGAATGCATATCCCACTGTATTTGAGTATAATGTTCTGTATATGTTTATTAAGTCTAGATCTTCTAACATATTTTCTAGTTCTTTGTTTCTTTATTGACCTTCTGTCAAGTTGTTCCATCTAATGGTGATAATGGTGTATAAAATCTCCCACTATAATCATAGAGGCATCTATTTCTCCACTTAGTTTTTCCAACATTTGCCTCATGTAATTTGGGGCAACTTGTTAGATGCATAAATGTTTATGATTGTTCATTCTTCATGATAGATTACCCCTTTTATTGATATATAGTGACCTTCCTTGTTTCATAGTATAATTTTGCATTTAAAATCTACTTTGTCTGATATTAGTATAGCTATTCCTGAACTTTTTTGTTCATTGTTTTTATGTAAAATTGTTTTCCAACCCTTTACTTGCAACCTCCTTGCATCCATTGTTCTAAGATGAGTTTCTTGTTGACAATATATAGATGGGTCATATTTTCTTATACATTCTTCCAATCTGTGTCTTTTTATTGGAGAGTTTAATCCATTAACATTCAATGTTATTACTGTCTAGGTAACACTTGCATTATCCATTTTTCTTAGGTTTATGTATATCTGTATTAGTCAGGGTTCTCTAGGGAAACAGAATCAACAGGAGATGTCTGTAAGTAGTATAAGATCTTATAAAATTCTCTCACATGACCATGCAGGTGCACAAGTCCATATTCTGCAGGCAGGTTGCAAACCAGGGGCTCTGATGAAGGTCATTGATGAGTTTCCAGGAAACATTGGTTGTCTGAGTTGAAGCTAGAAAATTCTCTCTGAATGCTGAAATCACTTCCCCTTTTAAGGCATTCAACTGATTGGATAAAATGTCATTCATTGCTGACGGCAAACTCCTTGGTTGATTGTGGATATAATCAGCCATCTATGCAAAAAACTCACTGGCAACTAAAGTTTATATATATCCTCATATTACAATTCGTTTACTGCTTTTTGACCAAAATCTAGGCACAATTACAAGGCTGAGTTGACACATTAGCCTAGCCATCACAATGTCTTATTTTGTTTTTAATTCTCTTTTTATCTTTTTTGTTACTTACTAATAATCTTCCTTTCTATACTCTCTTCCAGCACTATATCTCCTGTTTTTTCCTTTCAACCTGCAGAACTCCTTAATATTTCTCAAAGGATTTTGTTGACAACATCTCTCAATTTCTGTTGATCTGTGAATATTTTGAACTCTCCTCATTTTTGAATGCCATCTTTCTGGATACATAATTCTTTACTGGCAGGTTTTTCTTTTATCACCTTAACTATGTCATACCACTGCCTTCTATCTTCCATGGTTTCAGATGAGGATAAGCATTTAATTTTATCAAGATTCCCTTCTATGTGATGGATCTCTTTTCTTTTGCTTCTTTAAGAATTCTTTGTGTTGAGCATTGAACATTCTGATAAGTATGTGTCTTGGGGTATACCTGTTAGGATTTATTCTGTTTGGAATGTACTGTGCTTCCTGGGCATGTACATCCATGTCCCTCATAAGAGTTGGAAAATATTTGGCCATTATTATCTCAAAGTCTCTTTCTGCCCTTTTTTACTTCTCTTCTCCCTCTGGGATGCACATAATGCATATGTTTGTAAATTTCATGTTTTCATTCAATTCCCTGGGTCCCTGCTGAATTTTTTTCCATTTTTTAAATCTGTTCTATTTTCTATGTAACTTTGTAACTATTCTATTATTTATGTAACTTTGGATGTTCTATCTTTGATTTGCTAATTCTTTCCTCTGCCTGTTCAAAATGCTGTTATATACTTCTAGAGTATTTTTCAATTTCTTGCATTGATCCTTTCATCACCATAAGATCTGTTATCTTTTCATGTATGTTTACAATTTCTTCTGTATGTTACCCCAGTGTCTTCTTAATATATTTTATCTCTTCATTCACTTCTTTTAGTTGATTAAGGATATTTGTTTGGATATCCTTGATTAGTTGATCAACATTCTTCATTTCCTCCTGCTTTTATAGTTTATTCATTAGGCTGAGCCATGTCTTCTTGTTTCTCAGTATGGTTTATAACTTTGTGCTTATATCTAGGCATCTATTTATCTTGATGAGCTTATTCAATTGTTTAGTTTGTCTTGCTAGTGTAAGGTGTTATTTTTGTTTTGTTTTAAGGGTTCTTTTAATACTTGGTTCCACATATTCTATATCTTTGTAGGTGTTGTGTTCAACTGAAAAAAATATTAGGTGAACAAAAAAAGGAAAGAAAGAAGAGAAAAAAAGAATAAAAAGGAGGGAAAAGAAAAAATAAAAAAGACAGAAAAAATAAGTACTGAGTGAAAATAACAAAAAATAAGAAGGCAGTACCTCTCCCCCTGCTTGGGACATAATTCCTGGGGATGAGACTCCCTGGTTCTGAGGGATTATTACCAAGCATCAACTAGCAATGCAACTTGACCAAAAGGGGGAAAGAGTAAAGACAAATGAGTTTATATGGCTGACTTCAAAGTGAGTGAGGAGGTCATTCCAGAGTTACACTTGTACACATTTCAGCAGAATCTCATTGGCTGCCAAAGTAAATATAGCCTTAAATAGCAGGACTCCTAAGGGCACTGGAGACATCCAGACACTATAGGCTGGGCAGAGAGCTCAGGAGTTTGACACCCTGCCATTGGGCCCTACTTTGGAGTTTATGCTCCCCAGTGTGACAGAGTTGGACTCAGTTGTAGTTTCCCTAATACACATGGCTCCTCTGCCCCTTCTATTTGAACATATAGATAGTACTAGATTTGATATGTGTATGTCCAAGAGACTTAAATCTTTGAGATTTCCATGTGCCAGCTGGGCCCTGAATCTTAAAAGAATTGTAACACCTACTCTCCAGTTCATTGGACTCACCTTGGAGGACATCTAACAAGGAGATGATGATGGACAACGGCCATCCCAAAGATGAGAGAAAGTCTGCAATTGCAAGCAAGATAGTCCCATCCATCTGCCCCATGGGATCTAAGCCCCTTCTCAATTAGAGGTGGAGTGAGTATCACCATTCTAGAATCCTCAGGATTGGGGAATGAATGTTGGACTAGAGTGGACTTACTGTTATTCTACTATAGACTTATTGTGATTCTAGCAATGGGAGAACTTTTATCATTGATCTAGAGGCAGTGGTCACTGGAAGTTCTGAGAAGAAGGAGAAGTAAAAACCCATGTAATATGGGGGCATTTTCAGGACTTGGGAATGGTCTTGAATGACATTGCAATGACAGATACAGGCCATTATATATCTTATCATAACTTACAAAATTGTGCGGGAGAGAGTGTAAACTATAATGTAAACTATAATCCACGCTTAATGGCAATGCTCCAAAATGTGTTCATCAATTGTAACAAATGTACCACATTAATGAACTAATTGTAATTAATGAAGGATGTTGGTAATGTGGGAAAATGTGGAAGGGGTAGGGATCGGGGCATATGGGAATCCCTTATATTTTTTATGTAACATTTATGTAACCTAAGTATCATTTTTTTAATTAAAAATATATTAAAAAATAAAATAAAAAGGAATAAAAAAAATTTTAATGAAAAAAAAAAAACAGGAAAAAATAAAATAAAAGACCAGAAAAATGAGAAGGGTAGAAATAAATGAAGACAAAACAGGAAAAGACAGAAAGGAAGATAAACAAGGAAGAGGGAAAAATGAAAGTAAGAAAAGAAAGAAAGAAAATAAGATGGAAAAAGAAATCACAGAAAAACAAAAAAATATAGGCTTTCCTCTCAGGCCACCTGCAACTGTCTCAGGCGTCCGGTGCTCACCAATCACCCCCAAGGCAAGTCTCACTGGATGAGAGAAAAAACAAAAATGCAATTAAAAAAAATAAAAATAAAAATAAAAAAACTCTGTCTAGGTTCCCCTTTTCAAGACTGCTTGCCCTGTTTCTCCCCTCCACCAGGAAGCTGACTTGGTGCCTGCTGACTCTCTCTTGGATTACCTCTCCCCCAGGCTGTTTAGGCTCACCTCTCCCCTGGGCTGGTTGGGTACCTCTCAGCCCACCCCAATCTCTACCCTGGTTTTTCTCTCCCCCAGGGCCAGGTGGGCACTCCTCAGTCCACCTGATCAACTCCTCCCTCTTCTCTCCCTGGAGTCACTTATGCACCAGCCTGGGGCAATCCTCTTCCCTGGAACCAGATGAGAGCTCTTTTGCATGCCCTATCTCAACCCCTCTGCTCCCTGCTTCCTCTCAACCTGGTGGGTGTCAGCTAGCACCAGCGCACCTGATTGCATGTGGCCTCTCCTCTCTCCTGGTCAGCTGAACTCCAGTTAGTCTGCCTGATCACACCCCGCCCTCCTTCTCCCCCTGTATCAGCCCCCATACCTAATTGCCCTGCGGCTTCCCTCCCCTGGAAAGCTTGCTGTGCATCAGCCTGCACACCTGGTTGCCTGTCCACTCTCCTTTCGCTTGGAGCCATCTGGCTCTGGTAGGCCAACCAAGTCACATACCCAGCTTGTTTCCCTCAGAGCTGGCTGGGCGCCTGCATGCCTGCCTTATCTCCCTTGGCCCTCCCTCTCCCACAGCCCTCTCCAATCACCCCAGGGTCCCATGACTTCCCTTATGCCAGGCAAGCCTACCTACCTTCCTGCAATTTCAGAAGGAGGACTACAGCCTGCCATCCCCTACTCTACCATGCTGTAAAATTCATTTTTAAATGTTTCATGTGACCCTTTAAAACTGCCAACACATCCCATCTGTCTTTTATTAATGCATTAGATTTAGTTTTGTACCAAGCACAAATGTATCTTATTTATAACATTTTCTCATAATTAATAAGAAATACTGAGTATTGCCTCCAAATATGCTCTATTCATATATTTTTGTTAATGTAATAGAACACCAATGCAATGGTTTCTTCTGCTTAAGTCAATGAGTTTTTAAAATCCTATAGTGATTATGTATTGAATTTATTCATCCACTACATACTCTGAGGTTTATAAAATGCAAGTAGATCAAAATTTTGACATTGCTCCACCTTGAACAGGCAATAGAGTTTGAAAGTAAATATACATTATCATAACTGTTTTCAAAGATGCATGCAATAAGAGTAAAGATATAAAACTTATTCATTTGAGGTCTTTTTAAACCAATACCTATCAGAGCAAACTTCTTGCAGAGTAAAAGAGTAATAATTTCTTCTTATATATGGCTTCAAGAGCTGTTGCTCTCATCTAAAATCTATACCCCCATCGCACTACTTAATTTAAACTGAAATTAAGTCTTTATAAAGATGCAACTCTGTTGGAGGTAAACAGAAATTCTCCTTCAGATATTATAGGATAAATGCTAATTTAATGAGTATAACATTTATTAATGAATTATAGCACAGAAGTAAACGTAACAACAAATTTAATGTATTACAGTTATATTTAAGTATGGATATTTGACATATGTAAAATTCAGTCTATAATCAAAATATTAAAAAGTGAAAAAGTGTTTTACATTTTCGTAGCATTTTTATTTTGTTTATCCTTAACAAATTAGTTGTTATATGTCACTTAGATTCTATAACTTTTAAACACTGTGCTTTTAACATGTTTTGTGTTTTTTTCAAACTTTTTTACAAAAAAATGTTAGTAGCCTCTGTTTTATCAAGCATATAAATTCATTTGACTGGAAGAAATTACAGGAATTAAAACAAAGGATATATGCAAAAAGTCTGTATTTATCTCATATTTTTTCAGTAAATATACATATATAGTCAATTACATATTTTTTTAAATAAAATGCTTATCTATTATATGAAATATAATACCTAGACCATCACTGGAGATATTCAAAAGCTTTATTTTGCCATGTAACCTATAGACTGTATAGAAATAGGCTACTTGGGATAGGAGGGAAATAATCTGTTATAAAACAGTAATTGAAATGAAGTGATTTAGGAATACTTTGCAGAGGCAGAATCAAGAAAAGTTGTGACTAATTGGGTGAAGGTAAAAGAAAGAAGGAGGAATTCAGACGTTTAAATCCAGGATAATTGCGCTGACTATCTGAATATCTGGAGATAGGTAACATATATATGAGGATGGAAATTATGTGATTAAGTTGTTTTTCAGTTACTTTGCTTCTTGTCTACTTTCTAGATGTAGATTCAAATAAGTTGGAAATATGGATCTCAAGAAACAAGTCACTCTAGACTCAAATTTAAGAACAAGATGCATAGAAGTGTTGATTTTTTTTAAGTAAACACATGACACATGACATTAATGTTTATTCTTTTGCAAAATATTAGAAAATATATATATTTTGGAACTAGACAGACAAAGAGAAATATATCAGGAAACAAAGAGAAAGAGATCATGAAATCCAATCTATTGAGAATGTCAGAACAAAATGGACTGATAAAAGCAAGGAGAGATCTATAGTATTGTATCAATCTGAATAAGTGCTACAAAATGCAGTATTGCTTGATGAAGTCTAGGGAGGACATGAACAACTGAAAATCTCCAATAAAGGCACTGAAACCTAGTCACCCAAATGAAGTGGCATATACAGACAGTCAAAAATCAATAAGTCTTGTATAGAAATATGGAGCTGGATACACAAGTTCATGCTAGGATCTCCCCTAGACTGCATTCACAAGAGAAGAAAGCAAGTTTTTCTGAAGGAGACATCCAAGAAAAGATCTTTACAGAGCTCAGTTTGTCAGTGAGACAATTTAGAGAGAGTCTGTTTGTTGGAAGAAGGCCAAAGCTGTCAATATGTGTGGGATACAGATAAGCCCATCACACTCTTAAAAGGCTAGAAAGATGGGAAACAATAAAGCAACAGTTGTTAACAGAATTTTATACTTTCCTGAACTACCATTTGAGAGGCATTTTCAGAGCCTACAAGGATTTTGGAGACAGATTGCTTATCTACAATCTCAACTCTGTCCCTTATTATCTACATGCCCTTTGGTAAATCACTTTTCCTCTATCTGAGATGCCTTGTGTATTAAATGTTGTTTATTTGTTTTTGTAAAATTAACTGTATTTGTGAAGATAAAGTTCATAGTCAAATTCCTGGCACATAGTAAGCACTATGAGAATGTGAGCAATTATTTTTGCAGTTTTTGTTAATGGTGTTCCTAACATAACAAATATTCAGTGCTAGGAGTACATGGATCCCAGACAGGAACAAGTAAGTCAAAAGGCAAGGAGAGATATTTCTTTAAGAAGAATTATTAAAATATATAAGATATTGAGAGGAGAGTCACATATCTTGGGAAATTATATATTGTGATTTAAAAAAACATAGTAAAATAATCAGTGGGAGAAATAAGGATGGAGGTGTCTTACTCTGGGGAAGTATTCTGCTGAATCTAGTGGTGGAAGAAGAAAGCCTTGCTGCTGTCACCAATATAAGTCTCTCCTTCTATTCTGAAGAATCACTAGAAACATGGGAGTTTAGAAAGCTTTTTCCCTTTGAATACTGCTGTATGCACTGTAATTCCAACATTATGTGCAGTCACTTTAATTCCTTCAGACTTTTGTCACATGTGAGGTCAGCTGGTGGAAGAAAAGAAATTTTGAACGTGGCATACTCTTGGATCTCATATCTTTAATACCTCCCAATAACATAAAAATTCCTAATGGATTGTTAATTTCATGAGAACATGTGTTAATACTTGGACATGAATATATATGCTTAGTGAAATATTTTCCACATAATAGATGCTCAACAACTGTTTTTGAATGAATGGTACAATCACAATTGAAATTTAACTTGAAATATACCTGTGATGCCTTTCCTTCAGAGATCATATGCCTTCCTATGTATTTTGTGTAGGTCATGACTTTGAGTTTCAGTTATAAAAAAAACTTATTCAAACTAGTTTGAGAGGAAAACAAGGTATGTTACAGTCACATATCTGAAAGCAGAAGGTGAATCCTTGCTATAGGCATAACTGGGTCTTGAAGTTCAAAGGATATCATTTGCTGTCTGTCTCTTGCTTTGATCTATTTTATATTTCAGAGAACAAGGGAGATTCCTTTTTTCCTAGAATCAGTAGCAAACCCCTGAAAAAAGGAGTTTTATTATTTATGCTAAGTAACCCTCAATCCAATCACTGTATCCAGAGGAAGTGGGGTAATATTATTGGCTAGCCTGAGTTATTCACCTGAAAAAGGGAACGGAAGGCAATAAGAATGTTAACACCATCAGTTGTGGTAGGCACAGTTATTGAAAGAAAAACAATATTGAGCAGTCAAGAAATAATGGAAGTACACTAAACTCTCTAATTTTAATTGTTTTCTACTATTTGCTATTAGTGGAATTCAATCATTTGTATTTTAATGTTTTATGTCTCTTTCATATGAATATGGACGTTTCAGATATCTATTGCTGCATAACAAACTACCCAAAGCTTAGTGGCTTAAAACAAAAAAAATTTAATATGCTCCTGATTTTGCATAAGGGCTCAACTAGACATATCATGTCTGAGCCACATGACAGGAGCTGGAATGGCCAGGGCTGGTGAATCCATTTCCTACATGGTTCCTTACTCACAAATTTGTTACCTACTTTTTTTTTTAAGTTAAAGATGAATTTTATTGCATCTTTAAAATGTCACAAATAGGTCTGGCATCTTGTTTCCACTGCTACACACCTCTTAGATTTTATTCATCAGCCTGCTGAACTGTTCTTTTTTCAAACATAGATACCATGCCCAATTTTCCTTATATCCTTTTTTTAACTGTTGTGGTTTGTTGAATCAAAGCAGCTAAATTTGATACAAATTTAATATTGTTTCCTTCAAGAATTAGCTCCTCTTTCTGGGCTTGAGATAATGAGCAAGGACCACCTGCCCTCATCTGAACCCTGTAAACATATTTTTTACCCAATAAATTTTAGATTTCAACCAGAGACCCACTCTCCTGAGTAACAACGTTGATGGGGAAGTGAGCATACACAGATCTCATCTTGTAATGGAAGCCCAGGGCTCAGCATGATGTCGACATTTTCTGGAATGTCATCAGTCTGGTCACTGAGAAAGGTCTTCATTCTCGCAGTAGATATAACAAAGAGCTGTTACCTACTTTTGTTTTCTTTATCTCATCATATTATCTCTCATTTTCTAAGGTCCATCTATGTGACTTTTTAACCTGTTTGTCTCAGGGTAATTGCACTTCCTATAGGATGCCTAGTTTCCAAGAGTCAAGAAATGGAACTTACCAGAACTTTTGAAGACTAGGTTCATTACTGATGTAGTATCACTTAGCAATATTCTGTTGGTCAGATTCCAGGGGATGTAGAAAGAGATTCCAGCTCTTGATTGGAGAGTGGCAAGTCATATTGCAGAAGAGCATGTGAGAAGACAGATATTTGTGTGGTGGTATTGGAAACAGAGACTGCTACAATAGGTAAATTAAACACCCCTCCCCTCTTTTTTAAAATCAAAGACCAAATATCTCCACTACTATGAAAAAGAAGATTGCATGAAACTTCTTGAATTCCACTTGGCTAGAAATCAGAATTTGACTACTTAAAAATTGTGATTATTCTTCTATCAATAAGAGTTATAACAGTTAATTATTTAACTATTAAAATTCTTAATGATGTGTCTATTACCATGAATTTCTTTTATAAAACAAATAATCAGTGCTCTATGTCAAAAGTTGATTACTGATTAACACCATGAAACCAAACAAGTTTCTTGATTGCCTTTAAAAGGCTGCTATTTAAAAGATCTCACAGTGTGTGGTTGGAAAGAGTACCACTTTAATGACAAGTCTTTAAAAATGTACACATGCATATTTTAAACCCATGCTTTATTTTTAAAAAAGCATAACGTAATAAGGATAGGCATATTTGAACCATAAATACTTCAAATATGTGAGTTTCACACTACGTCTAATACTGTTACTGTCATACTAGAGTATACAGTATAGTTTCTGTGGGAGTGTTAAAATGATTATGTCTGAAATGACAGAATTCCATTGTGAGATATAAAATAGGATTATTTGGTATTTTTGCTTCTCTTCTTCAAAGAACCTTTGCAAATATTGCCTAAAAACATTTTTAAACACACCTTTAAAATCTATAAATGTTTAAGGACTACAGAGTAAAAGCAGAATAGCATCAATTATATTCTTACAATTAGGTTTAAACCTTCCCTGTGCATCCAAAGGTTGAAGGAAATATAGATATACTACCATATATAGATATACTGAATACAGCTTTAGGGTTCTAGTAACTGAATTTAAATCTGTTTCACTTTTGTGAACTTTGTACTTCATTTTTCTTACCCTTAACAATCTCACTGTCAATATATAGATCTTTAATATATAAATATATACATCTCCTTACTTTAACATTTAATTGGAAAGTTATTATAAACCCTATACTTTTACCAAAAAAAAAATTAATATATTCAGGTTTTCCATAACACTTTATAAATATGTTAACTTTTTGTTTTCAGAGCAACATTTTGTTTCTCATAACTATAAATGCTAAGAAAATACCTATTTTTTCCTCTATTTTACTTCCCAGTTTTTTCTATGATAATCAATATGTGGTCATATTTCACACTGAAGGAGCAGAGCAATATGGAACTACTTGTCCTAAGAAAGCCTGAAAGAACATTGAGTAGTTATAGCAACCGTTCTTTTAAGCCTCCAGCCACATAGCAATTAAACTATCAAAATGGGTCCAGAAAAAATTCAAACCTTTCATAATTCAGAAACTGAGGAGAAGAGTGAAAATATTTGACTCTTTTTGTTGTTGTTGTTGTTATTGCTTTAGGAGGTACTGGGGATTAAACCTGTGACCTTGTACATGGGAAGGAGACACTCAACCACTGAGCTACATATGCTCACTGAGAGTGAAAATATTGATCTTGAAATTACTTGGAAAAACATAAGATGCAAATACTTAACATTACCACTAGTCATTTTCATTTTTAAATGATCATTCGAGATAAATTATGATGTTCTTTATCTTTAACAAGTTCAATTAGAAAAGTATTAGAAATTACTATAAATTATTTTAAGATGGTAGATAATTCCATAATTTCAATTATCCTATTGCTTGGAATAACCTTATATCTACACAAGAAAATGGTAGGGGCTGAAGGAATTTATTCTCGGTTTGATATGGATTATTTAAAAAAGAAAATAAATATTAATTGTGGATGCTAATCAAATTGAATTTTTCTCCATACCATAATTGAGTTTCTGAGTTACCTCCAGAAATAGATGCTAAACATTAAACAGTGCATTTATATGACATTTTATTAAGTTGGTACAATTTGTCTGGAGAACAATGCATCTAGATATAGTTGTCAGAAAAAATATCAATAGATTTGGGAAAATAGATGGATTATATATTGAAAAGTTTTTATCACTTGACTCAGAAACATTGTTGATTTTGATCTAAAAGAAATAAAGTGAAATTGGATGTTGCCTTAGGCAAAAAAATTCAGTCTTTAAAAAAAAAAATCCATTTGGTTACATTAAAAAATAGAAAAGACAAGCAAAGCTACATAAATGAAGTAAAATTTTTTTGATGAAAAAAAATGTTTAATAATGAGGAGAATATAAAATATTATCATAGTATGATCTCAAAAATATAGAAATATTTCCCTCAATTTGTGAGCTCCCAGTGTGTCTCTGTATGTGTTTGCACAATCATTTTCTCATTTTAAGATGTGATATTTATTAGTATCAATAAATATCAATCAATTGGCGACATGAGAAAGAATTAAAAATACTTGAAAGAAGTCTAGAGTTAAACATACATACTCTTTCTGACGATAGTTGTGTGTACTACATGTCCTGTTTAAACTAGAGATATGGAAACTGGGGGTACACAGAGTACACAAGGGAAATGTAAAAAATTCTTCTAGATTTCAAAAGAACAACTAAAATTACTTTAAAAAGTATTAAACAATAAAATACAAATATAATAGATAAATATCTAAATAAGGTAAACAATTGGAAGTCTGGAATAATTAGTTTCAAAGTTTTTTAGAAATCCAGGAGACCATAAATATTTTTATTTCCCTTTCTCTTTCTTTCCTTCCCTCCCTCCCTCCCTATCTTTCTCTCTATCTCTCAATCTACATACCCACCTACCTACCTACTTACCTAGACATAGAAACCATTATTTATCTCCAACAGTGTATTTCAGCATCTATGCCTTTATTCTTTCGAGAGAAGCTAGTTTCTCTGCCAGAACATACCACATCAGATGTTGAGGCAAGGACTACCTGCTTTCTTGAACAAATAGATTGTGTAATCTCTAAACACACACACATGTTTCTAAACTCATTAAAGAATAGCTCTGCTTTATTGGGTTGACCCAAAGAATAATTAGAGTATTTTCAAAGTTGGACAGTAAAGGTCCTTGTTTCTTCTTATGAGACTTCAGCCTCAGGCATTTTATTTTCATGCTCATTAGTTCTGCTATATCACCAATGAAAGAAGTAATTTTGAAAGGTTATGATACTCAGTATCAGTGCTTCCTACTATGATTCATGTCTACTTTTGGCTTATTCCACTGAGTGTTTTTAAGAATGGTGTAAGGGAGGGACACACTCTACCCCGTATATGAAATATGGGATGTATTTTTTGGCCATCCACATACAGACTATAAACTTTACTTATAGCATATATGGGTATGTAGGGTAATTATGATGATTAATTGTGATAAAGTAGGTGGCAGTGCTTAATAAACTAACACAAAATCCAAAAGTTGTTAAACATTTTTAAATCCCATTAGATAGACACGGATACAAGTTTCACAGCAACCCTTTGAAATATTTTTCAAAGATGGACAAAGTTGTTATCCTTGGATATATCACTTGTTTCCCTTCCTAGCTGTTTTATTTTCTTTACCAACATCTAGTTACTTCCCCTCAGTCTTTCCTGGTTTGTGCAAGAAGTCATCCACATCATTCATAAACTAATCTCTCCCAGTCAATGATGGAAAATTGTTCACTCTGTGTGGAGATAGATGTTGTTCAGAAAACATATAGTAATGTCTCCAGTTTTCATACCCTTAAACTCGTTGTGAGGATAGTATAATGTTCTCACTTATACAAAAATTATTGCATATTTTATACAGAGTAACATTTCCTACCACCTTCCTGTGCAGAAGCGTTTCCAAATATGCCATTAATCAGAACACTGAACAGTTTGAAGCAGAGCAGAACCTGAATGTATCTTTATATCACATTATATAAAGACACCTCAGAAACAGGATTGGTTGGAAAATATTACTTGACATAACTTACTCTCTAAAAACTATTTTGGCATCTACTGTGCCATTTGCCAGGTGCAGCCATTTTATTTGAAAACCCAATCAATCTCAGACATATAGAGCTCAGTGTTTGCTCAGTGTTTAAGCAACCACCTAGTTGTAAATTATATACCTATATATGAATATATTTTAACATTTTTAGTCCCCTAATGCAAGGCTAGGAAACATGAACAAAAATTAAAATAAAGACTTTTATCTTCACAAGCAACATGCAAATACAACTCTGAAAATTTCATATCCATTGTGAAAAACATTCATTAAAATAGACTGGTGTTTGGAGTATAAAACAAGATATGTAATCTCTCAAACTTAGCATTGGGGTCATGTACATGAGCACTGAAGGCAGAAGGCCTAATTGAAATCCTGCTTCTTCTACTCGTGTTAGGCTTCAAGGCAGGGCCTTTATGGATAACCAGAGATGGCATGAAGAAAATTTCAACACGAGAGTTACGCAAACTCACATATATTATGTCTGCAGAAGTAAGGAGTCAAGGTCAGTCCAAAGTGACTCAGACCGGAATCCCCGTGCTACAGGTTTGCTCTTGCTTAAATACCTAAATTACTATTTAGCATTTGCTTTGATTATGCATTAGCTTTTATGCATATGGATGATCATGCATAGCTAGTTATATAACTGTATGATTAGTATGTTCAGGAAATCATGCTTGCACATACATTGCATGATCAAAAAATGGGCGGATAACTCCATCCCTGGGTGGAAAATTTACTATGTTAATTAAGCAAGTTCAAGTGAAGACAGCAAGGGGCTTCATCTGTGCAGTTCTGGCCAACTGGTTGAAGCGGTTTTCATACTTCATTGCTTCAACAGGATATTCTTTGAAAAGCGGAATTTGGCAAAAAGAGAGGATTGCATCTCATTGCCTTCTAATTTACATACAATTATTTCCTTTGTAGCCTAGCAACAGGGAGAGAAACAAGTTACTTTCAGGTATTCAGTCATCCTACATCCATCACTTGTAACTCAATGAACTTGCTCAATATAATATTTTACACCCTAGAGTTTAGATCTGTAAAATGGAGTCCATTATATCCACCTCAAAAGGTTCTTACAAGAAATAAATCCGGTACAAAGTAAAGCACTTCACTCAGTGCATGGCCCAAAGCATTCATTCATTTACTATTAGTTATTATTATTGCTATATCTAGAGTAAAATGGTCACTTTTAATGCAACTTTTTGAAATGTTAAGAATGCAATTAAAATGACTGTTGGAAGATGAACATTAATGCTTTTCTTGTCAAATGTGATTAGACAATGGTAATAGTTAAGGGTCAATATAATTTTTAAGGAAGTGTCCATTTAGATTTGATTGAATTGGAGAAGTTACAGTGTCAATTACTGAACTCTTAATCAGATGACATTGATGTACCACATCATTTTGTTTTTTTCTAGTGAGTGATTGAAGGGTATTTACTCCTAAATACTGAAGAAAAATGGGTATAAGTATTTAAATCTTCAGCTGAGCTATACAAATTCACTCCCTTTAAATATTTAATTGCTTGCACAAGAATTGTCATGAAGTTAAAGTCCTTCTTTATATGAGAGCTTTCAATATTAATATTTCCTTGATTTTATTACATGAAATATAGTATTAAATTAAAATTGGTATATCTATTATGGATTAATACTCATGACTTACTACTTACAATATTTAAAATATTTTTAACTCCCTGTTATTTTTTGGCACTATTGAGAGTATCATAATAAAATTTGAGAATTTAAGGTGTTTTCATTTACCATGTTTGCTTTCCAATTTTTCTTTTATTAATTTTAATTTTAAGATTGATGATCATGAGATTTTTATTTAGAAATTAGTAATATGTTTATCTATACTGAGTAGCTGAATCTAATTAATGCTGAGTTTAGTATTAAAACTATCCAAACATGCTGTTTTCATTATCATTATTTAATTCATACAACATAATTTTCACATTTTTAAAGTGTGTTTTATCATAAGTTTTGTACATGTACCTTTAAGATCATCTATAATGTATTTAAATTTTAACCTGAGTGTCATAAAAGATACTATTATGTATTTAATTTATTATTGAATAGATTCAGTAATTAAGTAAAAATCCTTATGAGAAACACTATACAGAGAGGTAAAATAATGGAAGAGGCATTCTAAAAGTCATAAAAGTTGAGCTTACTAATTATTTTCAAATATTTCAGATCTTAAATATATGTAGTGTATTGTTATAACCCAGGAGATCGACCACACTCAGACTTTAACCACTTTTATGAAGTTTATTGAGCTAAGCCCGCGGGCGTCTGCAGCACCTCTCATGCAGGAGAGAACTGCAGCACCCAGGTTTTAAAATGGCTCCTTTTTATAGGGGGTTGCTGTCGCAGTTTGCAAGCAAGCGGGATAAACAGAAGCGGATTTTGGCAGTTAGCTAGCGTTTGCACAGAATGCCCTGATAGCCTGGGGCACAGCTGCAGGGTTGAGATGTCCTTGCAGGATTGTTCAAAGGAGGGGAGGTTGTATGCTTGTCTGTCCTTGCGAGATTGTTCAAGGGAGGGGAGGTTGTGTGCTTTTCAGATAAGACACTTAGGAGACAGTGGGAAACTTTTCTTTTCTACTTACTCTGGTTGCCATGAAGGCCTATGGGTAGGCTAATTTAGGGTTCAACAGTATGAGTCCAGGGAGAAGTCAGTTGGGAAGCTTAACCTGTCCTTTGCAAAGGTAAGATTGGTTAAGTGGTACTTTTAAGTGGTAGATAAAGAGACAGAAAAAAATTATATAGGCATTTCTGTGCTGAGTGGAGAGACCTCTAGATCAAAAGTAAGATATAAAATCAACTTATAAAGATGAAATTAGATTAGTGGTTATGTAGGGTTTAGGAAGGAATGCTAAGGGGTGTGGAGTCTTTCTTTTTGGAGTAATAAAATTGTTCTAAAATTTTTGAGATGATGAATATACAACATTGTGATTATACTAAAAGTCATTAATTATACACTTTGGATAGATCATATATTATATGAATATATCTCAATAAAACTGCTTAATAAATAAATAATTGTGCAAGAATAGCCAGAAATAGCTATATACAGCAGGAGAAACATAGAGGAATTGAGAGGGGAGGATTTTCTAGTTTGTTTGTCTGTTTTTGAGTTTATTATTATTATTGAAATAATGAAAATACTCTAATAATGATTAAAGTGATGAACGCACAACTATGTGGTTATACTAAATACCATTGATTGTACACTTTGGATGAATTGTATGCTTTGCTAATATGTATCAATAAAATTGGTTTGTTTAAAAAGAAAAATGTAAGATAACCCTTTGCACAAAACCTGCCAAATGATGAGGTCAAGGGATCAAACATTCAGTTTACTTTTCCAGAAAAGTGTTTTGGAATTTGGTAAGAAGAGAAAACAAATTGTTTAATTTCTCACTGGTACCCATCCTCAAGGTAATGGAAAACAGATAAATGTGATTCAATTTCTAGGTTAGGGCTATTTCTCATAAAATGAATTCATGGAATTCTTAGTTCCATTCAAAACCACAGATTTGACAACTTGTTTGTCAGGACCTTAAATACTAAAAACAAATTCAAAACGCAATATGTAAATCAATGAAAATATCAAAGACTTGGAGTTTGTGTGACGGGAATTATTTTTAAAAGCAGTAATGTGCTATTCTGATAAAGAAGAATGATTTATCAATGAAAGTGGCAAAAGTATGTACAAAGCAGAAGCAAGAAAATGGAAAAATTTCCAAGGTTGGCTTTGTATTCCTTTGATTAAAGCCAGCAACTGTGCACTGTGGTATTTTTATCACACAGATGCAAAAACATGTGGTTTTGTTTCCCTTAGTGTATATATATGTGACACACATATACTTTTTTTCACTTCTTAATAGATCCACTTGTATATAAATGAGACTTTGTGTAATAAATTTCTTTGTTAAAGTATTATTTTCTTAATGTCTCTTTAGCATTCTCTGTTACTTTACTTTCTGATAGATGATTTTATAAATATTCTTTATGCTACTACAACAAGTTTGAGGGGAGTAGATATATCAATGAATCCTTTCATGTTCTCCACAGCTGAAAATATTAATTATTGGGTTAAGTTCTTTAGTTAATTGACATGACACTGACTTTTCCAGGACCCTTTATTCTTCTCTTGGATTAAATGGAATTGGAATTCTATTGGAAAAACTCAGCCCTCCTTTAGTTCAAAACAGATAATAATGATGAGTTGTAAACTCATGTACACCCTGAGTCAAACTTTATATTTGTTTCTTTAAAGAGCCACAACGCAATATGGAGGTAGTAACTTGAAAGTTTGATGGAAAAATTAGCACTTCTTTAAATTTTCTGGCATTACTTCCCTGTAATCTAATATTTTTAAAATTTTGTTAATTTTTGAAGAACTTTAGATGACATAAATGTTAAATCGAAAATGTAGGGGATTCCCATATACCCTCCCCCTCCCCCAGTTTCCCCCATTAACATCTTTCATTAGTGTGGTACATTGTTACAATTGATGAACACATATTTGAAACATTGCTAATAACCATGGTCTATAGTTTACATTATAGTTTATACTTTGCAGCGCACAATTTTATAGGTTTTGACAAATATTTTTTATATATTTTGCTGTTGAAAAGTTATCTGCTGTCAAAGCAGAAAAATGGGTAGAAAACGAAATCTCTGATGCTCAAATGCTGCAGTCTGATGTTGAAAATATTCACCAGCTTTATTATGCCAGATCTTTGTAGCTCTTGGAAAATTAATAATGTGATTTATCCTGCATTGATAGGGTGATAACACATTTGAGTTTTATCAGTGTAACGGTCTTTCCTCAGAATATTGGTTGCTAGGGCTTTTGTGGCATGTCCTACTATGGCTCTGAAATAAATTCTATAATCCAAATTTCAAGCAGATTCATAGAAGCCAAAATCCCTTGTTGTTTTTGATTCATCAATAGATTGATTGATTTAATAATTATTTGGCACTGTTTTCCACAGTGCAGAGAAGAAGTCAAGTCCCCATTAAGAAATAACCAAGCATAGGGTGACAAATTAACTCTTTGAGGTATTACATTTTCAGATCATTTGGCATTCCCTTCAAAAAGTAGATGTGCTTTGTGAGGCAATTGTAATTAATTACAGCATGCACTATAATTTCAGGGACAAATTTTTCAAAATCTAAAGGTTTTAAAAGGATATGTGGGTGACTAAAATGGAAGAATAGTGACAGGTATTAGAAAATTGATATTCTACAAATTACTTGATATGTAATGTTACAATATATAAATCCACAGAATCCATATTCAAACATTTTTGCAGTTCATTTATGTTTAAATAAGAATTTATTAATTTAACCCTTTATTATTTATACCTCTTGATGAATTACAAATTAAAATAATATTTAAAAATTGATAGTACACAGTGTTATTTGTAGAATGATAGACTAAACATTTACATACATAATTTAGTTTATAGTTCTCATAAACATTTTGCTAATTACTATCAATAACAACTATTTACTTTTTTTTGCTTCCCATTGTAAACATAATCCTTGCCTGTCAAATTGAGCCAAATTCACTGTTCATCGTTTCTTTAGAAAATGTATGTGAAAAATAATATGAGATATGAATGAAAGATAAACCTAGAAACATACTTCAAAAAAGGCCCTTTTTTTTCTAAAAGATTTGTTTCATAAATTCCCCTAATTTTTGTAGCTTGGGGAACTAAGTCCCATTTTTATGTTTCTTAGATTTGTGCATAAATGTACAAATTTGTTTAACTATAAATACATTTCCCTGATTTTCATGGCTAATTCCTCATACATGTTGATGTACTATCAGTAGAAAAACTTTTGAAATTCCTTATTTTTTAAATATTATGTGACAGAAATCATTAAAGAAGTATCAATATATTTAAAGTCCCTCTCTTCTTCCCCACCTCAACTTTTTATCCAAGTTTATAGTAAGTTTCTATAAATATTTTTAAATGAAAGGAACAAATAATATGGTCTTAGGAGAGAAATATATACCAGAAAGAATTCTAATGCATTACACCTGAAATTTTTCTAATGGTGATTCTTAATCAAGAGTTAAATTCATGTAGATATGATTCTAATAGAGGCTGTCTCTTCCCAATATGCTGACAAAGCAGAGGAGTGTAATATGATAAGAGTAGGAATAGAAAGTGTGTATACAATGAAGATCTGTTCTGTTACTAAACAAAGGCCCTCTGGTATCTCAGGATAATGTAATAAATAACGAATAAAAAACTTTCCTATTACAAAATATAAATGCAAAATGAGCCTTCTTATTGCTAATAATCTCAATGACTGCCCTAAATACCTGTATGGATAAAATAATCTATTTTGTCCACATTTGAATATTTCAAAGGATTATAACCAGGGCTATTTTTCACAGAAATACATTCTTTATAAGATTTTTCTCTTTTGGACTAAATCCAAGGATATCTGTAATAAGATGAATTCATGAAGCCCAAGAATAAATAGTACATTAGAAAGCCTCCATTGTAATCACATTCTAAATTTCAGATAAATGGAACTGCAAAAATGCAATTAATTTCTCAAGCAACTAAATAAAAATGCAGTCAGACCTTATTGTATTTTTTTTCTTTAAACAAAATAACTTGAATTTTCCTCTCCTTGTTTTCATTCATTCCTTTAATGGGTAACTTGAATCAGAAATTGTTAAAAATTAATTAACCGTTTCTCTCAAATCCTTTACATATAAGTAAATATATGCTGCTTCAGTCAACCTTTAAACAATGTTGTGGACTGATGTTAAAATCCATATAGGTGACAAATTAAGTAATTATTTATAGATATACATTTGCATTTTTCTTTACCTCAATAGGCAAGCATTGCTAGGGGATTGTGTTAAATGATCAAATTACCCTATACCCTGACATACTTACCCCTTTACAGCACCCCATAATGTTTCAGTTCTTAATTTATTTTCATCATTATAATATAGAAGGAAAACAAACTACAGTATGAGAGGATTTGGCGCTGCTAATAATGAAACAGGTATGTGGGGAAAAGTTAAAGAAAATATAGTTGATCCTCAGGATACTTATTTTGACTTATGTCAGCAATATACAATGTTTTTACAATAGGATATATTTCATTATAAAGATTGCAGAGATTATATGGATCCATATTGTCTAAAATTCTCATTTCTGCCTCCATTAATAGCATAGCAAACTGTGCTTATGACATACTTCCCATCAATTCTTTCTATAATTGCCAGAAAAG
The DNA here is from genome assembly GCA_026826555.1 of Tolypeutes matacus. Classification (NCBI taxonomy): domain Eukaryota; kingdom Metazoa; phylum Chordata; class Mammalia; order Cingulata; family Chlamyphoridae; genus Tolypeutes; species Tolypeutes matacus. The sequence goes on from JAKSZT010054334.1 coordinate 17,659,279, forward strand.
AAAAAAAACAAAACAAAAACTATCATGTGCATTTATTATTAGACAAAACACGGATAGTTGCTATGGATATAACTTAAAGAAGGAAAACTTACTCTATTGGATTTCTCTGTTATCCTATTCATTTATTGTCAGAATAAAAGGGCACTTTTAATATGAAGCAAATTTCATATACAGCTCATAAAAAATGTGTTAGACTAAAGTAAGTTGAGGTCAATGTCCTCATGAGGTCAGTCTTCTTATTTGTTATCTTTTTTTTCCTTATAAACAATCTATTTTTGAGACTCAAGCATTTGAAAACATTCAAATTTTAAATATTACCTTTAAGAAATCATGATAATTGCTTTTTTGTGTGTGGTTTTTTTGTTTGTTTATTTGTTTGTTTTTTGAGGTACAAGGAGCCAGGGATTAAATGGGACCTCGTATGCAAGAAGCAAACATTCAACCACAGAGCCACATAAGCTTCCCTGAATTAGTTTTTTCATTTGTTTTGCTTGTTTGTTTGTTTTTTTTTTTTCAGGAAGCACCAGGAACCAAACCTGGGACTTCCCATGTAGGACGTGGATGCTCAATGGTTTGATCCACATCTGCTCCCAGAAATCATGATAATTGTTTTAAAAGCATGCCATGTAATGATATCTCTTAGTTAAGGGATCACTCATTCAGGTAACCTTTATGAGGTGACTTCTAAATACCCACTGCATGTCACACATCATATCAAGAGGGAGATTAATTCTTCAGCCTTGAGATCACCAAGGGTAATCCAGGAAAACGTCTTCTTTGCTGTTTTGACTTATTGAGTAATAATTCACCTACAATATATGTAAGTAAAGAGGCCAATGAGTAACACTCAGAAAATGTCCTCTTATCCTTTTCAGTCCCCTTCCCTGACCACTATAAGCAACCACTGTTCCGATTTTTCCAACATAGATTAATTTTGCCTGTTCTCAAACAATTACATAAATGGAGCATGAGATTATGCACTCTTTTGTTTATACCTTCTTAGTTTCTCTTCTTGAAAAGTAGTATTTCATTATATGAATATACCATAATCTGTTTATCCAACACTGTTCATTTCAATCACTAAATTGAGTGTGTAATAGGAGTATGGGCTAAGCAGAGCATTAATAAGGCCAAGAAGGGACTTTGCTGGCAGCACAAGGTTATATGTGCAAGAAGATGTTGAAGTTGCACCATTGTTTCCAGGGACTAAGAGAGATATATACTTTTGTTTTGTTTCGTTTTTTTACCAGGAGATCCCGGGGATCGAACCCAGGTCCCTCCATATGGGAGATGGATGCCCAACCAGTTGAGCTACATCCGACCCCTAAGAGAGATATATACTTTTAAGTTTTGACAAGTGGAGTAAATGGGCACATCTGGAAGGATGTTTGAGTGCCAGGGCAAAATTTAGCCACACCTCTTATTCTTGACTGTTAGATTACAAAAAATTAACAAATTTTATGAAATGTCTTCATATATTTTTAACTAATTATCTTAATAATACTTTTCTTATTATTTAATAAATAAACTGTATTTTTAACTATTCTACTTTGGTAAGAAAACTTTTGTACAATAACTCTTTATACGTGTCTCTTTTATTTACAATAATCTAGAAATCAAATTATCTCCAGGGAGTGGATGTGGCTCAAGCAATTGAGCATCCACCTCTCACATGGGAGGTCTCAGGCTTGGTCCTCGGTGCCTCCTGAAAATAAAGAAAAGCAAGTGACAAGAAAAACAAATGATAAAACCAATTTAGGGAAGCCAATGTGACTCTGTTGGTTGAGTGCCACCTTCCCACATGCGAGGTCTCAGGTTCAATCCCCAGCCCCTGGTAACTCAAAATACATAAATCATTACATAAATAAATACATAAATAAATAAATATCTCTATTGTGATCAACTCACATATTTAACTTATGCATATTATGAAGCAATCACAGAAAAGTGCTTCTGAATGTATAATTCCTTCTGCATTAGATAGTGAATCAAAACCATATGTCTAGTAAGAGAATTAATAGATTAATTAATAGAGTTACTACTGATTTATAACATTACAAAATGTTTTATTTTTGTTATGTTTTTGATATGTTGTCTTTTGATTTAAATTTCAGAAATAGCAAAATGAAAAGATGTTCCTCTCACATATTGACATGATAATGGAAAACATTCTGACCCTAATAAATGTCTTTGTATTTTTAGATATTTAAGCATAAATGGTAATGCAAAAATTTAAGAGCTTAGAACTGCTTTGGAGTCTGATATATTCAAAATTGCTGCTTCTTTCTAAATCACAATTTTAGACATTTATAGTGAGTCTAATTTTCTAGACTATAATAAAAAAGGCTCTTTGCATTTAATTATGTGTAAGACACAAAGGACTTAATGTGGAAGAGAAATCATATCCAATCCATGTAAAATACAAGGTTGCTGAGATACTAAGTTTGTTTCTATTTTGAAGGCAGATACATTCCTCAACACTACAATCCTCTGGGTATCTAAGGAGTGTTAATAATACCCCATTTTACCCTCTAGTTGCTATGTCTTGTGATATTATTAGAAAGAGAACATCGAAATTACTTTCATTTTGGTTAATGATTATATATAGTGTATAAATATATATGTATGAATTTATATGTATGACTATATTCTGCTATTCATTGCTCATTAATTCTTTCAGCAAATATTTATTGAGTGTATATTATATGCTCGAGACTATTATAGGGTATGGGAATACAGCAATGAAAAAACAGAAGACAAAACATATGATTTTTGGGAAAAATTAAGCAGAGTTAGGGACATAGAGAAGACCTGTGGGGTTTATCTGTGTGATGTTTTTACTTTATCTGTGGTTGTGAAAGAAGGCCTCCCTGAACTGAAGAAGTGAGGTAGGGAGCCAATTCATATCTAGGAAAACAATATGAATTGTTTTTCAAGCAGATGGTGCAACAAGTTCAATGTCACTGAATTTAAAATATGCTCACCATATTTAAAGACCAGCAAGGAGTGAAATGAGCAAGGGGTAAACTGAGGATCACAGAAAATGACTGAATGAGAGTGGGAAGAAGTGAGAGAAGAGAAGGTCAAGTAGGCCTATGCAACTAGATTTATGAAGCTGAGATCGGGAAGGCTGAAGATGAAGAAGGTTTGGAGTATTTGAATAAGGAGCTCCAATCTGGACTTACTAAATTTAGGTTGTTATCAGATATCCCAGTGTAGGTGTTGCAGAGCTTATTGTGCATAGGGTCTGGGTATAAGGAAGAGGTCTGTTTGAAGATTAAAGTTAACATTCATTATCATAGAGATGGAATTTGAAGTCACAAAAATAGATGAGATCACCAGAGAAAGGAACACAGAAAGAGAAGGGAAGATGTTAAGGGACTGAATTATGGTTTTGAGATCATTGTTAAGAGGTTGAGAAAATAAAGAAGGGAAGAATTAAGAGAGATGGTTGTCCCAGAAACCAAGTCAAAGAAGTGTCCCACATAAAAGAGAATTTTCACAGTAATAATAGGCCAATAAAGATAAGCATTGAGCATTGACCTGTGGATGTGGCAAATGAGCTGATAACCCAGAGAAGATTTGTTTCTGTGAGAAGTAAGGATGAAAACTCAGTTAGCATTGGCTCAAGAGAACACAAACAAAGAACAAGTAAATATATAAGAGGAGATTATCTGTAAAAGTTGTAGAAAAATGGAGAAGTAGCTAAAGGGGTATGTTGAGTCAAGGGGGATTTATATGATGAAATATTAATATAGCATGTATGTATGCTAATAAGAATGACTGACTAAAGATAAAAAAATAATGCAGAATAAGGAGGGGATAATGTTCTTGAGTAACTGAGAGAAAATGAAATTCCACATACTTATGAAGGCTGTAACCTTTGATAAAAGTAAGAGCAGTTCATCCATAGAAACAAAAGAGAAAACAGTGTATATTATATAAATGAGGTAGATTGATAGAGGTATTGAGAGTGCTGGGAAAATCCTCGATTTTTTTCCATTATCAGAGAAATCAAGAGCAAATTCTGTTTACCTGAAAGGTTCTCTCTAGCAAACAGAAAACTTAAATGGTATAATTGAGGATTGTTTATTATGTGCATGGTAAGAGATAACAAACAAGGGATGGATGAGCATCCCAAAGTGTATAACACTGGGGAACCATCAACACCCAAATGTCTAAAAGAGCAATAGGGAAAGAGTGATTATGAAACCTGTAGAGAAGAGAAGTGAAGCTGTAAAATGGAAACTGTGGCCTTAGTTAAAGGATTGCAAACCCATGATGTGGCATGAAGCAAATCAGAAGAATAAGCATTCTGAAACATATCTACCCTCACTCTCCAAGCTTCTCCTGGGTCATCACATATGTTGAACCCAATAGGAACCCAGTAGAAGCAGAGATGAAGTAGTCCATAGAAGTTAATCTTCTGAGAAAGAGTAAGGTGATGAAGTAAAGAATAAATCTGAAAAGGAAAAAGGAGAGTATGTAGTAGCACATATGGTGTAGGGAGTAAGTTGGATTTCATCAGGGTTGGTGATGATTCTGGCAAGTAAGGTAGAGAGAGAAAGAAAACAAGGAAATTGAGGATATACCAGAGAAAAAAAGTAATAATCAAACATGTACTCTGGTGAGAAAAAAAGTAGGGAAATAGGGAAAGAGAGTGTCAGTTAAAATCAATAAGGTCAATAGATTGTATGTTCTGGAATGGTTGAAGAATTGCTAGTCAGGATACTATAGAAAGTGATTAGGAAAGAATGGAGGTAGTGGCAAGAGAATACCATCAAAAATGCTTGAAATTAAAATCCTGATTGAGGTTATTGTTGAGTTCTATGACATGATGATGGAAGACTGTAGCTGAGGAAGAATGGAGAATAAGATAATTAGAGAAAAGGAAGTCCATGTTAGGAGAAATTATGGTATGAGAAGAAGAATCAGCATATAAATATTTGAACTACTGTGAATTAGGGCAGTTGTAATGGAATGAATCATGTCAATATCTCTATGGAATAAAGAGAAATAATATGGTGGGGTCTATTGGTGGATAGATCAAGGAAGTGTATAGGAGAGCAACTTCAATGCTGGGAACCTTCAGGGAGGAGGGAATAAAAATAATCTGGAAAGTGAAATGAAAAACAAGGAGATTAGATATCAATTTCCAGGATAAGTGGTATTAGAAATGTGGGATAGCATACTACCATAATTTGAGAAGACTGCAACAAACACTTCTCTAAGTGGAATGGGGTCCTCTCATTTAGTATAATAAGGTGATGTGAACATCAGAGAAGAGGCAACACTTAGAGATTGTGCTGCTGATGGAGTGTGAGTTCCACGACAGAAGTGGAATTGTTTTGTGAAATTGATGAGGGTTAGGATAAGAGGTGAAACTGAGCATGCAGAGATATAATTGAAGCTGAAACTGTGGGACTTGGGACTTCTGGTAGTGACTAGTGCAAAACAAAGGTGTAGATCACGATGGACTTAAGTACCTCAGCCATTTTGAAGGTGAGGCTCTGGGTGTGTGGGTGCGGCTAAAGAGGAGATTGTCTTGTCAAAATCTAAGATAATATTGACTATTGTTCATGTTGGTGTAGGAGCCAAGAGTAAGAGTTGGGTGATCAAGAAGTGCTAATTATGGGGACCTCCTTATATTCCTTTTTAAATTATCTTGTATTACAATATGAAGAAAAACAAAAACTAGTGTCATACAATGTAAGGACATTTTCTAGATGATGTTGTTTTGCTTTGGGGTTATATTTTGAGTGTGCTTTGCTCAGATATGTTTGTTAAATCGGAAATATTTTTCATTACATAATCACTATCTCATATATGATATTTCTGAAATATTTTTCATTATATAATATCTGTCTTATATATGATATTTCTGTGTCTTTCCAGGAAATAATCTACCATCTACTTCTGATGTAAGATACAATTGTCTTTGAAAAGAAGGGAGAGCAAAGAATAGACATATTTCTCCTTGGCAGAAATTAACAGAGAGAAATCGTTGTAAGAGTAGGAGCCTTGGGTAGGCAGGGTAAGTGATCTGTCTCATTGATGCTCTGAGTCTTGAACAGACTTTTTCAATATCCTAAGAAATTCTCTCGAGCAAGCTGACGGCCTTGCTCCTCACAAGCCTATGGTAAGACTAAAAGCAGTGGAGTTGTCATAGACTAGGATAGCTCACCAAGATCCTATCTGTCACTAACCATATCTATTTCCAAGAAACAGGTGCCCAGATTGAGACCATATACATTGGGAACAGTGATAGAATATGGGAACATAGACCATAGAAACTGCTATGTAGGAAAGGGAAGGTAGTATTTCAAGAGTCTGGGTAGTTGCTGCCATTTTATTTTCTATTCACAAATATAATAAATAGGCATATTTTCCTAAAGTGTTATAATTGAAATAATAATAATATATAATTAATATATATTAATAATATATATTCAATAATATATATTAATAATAATAATATATTATTGAAATAAATAATAATGTTTTGGGTTGACAAAACAGATTTGGATGAACTAGAAGTCTTTCTGTATCTGTCTACTTGCTGCTCATTCTCTGTTCCTGTTAAATTTTGTTCTTGGGGAGGGGCACGGTAGACGACCTTCTGTTTGGACTTTCATCTATATAAAAGCATAGAATTGGAATAAACAACTGTTGCATTTCTATATTGATGAAACTCCTTTCCTTTTTCTTTCTCTCCATAATCATCATGAAGAATTTAATTCAACTCCAAACAAAAATGTTATGGTCTATTTGACAACTTTTCTTAAAATAATTTGGACAGTTGGGATTATTTTACTAATAATTTTAAAAATATATACTTATCAAAAAAAAATATATATATATATATATATACTTATCAGTCCTTCAAATATTTGACCAAGACCTTATTCTCTCGAGCAAGCTGACGGCCTTGCTCCTCACAAGACTCTATCTGCTCCATCCTTTACCAGCCTTTCTTGAAACTGATCTTGCAACTGTGGGACTGTAGAGAAAAACAGTTCAGACTGAAGGGAAAAAAGGGAGGGGGAAGCAACTTTAGACTCTACATATTCTAACTATCTAACTTACCTCTAACCGCCCCCTCCTCTCTGCTGCCAGATAGCCTGTTGGTACTTTTCCACTGCACTTGCCTTGCCTATAAAATTCAAACAACCCTCTTTGTCTTTCCTGGAGTTGAGATCTACTTTCTCCCCTATGATTGTAGCTGTGAATAAAGTCATCCTTGACTGCTTGACATATTCTTGTGAAGTGCTTTTCTTTGGCACATTCCTTTCTGTTGCTAACAGAAATAAAATAGAAAGATCCATTTCAATCCTCCACATTCCTAATGTTTCATTGTTAGATAAATATGATGGTTATTTACTTGAATTTCTTCTCCAAAATGTTTATATGTATAACTTCACTAGTCTTGACATCATACCTAGTGATTATTCAAAATGACCTTGCTTTACATGAAGATGAAGGTTATGATTCTAAATATGATAATTCATTGGTCTTTTCAAGAACAAAAACAGAATAGATTCCAACACATTTACTGATCTATGCCACTTATGACATACATTATAACCAAAAATTACCCCCAAAGTGTCAGCACCAATTATATAAAACTCATTAGCATTGGTTTGAAATGATGTTGTAAATAGCTAAGCAGTTTCATACAATATAACCAGCACTTCCTTAAATTCACAATATAAGGTAGATCCATTTTGTTTCAGAATAGTTGTTTTTCTTTAATAATCAGTCAAATGATATGAGAAAGATAGGTGCTGTCTCTTTTGTTAAGAAATACAAATAAGAATGTTGGATCATATTGTAATACAATTTTGCATTGCCCAGCAACGAATGAAAATTCATGTTGTGCTTCCTCTGGGCAGCAATTAATATTGCCATTTGCGGGGAAGGGAGGGATAATTTTAGCCATTCAAATATATACATAGGGTATCTCATTGTTGTTTTTATTGAAATTCTCTATTGAAAAATGGTGTTGAGCATGTTTTCATAAGTTTATTTTTCAATATATTCTTTGGTGAAACATTCTCCACATTTTTGTCCATTTATAAAGGGGTTGTTTTCTTAGTATATTTTAAGGATTCTTTGTATATTTATTTATTTATTTATTTATTTATTTGCATTTGCTTACAAAAATGTTATATATATTTTAAGAGGTGCTTAGATTACCGAAAATATTACATGGAACCCCCTGGTTTTCCCATGTTGCCTACCTCCCACACCTCCCACCACATCCCACACAAACATCTCCCACAAGTGTGGCCCACCACCCTCAATGGACTTACACATCCTGGGGCCTTGCCACCAACCTTAGACCACAGTTCACATCGTAGACCACACTCTCTCCCACACAGTTCTGAGTGGTGTGTGCCGATTTAAAATGGCCCATATCCGTTGCCACAAAGGTACTCAGGAAAACCTCCAAATCCCAAAGAAGCCCCTGTATTTCAACTACTCGTCTCCTCCCTGCCCCAAAAGTGTCAAGTGGCCACTGGCTCCAACTCATTGTTATCATTTCTTCCATCTCTAGAATCACGATATGTGTACAACAGAATACCATCAAGTCCACTCTAGCCCATAGTTCTTCCCCCAATCCTGAGGGGACTGGGATGGTGATGTCCACTCCACCTCCAAGTGAGAGAGGGCTTATATCCCATGGATATGGTGGGTGGGATGATCCTTCCTACAAATGTATATTTAGATATAAGTCATTTATCAGATGTTGGTTTCTTTTAGAGAAGTTGTAGGTTTACAGAGAAACCATGCATAAAATACAGAGTTACCATATACCACCCTATTATTAACACCTTGCATGATTGTGGTATATTTGGTACAATTCATGTACATTTTTATCATTGTACTGTTAACTATAGTCTTTGGGTTTCATTACAGTTCACTGTCTTATATAGTCTTGTGTGTTTTTTTTTTTTAATTTTTATTACAGTATAATATATATACAGATATATACAACCTAAAATTTTTCCTTTTAACTACATTCCAATATACAATTCAGTGCTATTAATTATGTTCAAATGTTATGTTATGAGAATTCTGGGAAAATGGCATCAATGTAGGCAAGCATTTCTCAGCTCTTCACAAAAAAATGGCAGAGAAGGGACAAAAACCTATCCAAGTGAGATGTTTTGGGAATCCACAGAGCAGGAGGCTGCAGGGAATCATCCAGGAGGGAGTAGGACAAAGAGACAAAAAGCCTAAAGGAAAACTATGAGTTTCTCACCCTTGTGGCTGGAAAAAACAGGCAGAATCCCCACCCTTAAGACAAATAGCCTCCGTGGTACCCCTGGCTCTCACCAGACAGCTTAGTGGGAAGGAGCATTCCCTGGTAAGTAGAAGGATCTGGCACAGGGTGGAGAGTGGTTTCTTTTCCCTGGGTTTGGCCACTTGAGCACCCTTTGAATCTTGGGGAGGATACCAGCCAGCAATGAGGTGTCTCCGAGGAGAGGGGAGGGTGGATCTGCTCAGGCAGGATGTCATAACCAGCTACCCTGGGAGAGAGGAACTTGGTCAGTGAGGGGGCAGAGACAAACACTGAACTAATCTGGCCCCTGAAAACCACTAAAAGTCCAACTCACCTAAGGGAAACAGGGGCAGGAAGACCCAGATAAGCTTTCACAAGCCTATTTAGTTTGTAGGGCTGCTGTAGTGCTGTGAGGGAATTCCTGCCTTGCATGTACAAGGTTCCTTGTTAAAGTCCTGGTACCTCCTAAGAGAAGGGATCCAGCAAGAGATAAGGCACACAGCTAGCACCTGATGATAGGGAACTTACAGACTGAGTTTCTGTTGTTTTGTTTAAGGTTTTGTGGATATTTTTCTTTTTTCCCCCTTTTATTTCTTTCCTTTTTTCCCCCTTTTCCTTTATTTACTGAAACTGGATACATCACCTGTGGAGGGCAGGCTGCAGAGTGATTAATTGATGAGCACAAGAAGCCTGAGAAGTTCCCTAGGGGCCTAAGAGGGAAGGCTGTTTTTCCTGGGATGTTTTTTTGTTGCTGTTTTGTTTTATGTTTGTTCTTTTCCCTTTCTTTGTTTCCTTTTTTTTTTCTTTTACTTATTTTTTCAAGCCACTTTCTCTTCTTTCCTTCACTTTTCAATCTTCCGACTTCTGTTGCTTTCTTTCACTCCACCATTTCTTGTTTAGTCTTCATTTTCTTTTTCTCTCTCTCCTTTTTTTCTTTTCTTTTTTCTTCCTTCTATTCTAATTCATTCTTTTTTTCTCTCTCTATTTTGCCTCTTGTTGTTTTTCCTATTCCACCTTTTTTTATTCTCCTTCCTTTGTATTTTTTATGATTTTTTACTCATATTACTTAGTTTCCTAACTCTTGTATTATTATTACTATTATTCTTATTCTCTTCTTCTCTCTTTCCTTTTCTCTGGTCCTAATATTTTTTTTTTCAAAGAAAAACAGATGAAGGCAAAAATATAGAATAAGAGGAACCAAGTATCAAAAAGTAACCTTACCACACAGAAAGAAACAACAAAATAAAACCTTAGAGTAGAAAGAGAAGCTAATCAACCAAATAAGCCCATCAAGATAAACAGATGCTTAGAAACCAATGAAAAATTACAAGCCATACTAAGTAACAGGAAGACATGGCCCAGTCTAATGAACAAACTAGAAAACAGGAGGAGATGCAGAATGTGGAACAACTAATCAAGGATGTCCAAACAAATATCATGAATCAACTTAATGAATTGAAGAAGAGATAAGGATATTAAGAAGACAATAGAGGAACAAAATGAAGAAATTGTAAACATACACAAAAAGATAATGGACCTAATCATGATGAATGGCACAATGCAAGAAATCAAAAATACACTGGAAACACATAACAGCAGATTTGAACAGGCAGAGGAAAGAATCAGTGATGTTGAAGACCATACATCTGAAATCAGACAGATAGTAGAATAGATATATAAAAAGATAGAAAAAAATCAGCAGGGATTTAGGGATTTGAATGATAACATGAAACACTTAAACATATGCATCATAGGCATCCCAGGGGAAGAAGAGATGGGAAAGGGGGCAGAAGGATTATTAAAGGAAATACAGGCTGAATATTTCCCAATGCTTTTGAAAGACAAGGATATACATGTCCAGGAAGTGAAGCACAACCCCAAACAATATAAATCCTAACAGGCCAACCCCAAGACATATACTTTATAAAACTGTACAGTGCTCAAGAAAAAGAGAATACTGAAAGGAGCAAGAGAAAACAAATCCATCACATTCAAGGGAAGCTCAATGAAATTAAGTGCTGATATCTCATCTGAAACCATGGAGGTGAGAAGGCAGTGGTATGACATAGCTAAGGTTCTAAAAGAAAAAACCTGTCAGCCAAGAATTCTGTATCCAGGAAATCTGGAATTCAAAACTGAGGGAGAGTTAAAAAATATTCACAGATAAACAGAAATTAAGAGAGTTTGTCAACAAGAAACCTGCCCTCAAGAAATACTAAAGGGAGTTCTGCAGGCTGAAAGGAAAAACAGGAGAGAGGGTTGGAGGAGAGTGTAGGAAAGAAAATTGTTGGTAAAAATAACTTTTAAAAAAGAGAAATAAAAATAATATATAGCATACATAAAATTGAAGAAAATATGGCTAATGTAAGTAATTCCTTGACAATAGTAACATTGAATGTTAATGGATTAAACTCTCCAACTGAAAGACACAGATTGGCAGAATGAATAAGGAAATATGACCCATCTATATGCTGTCTACAAGAAACATAACTTAGACACAGGGATGCAAAGAGGTTGAAAGTGATTGGTTGGAAAACAATTTTACATGCAAACAATAATTAGAAAAGGGCAGGAGTAGCTATACTAATATTGGACAAATTCGATTTTAAATGCAAAACTATTGTAAGAGACAAAGAAGGACACTACATATTAAGAAAAGGGGTAATCTTTCAAGAAAAAAGAACAATGATAAACATTTATACAACTAACCAGGGCACCTCAAAATACATGAAGCAAACATTGAAAAAAACTAAGTGGAGAAATAGACACCTCTACAATTATAGCGGGGGACTTTAATACACCATTATCACAACTAGACAGAACATCTTGACAGAAGATCAATAAAGAAACAGAGATCTTAAATAATACATTAGAGGATCAGGACCTAATGGACATATACAGAACATTATACCCAAATACAGCAGGATATACATTCTTCTTGAGCACACATGGATAATTCTCCAGGAGAGACCACATGGTAGGCCAAAGAACAACTCTCAAAGAGTTCAGAAATATTGAAATATTGAAAGTAATTTCTCTGACCACAATAGAATGAAGCTGGAAATCAGTAAGGGGCAGAGAAGCAGATTCGGCACAAATATAGAGAAGTTAAACAACACACTCTTACACAATCAGTGGGTCATGAAGGAAATTACAAAAGTAACTACTGTGAAATGAATAAAAATGAAAACATACTGTAACACAGCTAACATCATATTCAATGGTGAAATTCTAAAAGTGTTCCTCTAAGATCTGGAACAAGACAAGGATGCCCACTATGTTAAGTACAATGTTAAGTACTTTTAACATTGTGTTAGAAGTACTTGCTCAAGCACTTAGGCAAGAAAAAAATATATAAAAGGTATCCAAATTGGAAAGGACGAAGGAAAAATTTCACTGATAGTAGATGACATGATCCTATACATAGAAAGGCCTGAGAAATCTACAGCAAAGCTTCTAGAGCATATAAATGAGTTCAGTAAACTGACAGGTTATAAGATCAATGTGCAAAAATCAGTAGCATGTCTGTACACCAATAAGGAGCAATTTGATGAGGAAATCAAGAAAAAAATTCCATTTACAATAGCAACTAAAAGAATAAAATACCTAAGAATAAATTTAACTAAAGATGTAAATGATTTGTATGCTGAAAACTACACAATACTGTTAAAGGAAATGAAAGAGGACCTAAATAAATGGAACAATATTCCCTATTCATGGATTAGAAGACTAAACATCATTAAGAGGTCTATCTAACCCAAACTGATTTAAAGATTTAACAGAATCACAATAAAATTACCACAGCATTTTTTGCTGTATTGGAAAGGCTAACTATGAAATTTGTTTGGAAGGGCAAGGGTTCCCAAATATCCAAAAACATATTGAAAAAGAAAAACAAAATTGGAGGCAACACACCACACGAATTTAAAGCATAATACAAAGCTACAGTGGTCAAAACTGCATGGTATTGACACAAGGATAGACATACTCACCAGTGGAACTGAATTGAGAGTTCTGTTATAGATCCTTGCATGTACAGTCAACTGATGTTCAGGAAGGCCACCAAGCACATTCCATTGAGAGAGAATGGACTATTCAGCAACTGGTACTTGTAGAACTGAATATCCATTACCCAAAGAATGAGAAACACCATCTCACACCCTATACAAAAATTAACTCAAGATGGATCAAAAATCTAAATATAAAAGCCAATGTCATAAAGATCTTGGAAGATAATATAGGGAAGCATCAATAGGAGAAATATTTGGTAACCATCTATCCAATAGGGGCCTAATATCCAGCATATATAAAGAAATCTTACATCTTGAAAATAAAAAGACAACCCATTTAAAAAATGGGCAAGAGATTTGAATAGACACTTCTCCAAAGAAGAAATACAAATGGCTAAAAAGCATGTGAAAATATGTTCAACATCACTAGCTATTAGGGAAATGCAAATAAAAACTACAATGAGATATCATCTTGCACCCATTACACTGGCACCTATTTAAAAAACAAAGGACTACAAGTGTTGAAGAGGATGTGGAGAAATGGGAACACTTATCCACTACTGGTGGGAGTGTAGAATGATGAAGTCATTGTGGAGGACAATTTGGTGGTCCCTCAGGAAGCTAACTATAGAGCTGCCATATGATCCAGCAATCCCACTGCTGCGTGCATACACAGAAGAATTGAAAGCAGGAACATGAACAGATATACACACACAAATGTTCATAACGGCATTATTCACTATTGACAAAAGTTGGAAACAACCCAAATGTCCTTCAACAGATGAATGGAGAAGCAAATTGTGGTATGTACATACAATGGAATATTACTCACTTGTAAAAAGGAATACAGTATTAACACATGGATAACATTGATGAATCTTGAAGACCTTATGTTGAGTGAAGCAAGCCAGGCACTGAAGGACAAGTATTACATGACTTCACTGATATGAATTAAGCAAACTGAACTGCCTTACAGAAATTAAATCTCAAAGATAGGTTCACAGGAGACAGAAAGGGAGAAGAAGGTTGTGAGCCAATACCCATAAAGACAAAATCTATAAGGTGGAAGGGTATAGTTGTGCAGTGGATGGTCATGACAGTGGTACAGTGATGCTATTGTTTGGGTGGTGCTGGTCTGTGAGGGGGATAGTGTGGGGAGGGTGGGTTGGGCTGTCCATGGAACTGGGGAGAGGTTTGGGGGATGGAGCATGTGAATTCTGGGGATTTGCAGGTATGTGGTTGAAACTACAACATTTGTGAATGTTCTTTTAGCAAATATGGCAGGGGAGGGTCAATGGTTTAGGGTGTAGGATGTGGGGGTCATGTGGGACAGGGCGCACCTGGGGCAGGCTTCTAGGGAGTGTGTGAGTATTCATCTTGTCATAGTGGGTTGTATCAGTGGGTGGAGATCCACATAATGTGTGGGAAGATGTTGGAATCCCATCCTGGGGAGTCCTGCTATGTTCTCAAATAGAGGGATGCAAGTCTCTTGAGAGCATAATGATTGCCTAATAGGGGAAGACAGGCCAGTATGCCAACCCCTCTATGTTGTTGCAAGTAACTATGAATCTTGTTCTTCAAGGACTGAAGCTTGGTGGTTGCCGTGGGTCCTGAGGGTAGGGGTAGGGAGGAATAGAGTAGATGGAATGTGGGGCATTTTTACTTCTATTGATTGGTTTTTCTATATGCACATCAGTAGTATACAGTTTTAATTATTGTATGTTAGATACTTTGAAAATCTGTATGACATATTATGCACCATTTATTATAAAGAGCTTTAGCCATGTTCACATCCATATATTAATATGTCATGAAGCTTTTTTGTTTTGCCAAAATATTTTGGGATTTTATAGAAAAAAATTAATTTTCAACTTTAAACTGATGTAGGTTAGCTCTTTGTTTATCTTATGAGCCAGATCCAAGTTAATCATATTCCTCAGTTCATGGCATACTCTCAACAGACCACAGGCTGCTCTAATATTCTCTTCTTTTTGCGAGTCTTCTATTTAATTCACATCTCTTTTCTTCCCATTGCTTTCCCTTTATTCCTCTTTCCTATTATTTCCCTTTGCCACCACTCTCACAGGTACCTGCTTTAGTACGTTTAATAGGTATCTTCCTAATCCACTTTTCAAACATATATCATAGAACCTTTGTGCCTCCTTCAAAATTACAAAACATATTTTGTGATTTGTTTTCATTGGTTTACTTTGTTTAATATGCATTCCAATGGTTAAACCTGTTTTCATTTGTGTAAGTCTAACTCATTTCTTCAATTGCTGCATGCTATTTATTGCCTTCTGTCCATTTACCTTATTTTACTTGTCCATCCTTATAGTAATGACAATGAGATTGTTGTAACTACTTGGTATCTTGCTGTGGTTCTGTGCCTCACACATCTCTAGGCAGAGCTGGTAAGAATTGATCTGTGGAACAAAATGTATGCTGGGAGTATATTGTTAGTGGTGACAGCATACTTAACTGAGGTTCTGTGAGATTGCTTTCCAGATCAAGTTCACACTTCTCTCAGCAGAACAGGAGGGCCCTTACTTCCTGTCATGTTTACCAGCTCTTAGTATCCCTGACTTGCTTCTTTTGCTTTTTGATGTGCAGAGTAGTATTTCATTGCTATTATGAATTTCATTTGCCTGAAAACTGATAAAGGTGAACATTTCTCCATGTGCTTACTAGACATTACATCATTATATTTCACTTTTTAAGAGCTGTGTCTTTGCATTGCTTGACCATTTTTCTATTAACTTTTTAAAGGATCTGTGTTTTAATTTCTTTGCTTTCAGAAATGACAATATCTCTTTCCAATCTGTCACACATTTGTCAGCTATGTTATGTTTCTTTAAACAAAAATTTTTTCATTATTTCAAGCTAATTTTTCTCTTTTTTTTTTTCTCTCTCTTTTTTTTCTTTTTTGGCCTCACTTAAGGCAACCTTCTGAAACATGGTTCAGAGTAATATTCTCCTGCATTTTCCCTCACGGACTTGATAGTTAAGGTCTTTCACAGGTATATTTTAATCTAATTTGAATCCAAGTTTAGATACAATATGAAATAACCAAACTTCTCTACAGATTAAGAAGAAAAATCCTAACTCTAGCTTCTATATATTATATCCTTATTGCAGTAATTTTGGAAGGAATCTTTGTAATAAACTAATCCTTCAGGAATAGTTAAGTAGAGTTTCCATGTTTGCTCCCCTTCTTCTGGGATAATTTTCTGTCATTTATATAGCTGTAATTTTTAACGATACAGTAATATTTACATGAAGAGTCTTCCCTGCATGTTCTTTTTAAAAAATTTCCTGGCTCTACCTTGACCATTATTTTCCTATATTTTCAGAATCAGCTTTTCAAATTTCCAACATAAATTTCCTGAGATTTTTATTAGACATGTATTGATTAACATGAGAATTGACATATTATATGTTAAATTACACATCTCTCTAGGAACATACTATATCATCCCATTTATTGAATTATTTCCATAAAGGTTATATGCATTCTTTGTTGATAAAATACTAAGTAATTCATAGTTTCTACTGTTTTTTTAAATTGAGGTTTATCATTCATACATGAACATCCATAAACAATAAGAATATATAGTATAAGTTGTGAACTTACAGAACAAACATGGATATCATTATACAGTGTTCCCATACATTACCCCACCACCAACACTTTGCATTATTGTGAAGCAATTGTTACAAACTGTGAAAAAGTGTGGTCAAAACATTAATTCAGCACCCTGTCAGTGGCTTTACTTTGGAATATATGCTCCCCAGTATAACAGAGTTAGACTCATTTATAATTTCCCTACATATGGATCTTTTACTCTTTTTATTTGAAACTATAATTAGCCCTATACTTGTTAAATGTATGTCCCAGAGACTTAAATCTTCAGTCTGTTCATGGGCCCTTTGAGCCCTGAATCTCAGCAGAGTTGCAACAACTACCCACCAGTTCACTGGACTCACTCAAGACAACTAACAAAAGGATGATGATGGACAATGCTCAACCCCAAAAGATTATCCACAACTGCAAGTGAGAAGGTTCCATCCATCTGCCCCATGGGATCTAAGCCCCTCTCAATCAGAAACAGAGTGGACATCACCATCCCAAAATCCTCAAAATTGAGGAATGAACAAATATAAGGGGGGAATGTGATAAGGATTAAAGTAGACATGATTATTCTAGCAGTGGAAGGTCTTGTATCATTGATCTAAAGGCAGTGACCACCAGAAGTTCTGAGGGGAGAGAAAGGGAAGAATACCTTTAACATGGGGCATTTGGGACATTGGAATTGTCCTTCATGACATTGCAATGACTGATACAGGCCATTATACCTTTAGTCAAAACCTATAAAAATGTGCAGTGCAAAGTGTAAATTATAATGTAAACTATTGACCATGGTTAGTATCAATGCTTCAATATGTGTTCATGAATTTTAACAAATGTACCACACTAATGAAAGATTTTGTTAATGGGGGAAAGTGAGGGAGAGGGAGAGGGGGCGTTAAATGGTACACCCTTATAATTTTTACATAACATCCATGTAATAATCTAAAGCTTCTTTGAAAATAAAAAAAGTTTTTTAAAAAGCTTAAAAAGAATCATTACTACTAACTATGGCCAATATCTTACATTTGGTGTAGTTTTCCCCCAACCCATTCAATTAGTGACACCCTGTATTAGTATTATATATTGGCTATAGTTCATGAGAGAATGTTGTTAATTTAATGGCATCTCATTTTATACTATATTTTCTCATTGGTAATTCCTGGTATTTGGAAAAGCTATTGAATTTTGCATGCTGACCATGAAAAATTGCTGAAGCACCTTACATTTTCTTAATGTGTATATCTAGATTCTTTTTGATATATCATGTTGATAATCCTTCTAAAAACATATGTCCCCTGGCAGTCCTTAGTACTCCTTTTTAGTTTATTTACTGCATTTTCCATTTTCTCAAAAATAATTTTTAACTTTAATGGTAAAAGCAGACATTTTTGTTCCTGTAGTCTTTAAAGAGAAAGTGCTTAAGATTCTTCATTGAATATGGTGCTCGTCTTTTAACTTTAGAACTCTTTATATATAATATCGAACTAAAGAAGCTCTTATTTTCTAAACAGTTTATTTATATCTTTAATTTTTGAGCTTTATGAAAGTATTTATTATACTCTATTGAGATCATCACGTAATTTTCTTGATTAATCTCTTAAGATTTTCCAATGCCAAATAATTTGCATTCATGAGATAAACCCTAATTAAATGCAATGAATAATGTTTATTACACTTTCAAATAAATTGACTATTTGTACCAGCATTATCAAACTCTGTTTATAAAGGTATTTTCCATACAATTTTCTTCTTATAATGTTTTATTGATTTTTATTATAAAAATATACTGGATTCATAAATTGAATTAAACAATCTTTTCCAAATTTTCTTCTTAGTAGATAAATTTTTGAGGGTTACAAATGATCTCCTTCTTAAAAATTTGCCTGTAAACTATTTGTTCTGAGACTTTTGTCAGGGCACATGAGGTCAGAGATGGGAAGTTAATTCCCATTGCAACTTCTTAAATGTTTATTTTACTATTCAAATTAGTTATTATTATTATAAGTTTTAACTTATAAATTTTCAGAAATTTATGCACTTCCATTTGAATTTTATATTTTGCAATTTAATTTTCACAGAATTCTATTATTTTTAAAATGCTGAAAAATAGTAAGATTTAATCATGCCTTCAGTTTATTCTCTCTTTACACCCATTTTTTTTTTTTTCATTTTTTTACTGCTGAAGTTTATTGTAATCATCTATAGAATAAAATCTTTAACCTCGAGGCCATGCAGAGCTTGTTTTACATATTTGTTTTAAGGAATTGTGTTTATTTTATTTTATTTTTTTTTTTAATTTATTTTTATTTTTTTAATATATATATACATATATTTTAAGAGGTGCTTAGATTACCCAAAATATTACACGGAACCCACTGGGATTCCCATGCTGCCCACCTCCCACACCTCCCACCACATCCAACACAAACATCTCCCATAGTGTGGCCCACCAACCTCAATGAACTTACACATCCTGGAGCCTTGCCACCAACCATAGACCACAGTTCACACTGTAGACCACACTTTTGTCTATCCTAATGATTTCCTCAAACAATGTTTTATTTATTTTGTTTTGCTATTTTTTCTATTTTAAATTCATAAATTCATTTTTGTCTGTCTTCTAATCTTTAATATCTTGGCCTTATTACATCATTGAATTTACTTTTTTGCTTATTTTATAATATCTTGCTGTTAATGCTTCATTCTATTGTGCTAATCTTTATTTTCTGGAAATGAAGACATTCATTGTTTCATGAACAATGTTTCATGTTTCATGTTTCATGTTTCATCTTTTCAGGTCTATAAAATTTATTTAAATAGTGTTACATCCCAATTGACCTGCAGAGTTTCTAAGTTACTTATTACTTTCTTATAAACGAAGGGCTATTTAGGAATGTGTTACTTTGTTTCCAGTTATATGTTCTAGTTTCACTTTTGTAAAAAAATTTATTAGCTTGCATTATTGTTGGGGAAGTTAGAGTGTATAGTGTTCTTTATTAAGACGTCCTCTGTGGTTTATTACATGTCAATTGGAGGGATAATTGTCATGCTTCTAAATCTAATGGCCAGTTTTTAACCTATTTTTCTTGACCTATAGATAGAATTGAAAATCCCCTTCTTTGAAGCATTTCTTCACTTGGTTTACAGTGTACCCTACTCTTTTGGGTTTTCTCCATTGTCACTGATAGCTTTTCCTAGTCACTTTTGTGGGCCTTTAAATCTCCAACTCTATACATTGTGGTGAATTTGGGTTTGGTTGTTAGTCTCTTTCTTTTCTTTTCTTTTCTTTTCTTCTTTTCTTTTATTTTTTCCTTTCCTTCTCTTTTCTTTTCTTCTGCTTTCTTTTCTTTTCTTTCCTTTTCCTCTCTCTCCCTCCCTTTCTCCTCCTGCATGCCTTCATTTTCTTCTAGAGGCCTTCCCAGTTATATGGTACTACTTTTTGTTTCTAATTATATGTTAATAAACATCTCCCAAAATGCTATGTTCATATTCCAAAGCCTACTCTTCACCTCCACTAGGATATCCTATAAGCATCCAGAAATTAACAAGTCCAAAACTAAGCTGCTGATATCCTGCCTTTTATCTCTTGTTCTACTTGTATTATTCTTAATCTCATTAAATGGAAGCTCCATTCTTCCAGCAGTCCAGACAAATATCATGGAGTAACTCTTTTTTTTTTTCCAAACACCACTGTTCCTAATACTTGGCTCAATCTTCAAAATAAACCCAAAAGCACACCAATTCTTAATACCACCATAATTATCACATTATGGAAAATATTATCATTTCTCACCTGGATTATTACAATAGCTTCCTGATTAGTCTCTAAGCCTCTGTCTTAGCCCCTGACAGGCTATTCTCAACACCACTGTCAGAATGATCCTATTAAAACACAAAACACTCTCTTGCTCAAAATACTCATGTCTCCTTGTCATACTCTGAATTAAATCTAAAGTCTGTAGATTTACTCCCCAAATCCCATTATAGCTCAGACCCTACTGTCTTCTCTCCTTTTTCACCAAAGCTGAAATATTTAGCATGTCCCTTCTTCTACCATAAAGAAAGTGTTATGTACTTTTTTTCTTTTTTTATTAGAGAAGTTGTGAGTTTGCAAAACAATCATCCATAACATACAGGATTCCCATACATCACCTCCACCACCACCATCTTTCATTGTTGTGTCCATCTTTCACCATGGGGTTAACAGTATTATACAGTCCCATGCTTTACACATTCCATCTAAAGTGTGCCCTCAGTGGCTCTTGATTTCACCACAAAGTTGTGCTGTCATCATCTCAGGGGCTATGTGCTTTTACTTGCTCTTTTCTTTTGCCTAAAATACTCTTTCACCACCAGTGTACTTCCTTGATTCCTTCAAATCTTTACTCAGCAGTAACTTTCTCAGTAAGGACTTTACTGTTCATCTCATCTGTAATTGAAACTTCCCTACTTTACTTTTCTTCTCATGTCTTATCAGCTGATATATCACCAATATTATTCAAATAGTTTATTTATCAATAGGCAACCCCCTATTTAATGCAAATTAAATGGGGGCTGGATTCTTTTTTTAACAATTTGTTCTTTACTATATTTTCAGGGCCTAGAACAGTTCTGGCATGTACTAAGTATAATATAAACTTTGGTAGAATGAATGAACACATAAAGAACGAATGCAATTGCTTGCACTCATTAGATGCTTTTTTATTTTCCCATGTTAGCTCATGTCACATTAGATTGCTCAGCTACTATGGCTAGCATCTTGATGGAATTGTACTCTATCTCCAGCTCATGCAAAATAATTTAGAGGATGGAGTGTTAGCTACTGCTAATTACCCTCCCACCTCACTCTCAGGTAACATTGAGTCTCATGGAGTCTCCCAACACCATTCAAAAAATATATATATATACACACACACATATATAATTTTTTCAACTCAAAAGGTAAAGGAAGGAAGAGAGAATGCTTTACAGCTTGGCTAACCTGTATCTAGTAATTGTCATAAGTTTCCCAGGCAAGCTGCGTCCTTTGATTTTCTGTTTCTTTCTGATAGAAACTTTTGTCTTTTATATCCTACTGAATGAACAGCAATTAACTGCTTAGGCAATATGGACAACTAGTTCCTGTAAATTGTTCTTGAAATTCTCCCCTGTGCTGCCTTTTCTTGAGTATGCTGGGTTTCCTGAGACATTTCTAAAACCCCATCATATTCCTTGCAGTTTCTTTGGTTAGTTCTGGAAATATCCATATCCTTCTTATTTTTTGTCTTCTACAAACTTGAGTTCAGAGAAGGAAGTTAGCAACCTATACTAGTTCACCTTGGTATCTGGAACTTGATACAATTTTTGAGGGGTGCAAATTACAACATATTGTTGGAACTTAGCTAAGAGAATTATTACATTTTAATGAAACTAGAAACAGCTCCGGGTAGAATAATTGGCAGAAAATAACGGCCATTTCGCTCCTTTTCTTACAAATATAAAATTATTTCTTTTGCATTGGAGAAAATAGTCAGTCCTTCAGTCTAGAAACAAACTATATTACTTTTCTCTTTAGTGTTTTTAACAAGGGATAGAAATATTAAAAATAATATTGTATTTAAAGAAAAAGAGAAAAAGTTCTATATTTTCCTCAGTGCCTCCCTTCTTTATTTTACCAATCTTAATCTCTGCCCCATGAAGTAAATTCTTCTACTATGTCAGAGTTATAACAGATGAAGAATATTTCCTGCAGAAACAGACTAGGAATGCTTTAAACTTTCATGGTTCTCAATGTTAAAACACTCATCGGAGTGGAAATTTAATGTTGATTTCAATAATGAATTTAGAATCTGCAAAACTTGATTCAATTTATGTTTTTTTCTTTATATAGCCATATGTCTTACCTGTCTATGCTTTAGTTTTCTTGTCTGTAAGAAATGATACTGATTCATCTCATACATTTGCTGTGAACATTAGACAGCACACCAGCAATTTAGTACAGTGTCTAGAACTTAATGAGCACTCGATGTTAGCAATTATCATTATTGCATTATTATAATTTTGACATAAAGACAATATTTTAATTAACTAAATGCACAAGAAAATGAACCTAAGGACTTATCTATATGTATACTTGATGTTCTGTATAAGATTGTACCTTATAATTTAGAACTCAGTTATTTTAAGAGAATTGAATTTTGGAGAGAAGAAAAGTGTACCTAAGGGATGAAATTTCCAGCTTCTTATAAAATGTTTGAAATTTACCATTAAAATATCCATATTTCTTTATATTTTTTATTTTTCCAATATTATTTTCATTATACTCTCAATCCATTTCTAACCAAGCCCACTTATTCATTTTGTCTTGCCATAATATGTAATGTGAGTCAGTTTATAAAACTGATAGCTAATTAAAAACTGCCTATTTCAATCATCTATCATGGACCAATTGCATTGAGCACTATTAAAAGTAATCAGTAGAGCAAGAACCATGCTCTGTTTATTGAGTGACGTGGGGGCAGACAGGTTTCTCTTATGTACATGTATCTCTGGTAATGTAGTTGATGCAGTGACACTTTTTTGACCATAGTGTTTTAAAGTAACTCTGGTTTTCAGTTATTGGTTTAAAGCAGAAACAAAAATGATGTTGACATTTTGTTTTTGTTTCTTTAATGGTATCATCTGAATAATAAACCAGGAAGCATAACTAAGGATCTTGCCTTGTGAACAGGGTCTTCTTCAAGAGCTCATCACAATCCTGCTCATTGAAACTTGTGGTGTCTCATACAGGTTTATTGCTCACAATGACTTATTTTCCACTAGGTTTCTAAATTTTAGTATGTGCTCATATCTGAGATGTAATTATTATTGATTCACCTCATTTATCCTGCATAGGAGAACAAAAATTAGCTCATAATATGAATGAGGGTATTTTTGCCAATTGGTCATAATGGCTAATACAAATTAATATTTAATTTATTTTCTTAGATGAGTATATTGTAAACCAAAAATATATTAAATGTGACATGATTATCTAGTCTCACCTGGTGAAATAACAATATTCTTTAGGAAATTCCCTATCCAATACTCTATAGATTCTAAAAGAGTTTTAAGTACTAATTTAATTTCAATTCTTGCTCTTCTTGACTTTGTGGGCTAATGAGTTACATGATTTGATATATTCAAAAGACTTTGCGAAGGATTAAGTTCAATCTCTCTCACTCCTCTCATTAAATCATAGTTACAAGATTTATATGATTCCTTCATCTTTCTGAATAATGAACTGATGAACTTAAGTGTCCATTTGTGACTCTTTTGTTCTTTGAAGTCTGAACAGCTAATATCAATTTTTTGTAAATATTTTAACTTAGGGAAATGCAGGTAATAGAGTTATTTGTTGAAAATAGCTGACAAGAGTTCTAGGAAGAGGGTGTCAGAGTAAGCAGGCAGGACTCAACTCTCTCACAAAAATAATGGAGGAAGAGCCAAACTTGTCCAAGGGAACAGCCTTGGGGGTCAGCAGACCAAGACAGTGCTATACAACTCCAAGGAGGGTGAGGGATAGAGAGACAAAGAACTGAAACAACAAATGTGAGTTACCAAACAACTGTGGTGGCCAGGAAGGACTTCCACACACCACTCCTAAGATATTAAGCCAGGATAAAACCCCTAGCTCATTGCAGCTAACTAAGAGGGGAACAGACATCTTCTTCCCTATCAACTGATACAAGGATAAAGAGGAGGGGGAATTAGGTGGCTTCTTTTCAGTGAATTTGGCCAGCAGAGCCCACTATGAATCTCATCTCTGGGCATACCAAAACACAGGAAAGCAGATGAAAGAAGCACCTCCATGGAAAGGTGTATTGATGGGCACCATCAGCTGCCCACTCTGGAAATTGCACAGGAAAAAAAAAAACTGTTTTTAGGTCTCTCTTAAACCAAAATCCTGGGTGAAAATCTGAATGCCATTAGTGAGTTCCTGGCCAGATTTTGATAAGCTGGACAAATTTAAAGACATAGAATAAGTTAAATAAATTATCAAATGAGAGCTGTAAATAAAAAACAATAAACAAGAGAAAGAAATTAGTCATCAAGGTAAATTCAACAATATGTTCAAATGCCTATATAGTAGCAAAAAAATTACAAGCCATACTAAGAAAATGGAAGAGATGACCCAGCCAAAGGAACAAACCAAATATCCTGAAGAGATACAGGATTTAAGACAATTAATCAATGATAATCACACAAATCTCCTAAATCAATTCAAAGAATTGAATGAGAATATGACTAAAGAGATAAAGGATATTAAGAGGACACTGGGTGAGCATAAAGAACAATATGAAAGCCTGTAAAGAAAAGTAACTGAGCTAATGGTTAAGATTAAAAATACATTAGAGGGAAGCGGCTGTGGCTCAATCAGTAGGGCTCCTGTTTACCATATGGGAGGCCCCGGGTTCGGTTCCCGGGGCCTCCTGGTGAAGGCAAGCCCGCCCGCACAGCGTGGTTAGCTGACCCAGCGAGCACAAGCAGCAAGGGGGGGATAAATGAATAAATAAATAAAATCTTAAAATAAAAAAATACATTAGAAGCATATAAGAGCAGATTTGAATTGCTTGAAGATAGAATTAGTGATTTTGAAGACAGAACATTCAAACTGGCAATGACAGGAGGACAGAAAGAGAAGAGAATGGGAAAAATGGAACAAGCTGTCAGGGAATTGAATGACAATGTGGAATGCACAAACATATGCATTATCGGTGTCCCAGAAGAAGAAGAAAATGGAAAAGGGTTAGAAAGAATATTGGAGAAAATAATGACTGAAAAGTTTCCAACCCTTATGAAAGACATAAATATTATACAAGAAAGATAACATACACAAAACAGAGTAAATCCGAATAGACCTACCCTGAGAATCCTACTATTCATAAAGACAAATATCAGAGTTAAAGAGAGGATTCTGAAAGCAGTAAGAGAAAAGCAAAGCATCACATAAAGGGAACCTCAATAGGATTAAGTGCCAACTTTTCATCAGAAACCATAGAGGTGAGAAGAAAGTTTTATGACGTATTTAAGAAACTGAAAAAAGAGAAACTGCCAGTTATGAATTCTGTATTTGGCAAAACTGTCCTTCAGAAATGAGGGTGAAAGAATAAATGCATGGCCTTAAAACCTAGAGTACTGATTATTAGGAGATAAAAGGAGGGCTGTGAAAGAACACTGATGCTTAATGTATGTAGAAGTTTTAATGAACTTGACTGTAAATGTGTGGAAATGGATAGCGATGGTGGTAAAACATTAAAGTGAGTAGCAACTTGTACATAAATGGGACTGTAACTGAAAAGGGTAGTCTAGGGATGTAAATGTCAGTTGAAAAAAAGCTAGAGAACAACCTAGGGACTGAATAACAGAGAGAACCCAGAGATGGATGAAAATTGTGGTTCATAGTACAAGTGTAGGAATGTCCTGTGAACAAGAACAGATGTATACCACTATAGCAGGGTGGTGGGAATGTGGAGAAGCATGGGAAAAATACAATTAACATAACCTATGGGCTATAGTTAACAGCAATGCTGTAATATTTTCACATCACTGCCAAAGATGTACTATGTTAATAAAGGGGAATATGGAAGAAATATGCTAAATGTACACTATGGATCATAGTTAATGGTAATAGTCTGATAATGTTATCTTATAATCTGTAACAAATGTTCTACAACTGTGTGGTGTATGATTATTTTGGAATTTCACAACTTCTGTAATAAAATATTTTTTTAAAAAGTCAGGCTGAGTTCAAAGTCTTCACAGAAAAACAAAAACTGGTAGTATGTTACCAAAAGACCAGAATTACAAGAGATACTAAAAGGAGTGCTGCAGCATGAAAGGAAAAACCAAGGGCAAGGGACTTGGAAAGAGTATAAGAAATGAAAACTATTAAGAAAGTAAATTAAAGGGTTAAAAGACAGACAGTAGTAAGATATGACAGCAGAAAACCAAAAGGCAAAATGGATGAAGTAAGTAATGCCTTTACAGTAATAGTATTGAATGTTAATGGCTTGATCTCCCCAAAGACATAGGCTGATAGAACGGATAAATAAATAAATAAATAAATAAATAAATAAATAAATAAATAAGTGTGTGTGTGTGTGTGTGAGCCATCTATATGCTGTCTACAAGAGATTCACCTTAGACTTAAGAACACAACTAGATTAAAAGTGAAGGATTGGAAAAAGATATTCCATGCAAATATGAACCAAAAAACAGCTGAAGTAGTGATACTAATATCAGAAAGTAATTGATTTTACATGAAAAACTGTTATAAGGGATGAAGAATGTCATTACATATTAATAAAAAAGGGCAATTCACCAAAAAGAAATAAGTACACTAAATATTTAAGCACCTAACCTGAGTGCCCCAAGATATATGAGGCACACACTGGCAAAAGTGAAGAGAGAAATAGATGTCTCTAGAGTAATAGTTGGAGACTTCAATACACCACTTTCAGTATTGGACAGAACATCTGGACAGAGTATAAATAAATAAACAGAAAGGCTGAATAATATGATAAATGAACTAGACATTTATAGAGCATTGCACACCAAAAATACATTTTTGTCCAGTGCTCATGGCTCCTCCAGGATAGCTCATATGTTGGGTCACAAGATAAGACTCAATAAATTTAAAAGGATAGAAATTATACAGAACACTTTCTCTGATCATAACAGAATAGTGCTGCAAATCAATAATGGATGAAAAAAGGGAAAATTCATCAATATATGGAAATTAAACAAGACACTCTTTAATAACCAGTGGGTCACTGAAGAAATTGCAAACGAATTCAGCAAATATCTTGAGATGAATGACTTTGAGAACACAACGTATGAAAATCTATGGGAAACTGCAAACTTAGTGCTGAGGGAGAAATTTATAGCCCTCAATGCTTACTTTAAAAAAAAGAGAGCTAAAATTGAAAATCTAACTGTACACATGTAGGAAGAAAAAAAAGAACAGCAAACTAATCCCAGACCAAGCCAAATGAAAAAAATAGTAAAGACCAGAGCATAAATAAATGAAATAGAGAGCAATAACAACAACAACAAAAACAATAGAGAGAATCAACAAACCCATAATTTTGTTCTTTGAGAAGATAAACAAAATTGGCAAGGAGAAAAAGAGAGAAGACACAAATAAAAAAAATACAAAATGAGGCAGTGGCCATTACAATTGACCCTGCAGAAATAAGAGAGATTTAAAGAGGATGCTATGAACAACTATATGCCAAAACCTAGACAATCTAGAGGAGATGGAGAAATTCCTAGAACTCACTAACCATCTACACTGACCCAAGAAGAAATAGAAGACTTCAACAAACCAATCACAAGTAAAGAGATTGAAACAGTCATCAAAAACCTCCCAAAGATGAAAAGCCCAGGACCAGATGGCTTCAAAGGTAAATTTTACCAATCATTCAAAGTCAATCTAATACCAGTCTTGCTCAAACTCTTTTAAAAAAGCAAGTGGGAAAGAATGCTACCAAACTCATTCTATGAAGCCAACATCACCCTAATACTAAAACCATATAAAGATATTATGGAAAAAAAAAATAACAGACCAATATCTCTAATGAATATAGATGCAAAAATCCTCAACAAAATACATACAAAAAGAATCCAAAAGCACGTTAAAAGAATTACATACCACGGTCAAGTGAGTTTTATCCCAGTTATGCAAGGCTGATTCAACACAAGAAAATCAATCAGTGTAATAAACCACATTGATAAATTGAAGAAGAAAAATAACATGATCATCTCAATTGATGCAGAAAAGGCATTTAACAAAATACAGCACCCTTTCTTGATAAAAGCACTCCAAAAGATAGGAATAGAAGGAAGCTTTCTCAATATGGTAAAGTGCATATATGAAAAACCTTCAGATAGCATTGTACTCAACAGGGAAATGCTGAAAGCTTTCCTGCTGAGATCAGGAAGAAGACAAGGATGCCCACTATCACCATTATTATTCATTATGGTACTAGAAGTTCTATCTAGAGCAATTAGGCTAGATAGAGAAATAAAAGTCACCCATATAGGAAAGGATGAAATAAAACTTGCAGTATTCACTGATAACATGAACCTATAACTAGAAAATCCTGAAAAATTCCCAAAAAAGCTATTAGAACTAATAGACCAGTACAGAAAATTGATGGGATTCAAGATAAGATGCAAAAATTAATAGTGATTCTATACACTACTGATGTGCAATCTGCAGAAGAAATCAGAGAAAAAATTCCATTTATAATAACAAATAAAGGAATCAAATATTTAGAAATAAACTTAACCAAAGACATAAAGGACCTGTATTCATAAAACTCTCAAAATTTGCTAATAGAAACTGAAGAAGACTTAAATAAATGGAAGGGCATTCCATATTCAGGCATTAGAAGACTAAATATCTTTAAGATGTCTTTTCTACCCAAAATGATTTATAGATTCAATCCAACCCCAATAAAAATGCTAACAGCCTTTTTTGCAGAAATGGAAACGTCAATTATCAAAATATTTGGAAGGGTAAAGGGCCCCAAATAGCCAAAAATGTCTTTAAAAAAAAAAAAGTTGGAGGACTCTCACTTCCTGACTCTAAAGCACATTATTTTGCTACAGTGGTAAAAACAGCATGGTACTGGCATGAAGACAGACGGATGGACCAAGGGAACCAAACTGAGAACTCAGAAATAGACCCTCAAATGTACAATCAAGTGGTCAAACAATCAAACACTCCTGCTATGCCACAACAATCTATTCAACAAATGGTGCTGTGAGAAATGGATATCCATATCCAAAAGAAATAAAGAGGTCCCCTATCTTACATCTTATACAAAAATTAACTCAAAACGGATCAAGGATCTAAATATAAAAAGCAATAACAATAATATTCCTAGAAGAAAATGTAGCAAAATTTTATCGTAGGCAGTAGTTTCTTAAACCTTATACCCAAAGAAAGAACAACAAAAGAAAAATTAGATAAAAGGGACCTCCTCAAAATTAAACACTTTTGCACCTCAAAGGACTTTGTCAAAAAGGTGAAAAGACAGCCAACTCAATGGGAGGAAATATTTGGCAATCACATATCTGATAAGAGTTTAATATCAATGATATATAAAGAGATCTTACAACTCAACAATAAAAAGACAAATTGTCCTATTAAAAAGTTAGCAAAAGACTTGAAAAACAATTGTCCAAAGAAGAAATACAAATGGTGAAAAAACACATGAAAAAATGTTCAACATCACTAGAGATAAGGAAAGTGCAAATCAAAACTACAATGAGATATCATTTCATACCTGTTAGATTGGCCACTATTGAAAATTAAGAAAACTGTAAATGTTGGAGACTATGTGGAGAGATAGGAATGTTTATTCACTGTTAGTGAGAATGTAGAATGCCATTGTAGAGGACTCTTTGGCAGGTCCTAAGAAAGTGAATGTAGACTTGCCATGTGACTAGTATATACCCAGAAGAACTGAGAGTAGTGACACGAACAGACATCTGCACGCCCATGTTCATAGCAGCGTTGTTCATGATTTCCAGTCCTGGTATCCATCAACTGATGGATGGATAAACAAATTGTGGTGTATATACCTGATGAAATATTATGCAGCAGTAAGAAGAAATGAAATCATGAACTATATGGCAACATGGATGAATCTGGAGGAAATTATGTTGAATGAAGCAAGCGAGACACAAAGGGACAAATACTGTATGATTGCACTATGAAATAAAAATATTGTGTAAACTCATAGAATTAATAATTACAATATAGGGCACCTGAAAATACAATGAGGGTAGGAAATGAAAAGGTGAGGGTTAATCTGTGCAGAATTTTTTAAAAGTTTGTTTGTAAATCTTTGGGAATGAATGGAAATGGAGAGAGCCTACCATGGTGTTTATGTCTAGCAGAGTTATTATATGGGCATGACAGTGGTTGAAAGGGAAGGCCTAAGGACATTTATACTACTAGAAGGAAAGCTAAAAAATGTCACATGGGATTGTATAACATAGTGAACCTCATGTAAAATATGAATATGGGTGATATTGCAAACATAACACTGTTTTTACAAAATAAAATTCAAATAAACTAGAGAGAAAGAAACAGAATAGATGCTATGTATGGCAGGGGAAGCACAGAGAGATTGAGAAGTGATGAGAATTTTTGTATATTATTATTGTTGGAATAATTGAAACGCTCTAAAAATGATTGTGATGAATGCACAACTAAGTGATTTTACCTAATACCATTGATTGTACACTTCGGATAGATCTATGCTTTATTAATAAGTATCAATAAAATTAATTTTTAAAATAGCATCCTTTCCTTGCAACTCTATGTCAAATCTACATTAGAATGTAGTTTGAGGGGTCTTCCCTTTCTCAGATAATTCAGAGATTTTGAGAATTGTGAAATTTTAGCGTATGATGTAAAGTTCATGCTGTATTTTAAGAAGAAGAGATTAATGAAGTCAAATTCTTTGTTTTAGGGGAAAAATGAGTCCTACTGAGAAATGCTTCTTAATGTTGCATAACTGTTTTATGAATTAGAAGGAATGAGTTTGTATAGGGTTATAAAACAATTCATGTTATTCATTGGGCCTAGAGTAGTAAAGTAAGAGTTCAGTGCTAATAGCATTTCATCATTTAAAGTAGCAGAGAACAAGAACCTATTTATCATTGAGCTCTAACTGTAATTGCAATTTATGGCTAGAAGTTTTTGTTTCTGTTACACTGATAGAATAAATAAAATATGTAGAATTAATTTTCAGGAAGTCAGGTCAACAATGTAGGCATTTTAAATTATAGAACAAAACCAAAAAGAGGGAAGATACTGCTTTAATGCAATAGTCACATTGAACAAATGTGTTATCGAATTAAATTATTCAATTCAGTAGTAATTTTAAGAATCTCTTAATTTTTAGTGAATAAAATATATCACTGAATGTGTATATTCATTAGTTATACTGTACAAAATATAATGCACTGGCTTCATTTACAGTATCAGTTTGCTTTAGTAAATTACCAGAAGCATCAAAAGAAGTTGATGCGTGACCAACATTAAGTATATAAAGAAGACACTACTAATTAAAAGAATATTTTAATATATAAGAGAATTCATTAGTCACTGGGCAGAGCACACAAGCAAACAGTCGCATTACACATATTTATGGCAGAACTGAAAACATTTTATTATTAAAATCAGAAATGAGAACAATATTTTAGGAGAAAAGAAATTGAGAGGAAAATCATGATACATAGGACCTGAATGCATAATGGTGCAAAGTTTATGACCTGAACGATGAAGTAATTGCATATTCAATTGCCTGCCTAGCTGTGATAGGGTGAAAAGCGGGAGCTTAAAGCAGTAAAAGAAATTTTTGAGCAAGATAAAAATGTGTTAAATGCTGCCAAATCTAGATCCCAAGTCTCTATAACTAGATTTTATGTTATACAGTAGTATAATTTGACAGAGTGATAATAGACTTCAGTGAAAGGAGAACCAAATTATTCCGGCTCTGAGTAGAAAATCTCATTTGAAGACTCAACTACTCTCATGTTTAGTTTGAGTATTACACTTTAATGAAAAACAGGCACTCAGATGCCAATCAGCAAGTCTAGACACTGTTTCAATATTGGGTGACCAGATGAGAACTCTAAATTTGATTCTCATGTTCTGAGAATTGGTATTCGACAGTCATGGTGTGATAGTCCCCTGTACATTTCCCCTATCCCATTCTAAAGAAAAGGTTAGGATATTTCTGCCTCTGCTCTTTCGCTGTCTTAGCCACGATGTTTTGATACCGATACGCTTCTAAGGATGGCATTCCCTTGCTTAAACTCCCACAGTGGCTTCCGATTGCTCTCAGGATGAAGTTTAAACTCTTTAATATTATATACAAAGTTCTTCATCATCAGTTCCCACTTAACTTTCCAGTTTTAACTTCGACCCAAATACAGTGATTGTGTTGAAAGTATTTAATAACTGATAAGGCGCAGTCACAGAACTGCCAAAAGAGATGTCGGCTGGAGGCCCGCTGTTCTGCCATACATTACCTCTTTAGATGATGGACCACAGGGATACTGGAGGTTTCTGGGTAGAGTTGGAAGTATGTGAAGGGTTTAAGGCAAAGACTCTTCATTGTTCTGTCCCCAGACATTCTCCTTCTGGGTTCTAGTCAGACTGAAGCTTCCTTTGACAATCAAGTGTGTTAAACTCCTTCCAGGTATTGAGATCTTCACCTGTTGTTTCCTGCTCCTGGAAATTTTCCTGCTTCCTTACATTTTCATCACAATAAACACTTTTCTTCAGGTCTCAAAGTAAGTTTTACTGGATCCACATTGCAGTCTGTATTAAATATTTCCAGTTATCACCTCATATACTGGCCTGTACTTTGATTGCAAAAACAATCTTATTATATATTGTTTAAGTAATTAGATAGCATAATCCTCCAACTCTAAACCAATGTGGTTTTTTTTTTTTAATTGTTTGTTTTGTTTGTTTGTTTATTTGTTTGTTTTATAGTGGAACCACAATCAATGGAGTTCACAGGTAAAAATGCCAATTCTTGGAGTCCAATCAACAACTAATTGATCAGTTTCTCTTTGCTATGATCCAAGCATTGACAGTTTAACAAGATTCTTGATAATTCTTATGCAAGCTACAATTGAAGAACTACTCTTTGAAGGTAGCTTTTAAGTATGCTTTGTTCACTGTAAACCCAGTACTTAATGCAAAGCATAGCACATAGTCAGTACTTAGTCAATATTGTTGAATGAATAAATGTATGCAAAAATAATTTATTAATACATTGAGTTTGTCTTCTGTGGTCAGTAAGTTTCTGAAATCAGAATAACATTTCTATATGGAATGATCTGGGAATTAACTTAAAACTTGGCTATAAATAATTGTTGCTATTTTGCAATACTTGATGTTGAATAATTTAGTAAGAGAGTGTTCCTACTTCAAGATCCCTGTGGAGTAGTTGCCATTAAATGAGCCCTAAATTATTTGTCATTATTACTCTATCACTTCCCACATGTATCATCCTGAGCTATTTGCTCTTCTCTTTCTCCTTCCCCTCTTCCTTCCTCCTCCTTCTACCTTGCCTCCTCCTTCTGTTTTTCCTTCTTTATCTTTTTTTTTTTTTTTGTCTCAGTTCACTGGTTACTTTTTCTTTCCCTATAAACTCCTCAACCTGTACTTTAGACTTCTTTTTGGTTCCTCCTGCTACCCAAGGGTTTGGTTTAGATATCTTCAGGTTCTCAGGTCTAAAGAAAAGACAACATAAAAGATGCATGTGGGAAAAAAGGGTTGCAAATGTAAAGTGCTATATCAATGTTATTCTAAATGCTGTTTCAATATGTAAACCAGAGGACTATATATTTAATACTAGTGCTGGCTTACCTTTTTATGCTTTTGAATTTATACATGTCACGTAATACAGTATCAGTTGCTGAATCACTTGGATTTGGAGTAAAAAGATGTATATTTGCACCTCAGAGGATTTTGAGTTCAGTTCAGGTTTGAGGTATGGATAATGTGCAAAGGCTTGATAAAATGTCACTTATTGCGACACATGTAGCCATGGTCTTGTGTAGGTACACCCAAATATAGTTGAATGTGCATAATTATCATTCAATAAACCTGTATAAAACACCTGTGTGTCTGTGAGTAAAATATATGGATTTTCTCTTCTTCTGAGAATGTTAATGTTAAAATGATAGGATGCTAGAGTATGAAGGGCCTTCAATATCTTTTAGTCTAAGTGAGAATTGTACCGATATATATGAGGAATTTAAGACATTGGACATTTTGATGATTTGCCTAACTAAGAAGTAGTAAAGGTTGGATGATATGCCAGTCATAACCCTTGAATCCCAGTAGAATTCCCATTTCCTCTTACATTAAAGGATTTACACCAATATTACCAAAATAGCAAAGGAGAATGTAGTCTATGCTACTCACAGAAAATATTCATGATTAAGACAGTTTAATTTTCTAGGCAGGGAGCTTGGAATTATTTTCTAATTGCTAGAATTATCCTTCTGGCAGCATCTTTTCAAGAAAGAGATTAGCTTATATATCCTGTGTTTTAGTTTTTAAAGCTACAAATTTAGTAAACATACAAACTATCTCACATTCATGTAAAGGAAAGTTGGCAGTAAAATAAATGGTATCAGTCTCCTTTGTTACTAATCAGAGATGAGTTCTTTCTTGTAAACTGTTGACAAAAGTCAAACTTTAAGCATCATTAGCAATTTCTGGGGCTTCTTTGCAAATATGCGTATTTTAATTAAAATTGTAAAGATATATCCTTAACTGTTGTGCAAGTGAATTGGGATACACTTTCATTTTTATTATTGTATGGATGCCAAGAATGTTGCAGATAAAGTGTGTAACAGTTTTTTTTAACAAATCAATTTTATTGATACATATTAATAAAGCTTAAATCTATCCAAAGTGTACAATCAATGGTATTCAGAATAATAACATAGCTGTGCATTCATCACTCCAATCATTTTTAGAGCATTTTCGTTATACCAGTAATAATAATAATATTAAAAAACAAAAACCAAATGAGAAAACAAAACTCATCACCTCTCAATCTCTCTATGTATGTTTCTCCTGCCGTACATAGTTGCTATTCCATTTCCCTCTCTCAAGTATATTTGTATTTATATTTTGTAAAAACAGTCATATATGCAATATCACCCATTTCTTATTTTACATGAGGTTTCACTATGTTATACAGTCCCGTGTTACATTTTTAGATTTCATTCTAGTAGTATAAATGTCCTTAGGCTTCCCTTTTCAACCCCTGTCATACCGATATAATAACCCTACTAACCACAAACAGCATGAGGTGCTCTCACCATTTCCAATTATTTCCAAATATTTACAAACAACCTTTTAATCACATCTGCACAGATTAGCCATCAGCTTTCCATTCTCCACCCTTATTCTATTTTCTGGTGACCTATATTCTAATTATTAATTCCATGAATTTACATAATATATTTAGTTCATAATAGTGCAGGCATATAGTATTTGTCTTTTTATATCTGGCATGTTTCATTCAACATAATGTCCTCCAGATTCATCCAAGTTGTCATATGCTTCAAGACTTCATTTCTTCTTACAGTTGTATAATATTGCATTGTGTTTATACACCACAATTTGCTTATTTTTTCCTCAGTTGATGGACACCTGGGTTGTTTTCACCTTATAGCTATCATGAATAACATCGCTGTAAACATAGGTGTGCAGTTATCTATTCATGTCACTGCTCTCTGTTCTTCTGGGTCAATACCTAGCAATGGTATTGCCAGGACCCATGGCAAGTCTATATTCAAATTCCATAGGAACCGCAAAACAGTCCTTCACAGTGCAGGTACCATTCTGCATTCCCACCAACAGTGAATAAGCATTCCTCTCTCTCCACATCCTCTCCAACATTTAGTTTTTCGACTTTTAATAGCAGCCAGTCTAATAGGTTTGAAATGATATCTCATTGTAGTTTTGATTTACATTTCCCTAATCGCTGGTGATATTGAACATTCTTTTTCATGTGTTTCTTTGCCATTTATATTTCTTCTTTGGACAATTGTCTTTTCAAGTGTTTTGCCCATTTTTTAATAGGGTAATTTGTCTTTTTATCGTTAAGTTGTAGGATCTCTTTATATATCACGGATGTTAAACCCTTATCAGGTAGGTAATTGCCAAATATTTCCTCCCATTGAGTCGGTTGCCTTTCCACCCTTTTGACAAAGTCCTTTGAGGTGCAAAAGTGTTTAATTTTGAGGAGGTCATATTTCTTTTGTTGTTCTTTCTTTGGATGTAAGGTGTAAGAAACTACTACCTACCACAAGATCTTGAAGATGTTTTGCTACATTTTCTTCTAGGAGCCTTATGATTGTTTTTATATGGATCCTTGATCCAATTTGAGTTATTTTTTATATAAGTTGTGAGATAGGGGTTTTCTTTCTTTCTCCCAGCATCAGTTGTTGAATAGACTATTCTGTCCCAGCTGGGTGGGCTTAACAGACTTGTCAAAAACCACTTGACTGTAATTTGAGAGTCTAGTTGTGAGTTCTCAATTCAGTTTCATTGGTCAATCTGTCTGCTTTATTCCAGTACTATGCTATTTTTACTACTATAGCTAAGAAATATGCTTTAAAGACTGGAAGTGGGAGTCTCCAAACTTTGTTCTTCTTTTTAAAGACATTTTTGACTATTTGGGACCCCTTACCCTACCAAATAAATTTGATTGTTGGCTTTTCAATTTCTGCAAAAAAGGCTCTTGGGATTTTTATTGGGATTGCTTTGAACATGGAAATCAGTCTGAATAGAATTGACATCTTAGCAATATTTAGTTTTCGAATCCATGAACACAGAATATCCTTCCATTTATTTGTCTTCTTTGGTTTCTTTTAGCAATGTTTTGTAGTTTTCTGAATAGAGATCCTTTATGTCCTTGGTTAAGCTTCTTTCTAAATATTTGATTGTTTTAGTCGCTATTATAAATGGAATTTTTTTTTTCTGATTTCCTCTGCAGATTGTACATCAGTAGTATATAGAAATATTATTGATTTTTGCATTTTAATCTTATATTCCACCAAATTGCTGAACTCGTCCATTAATTTTAGTATATTTGCTGTAAATTTTTGAGGATTTTCTAGATATAGGATCTTATCAGCAGTGCATACTAAAAGTTTTACTTCTTCCTTTCCTATGTGGGTGCCTTTTATTTATTTCTTTGGCCTAATTGCTCTAGCTAGAAGTTCTAGCACAATATTGAATAACAATGGTGACATGGGCATCCTTGCCTTTTTCCTGATCTCAGCAGAAAAGCTTTCAGTCTTTCACCATTGAGTACAATACTAGCTGTAGGTTTTTCATATATGCTTTTTACTCTATTGAGAAACTTCCTTCTAGTCCTATCTTTGGGAGTATTTTTATTAAGAAAGGGTGCTGTATTTTGTCAAATGCCTTCTCTGCATTAATTGAGAAGATCATATGATTTTTCTTTTTCAATTTATCAGTGTGGTTTATCAATGTAGTTTATTACAATTTATCAATTTATCAATGTGGTTTATTGCACTAATTGATTTTCTTGCATACCTGAGATAAAACCCACTTGATCGTAGTGTATAATTCTTTTAATGTGCTTTTGGATTCTGTTTGCAAGTATTTTGCTGAGGATTTTTGCATCTATATTCATTAGAGAAATTGAGAAATAGAGTATCTTTATTTAGTTTTGGTATTAGGCTGCTGTTGGTGTCATATAATGAGCTCGGTAGTGTTCTTTTCTGTTCAATTTTTTGGAAGAGATTGAGCTGATTGGTATTAGATTGACATTGAATGATTGGTAGAATTCACCTGTGAAGCCATCTGGTCCTGAGGTTTTCATCTTTGGAAGATTGTTGATGACTGTTTCAATCTCTTCACCTGTGATTGGTCTGTTGCGGTCTTCTATTTCTTCTGAAGTCAGTGTAGGTAGTTTGTGTGTTTCTAGGAATTTGGCCATCTCCCCTGCATTGTCTCTACATTTTTTGGCATACAGTTGCTCATAGTATCCTTTTTTTTTTTTTTTTTATTATGGGTAAAAATCAAAATTCTCACAATACATACAAACATTTGCAAAATGATATATAAATATATATGCATATATGTGTATTTGCTTACAAAAATGTTATTTATATATATATATATACATATATTTTAAGAGGTGCTTAGATTACCCAAAAAATTACACAGAACCCACTGGGATTCCCATGTTGCCCACCTCCCACACCTCCCACCCCATCCCACACAAACATCTCCCACAGTGTGGCCCACCACCCTCAATGAACTTACACATCCTGGAGCCTTGCCACCAACCATAGACCACAGTTCACACTGTAGACCACACTCTCTCCCACTCAGTTCTGAGTGGTGTGTGCTGATTTAAAATGGCCTACATCCGTTGCCACAACAGTACTCAGGACAACCTCCAAAT
Source organism: Tolypeutes matacus (assembly GCA_026826555.1). Classification (NCBI taxonomy): domain Eukaryota; kingdom Metazoa; phylum Chordata; class Mammalia; order Cingulata; family Chlamyphoridae; genus Tolypeutes; species Tolypeutes matacus. Next base: position 17,698,228 of record JAKSZT010054334.1, read on the forward strand.
CCCAAAGAAGACCCTGTATTTCAACTGCTCATCCCCTCCCTACCGCAAAAGTGTCAAGTGGCCACTGGCTCCACCTCATTGTTATAATTTCTTGCATTGCTAGAATCACCATGTGAACAAGAGAATACCATCAAGTCCACTCTAGTCCATAGTTCTTCCCCCAATCCTGAGGGGACCTGGGATGGTGATATCCACTCCAACTCCAAGTGAGAGAGGGCTTATATCCCATGGATATGGTGGGTGGGATGATGCTGCCTGCAGATGCAGGCCCTCTCCATTCCCTGGGATGGCCATTGCCCATCGTTGTCTCCTCACCAGGTGACTTGGATGAGTCCATTGAGCTGTAGGGTAGGAGTTGCAGCTCCACCTAGATTTCATGCACACCTGGCACATAGGTAGGCGGGAGGCTCCAGTCTCTGGAAGTATACCTAAAAACTCCAGCATCACATATAGGTTTGAATAGAAGGGACTGGTGAACCATGTGCAGGGAGGACTTATTTGAGTCTAATTCTGTCACTCTCAGGAGCAAAGATTCCAAAATAGAACCCACTGATAAGGCATCAGTCTCTGGGGCTATCTCCCCTTATATAGGACCTGGGTGTCTCTGGAGCTCTCAGGAACCCCTCTGTGTGGGTTGATAGGCACTTAGATGTTCTATGAGCTCCTTCTGAGGTGTGCGTAAGAGTTGGCTGGGGAGAAGGGAACAGTCAAGATCTAATGGGTTGTTTGGTGGTCATGGGGAAGGTTTTTCATTACCTTACAGTAATGGACACAGGACATGGTAAATATATCAGAATTATTAGACTGTATCATCTAAATTGTAAACTATACTGTAAATCACTGAAAACGTTTAGTTGCTATATTTTGCTATCTGCATAACGTTATAACAATGCTAACAACCAGAAAAAAAAGGGAGGGAGTTAATATGGGGTGGGGAAGGGGGGTGGTTTGGTATCTGGGAGTCTCCGGCACTCCGTGTGTGACTTTACTGTGACGTAAAACTTTTTTGAAAAGTAAATGAAAAATTGGGAGACAAGGGGGATTGAGAGGAGGAAGTTGTCATGGCACACCAGAAATCCGATAACACAGTGATAAAGGGAAGGAAAAAAGGGAAAAAAGAAAAGAGAAAGGAAAAAAAATGAATATATAAAATATATATATATTTTAAAGGCATTTCCTTTGCTTTTTTGCCCATTTTTTGAATGTCCCAATCCACTAATTATATTTTATTTTGTTTTGTTCTTTGTTTGATTATTTGTTTTTTTTCCTTCTCTCTCTCTCTTTTTTTTTTCCCCTGAGTTTCCTTATGTTTGTCTCTTGCATGTAAGCTTATCACACTTGTTTCTTTTTCCTAGTAAGTGTATTTGATTATTTATGGACTACATGTTCATGGAGGATTTGGATCACAGAAGGGTTACAATGGGTACTACGGGGGATTATTGGGGGGGGTGTCTGGGGGGGGTTCGTGGGGATTGGTTCATCCGAATATACATGAAAGATATACAAAATCATTCAAAGGATCGGGGGATGGGGCATGGTCACGATGGGTGGATAATCACACAATAAATGAGGGAATCTGATTTCCTAGCCTGGAGAGCTCTGCCACAGTCTCCAAGGGAGCAGCAATAGTCCTCTGAGTGTAGGGACAGTGCCTGTCAAAATAGGATGACCCACTGATGTGTTTTTTTTATTGATGACTATCCTTGTGAGTCTTTGCTCTTGTAAATGAGACTTAGCCTGCAGTTGTGGGGTGCCTAAGGGTTGCCACCTGAGAGCCTCCTTGTTGCTCAAATGTGGCCTCTCTCTAAGCCAAACTCAGCATTACCTTCCCCCCAGCATGGGACATGACTCTCGGGGATGAGCCTCCCTGGCAACGAGGGATTAATACCAAGTGCCAACTGGCAACACAACTGGAAAAAGACCTTGAATAAAAGGGGGAAATGGTAAAGACAAATGAGTTCAAGTGGCTAAGAGACTTCAGAGTCGGGAGGTCATCTCAGAGGTAACTCTTATGCACACCTCAGAAGGAGCTCATAGTATCCTTTTATGACCTCTCATATTTCTGCAGGGTCGGTTGTAATATCCCCCTTCTCATTTCTTATTTTATTTATTTTCGTCTTCTCTCTTTTTCTTTGTCACTCTAGTTTGTTGATTTTGTTGATCTCAAAAAATCAACTTTAGGTTTTGTTGATTCTCTCTATTGCTTTTTTTCCCCTCAATTTCATTTATTTCTGCTCTGATCTTTATTATTTCCTTCCTTTGGCTTCATTTGGGATTAGTTTGCTGTTCTTTTTCTAGTTCCTCCAGTTGTACAGTTAGATCTTCAATTTTAGTTTGTTCTTTTTAATGTAAGCATTGAGGGTTGTAAATTTCCCTCTCAGCACTAAGGCTGTAACATTTTTGAGTACTATTTTCCTTCTACAATATTAGTTCTAGTTAAATTCTTTACTGCAATTAAACATTATTTGTGAGACATGTTTTGAAGATAAAAGTTTTGACTAATAGTGAAACTAAATTCTCCTCGTCACTTGAGCTAACATTTATGATTAAAGATAACTATGATGCTACAGTGTAAGAATTTATTCACCATGAGTAGATTACCAAATACTTTCTCCCTTTTTATTGCAATTCCATATGCTTCAACCTTTACATATTAACTGTATGTTGGAATTATTAAAAGAAGCATTAATTGTATGTTGCATTATTAAAAGAAACATGTGGAGAGCAGATGTGGCTCAAGCAGTCGAGCATCTGCTTCCCACATGGGAGGTCCCAGATTCAGTTCCCAATGCCTCCTGAAAAAACAAAAATTACAAACAACAAGCAAAACAATCAATGAAACCAACTCAGAGAAGCCGATGTGGCTCAGAGGCTGAGCACCTGCTTCCCAAATACAAGGTCCCAGGCTCAATTCCTAGCTCCAAGTACCTTAAGTACCTTAAAAAAAAAAATTTTTTTTTTTTAAAACAGCATATGGATGCTCATTTTCAATTGATGTAAGATATTTCAGAAATTTTTAAAATGCAAAGCACATTTGTATGAATGCTTCAGCTTTGTGGTGATAGAAATAAATACAAAATCATGTTTATTAATATTCTAAGTGTGTATTCTGCACGGCCATGTGAGTTCAAGTGTCATGATAGGTTGTACTTGTGTTTATTTTACTTTTACTAGACACTGCACACAGTGGACAATCTATTAATTCATCTAATCTGAGCTTGATTCTGATATGGCTATTGTGAAATTCAACTTGCAAACAAATCAAACATTACCTTTGAGGTTAATGAAATCTTTAATTAATTCCTATCCTTGGTTTTAGTAATTTCTTACAGTCTCTACTTTGATGTGAGATAAAGTCTTTTTGAAACTCATGCTGTCAAGAATAGGGCACTCTTTATTAATTAATATCTTTCATGACAATGTATTACTGGAGACTGCTAAGTGTGAAAAAGCACATTTTATAAGAAATAACAGAATGGACAATCATTGCTGGCTTTTCATAATATACAAACAGAGGTCTTGAGGATGGTCTCTGAGTCTTCATTATTTGTTTCTTGGTAGTCAAAGAGTGAAAATTTGGTTTTTGAATATCATGATTTAGTTATCAAATTTAACATTTTCCCTAAAATAAGAATAAAGAAGCATATGATTTTCGTACATTTTATAAACACTTAAGAAAATAACTTAAAATTACATCTTTTTATTTTTATGTTCGTTGAAATATATGTCAAAATAGGCAAGGATGAGATTTATTTTTGCATTTTAATCTCCTTATTAACAATATTTCAGTGGCTCTATTGATTCATACAATTCTTCCAACAACCTCCAAGAATATAAACCCACTGAAATTCTCATTCTTGACATTCTATTCAATTATTTTATATATGAAGTAAATTGGCTTTGAAATAAATTTCATTTATTCTCAACCAAAATAACTGAGTCGAAGCTGGGTCTATTAGAATCCCTTGTGGGAAATTTTCCAACTGCATGTTTAGTTTCAAGCATCCACTCCTGAGGGAATATTGAGAAGCAAAGCATTTCTTAAGTGCTGTCATCATTTCACCTCTAACACTCTAAGGGCTGCCCCTACAACAGCATTGTTGCTGCTGGGTATATGTCAAATATTTTATGAGTTTCCTTGTTAAAAATATTTCGAAAACCCTGACTTAAATAGGAGACCCACACTAGAAAAGAAATGTAAATAATTATTAGAAGCCCCATATCTCTTTCAGCTATATATTTAATAAGCAATCTTGGGGGTGGATGTGGCTCAAGTGGTTGGGCATCCAACTCCCATATGGAGGGACCTGGGTTCCATCCCCAGGACTTCCCAGTACAAAAACAAAACAAAACAAAAAACAATCTTCTCTTCCCATTCTGCTATCAGTATTATCTTGTAAATCTTTCAGATGATAAAGAGGGTTTATTCCCTGCTTCAAACCTCCATAACTGAAATTCATTTCTCTTCCATTCTAAGTTAATGCCACTTTTTAAAAATTCTTCTTTGTTTTTAGAGAACAATGTTTATTATATCCAGTAAAAGGAAAAATAAGACTTTAAATCTCAAGAAGATAGAAAGTGTGGTCTGTAGCTTTTATTTCACTCTTAGATAAATCCACAGGTATTGCCTGCTCAGAATTTGTGTTGTCTTTACAACTGAAGAGCTTTGAACTGGAGATGCAAGTGGTAGATGGGTAAAACCTTTACATATTTATAGCATGCTGATTGGAACTAATTACAGAAGCACAAAAATAGGGAATTTATTTTCAACAGAGCTGGAATCAAATTTATAGTAACATTTGCATTCACTTAAATCTAGGAGGAATCTTTTTCCATTTATAAGTTAAAAATATTTTTAAAAATTCTCTCAAATAAATGGCAGTTTTAAATTCCTAATCCAATTCTGAGGGTTAGTTGATACAAGAAATTGAGAAAGTACGTTAATTTTTCTAAGCAGTGAGACTCACGGAAATTTTAGTTTTAGTTAATCTGTAGCTTGCACTTTTCCATCCTCTTGATTTTAAGTTTCTTATCTGACTGTTTACAAGGAAATGTGAAAGGAAGAGATTTGTCTCACCTCCAGGTGGAAGATTTACAACCTAGACATACTTGTGACTTTGGTTTTCCACCCCCACCTCCCTTCCCCTGTAGAAGCAGCATTTCTACTACTGGCTGCTTAGTGAAAATAACACTGACACAGATAGAGATAACTAAAGTGACCCTTGATAAACAGTTAACATCAGTGAGAAATTTAAAACGAAAACAAAAATCCAAATCAAACAAATAAACCTTTGTAACTTTAAGTCTCTGAGAGTGTGGAATTATTACTGAATCATAACCTAATCTCTCTTGATTGATTCAAACCCCTTGCAGTAAGACTCAAACTATGATATAAAATATGGCTGAAAACCTACAGCTTTGCTCAACACCCCCCAATTATTTCGACAGGATGCTGCCATAAAACACCTATTGTTTACTTTTCCATAAGGTGAGATTAGGGAAAGTATATAATTTGCTTAGTACTTGATATTAAATTTAAATTCCATAAATTATAGAAACCTTTCAAGGATAAATTTTAACAGAACTTTGAGTATGGATTCCATGTTTTAATATAATACATCAATAAAAAAATGTCTGTATATAAATATATTCTATAATTAAGGATATCATAATATAACTTTAAACATTCCATACGTTTTTTTAAATTTTTTAAGCCGGCGCTCAACCACTGAGCTACATCGGCACATCAGTTTCCCTTAGTTGGTCTTCTCTCTTGTTTTGTTTGTTGTTCCTTCCCGCCTCCCCAGGAAGCACTGGAACCAAACCAGGACCTCCCGTGTGGGAGGTGGGAGCCCAACTGCTTGAGCCACATCCACTCCCCTTGATTGTTTTGTTTTTTTCATCTCTGTGGTCACTCTCTTGCAAATGCCCTTAACTGTCTCATACCTTTCCTTTCTTTTATACACACATACCATATCCACGGTGCTGGTTATTTCCAATCATATGATTTCTCTGTGCTTAGGGATCATGTGCCATGTGAATAGCATGATAAACAAATTATAAGTCAGCAACCCCAACTAAGTACTCAACAACAAAGATTAATTTTGCTAGATTTCTTTGGTCATTTTCTATTTCTATCTTTCCAAAATAACTTAAGCATACTTTCTCGATTTTCTTAACTCCCATATTTCCTATACTCCTTTTGCCTTAATTTCATAGGTCATGGAGATAATAGATACTTAGGAAAAAAAATTTTCTCAACTTCCAGCCCCCAAACCTATAACTCTTATCTGCATACACACTTCTTTCTTTTACCTGATACAAATAGCAAGTGTGATTGTGCTTATTAAATACGAATCCTACTACTGCACTTCATCTGCTACTATCTTCTGCATCTGTCATGTTCCATTTCCTGATGCCTCTTAGAAACTCATTAATATGTTTTCTTATTTTTCTCGTGTGTGTACATTGTCTATCTTACATCCGTATACTTCTCAATGCATTTAAACATGCCTTAGTGAGTTGTGAAAACTAAATACGTAAAGAAAGTTTGCCACATTCTCATTTCGGAAGAAAACTTAAGATTTAATCATTTAATAAACATTTATCCCAAGTAACTTTGGAAAGGACTTTCTCATCATTTGCTAAGCTAGAAATGTTTAATTTTTAAGTTTATTCATTCATAAGCATCTATAGAGTAGAATGACATAAAATTAAGAATTAGAGAACAGGCCCATGCCATCCAAATAATTTTATTTTTTAAAAAGATTTATTTATTTATTTACTTTTCTTCCCAGGTTTATTAGAATTACCCCATGCAAAAACTCCACTCCACAATCTCCATTTCTAACCATTGTTTTAACTTAAATTCATTCTCCTCTTTTAAGATTTTGACAACTTTAAAAACATTATTTTATTAATATTATATTAAAACAATCAATGTCTAGACTCTAGAACTTTGTTGACTGGGAATTTATCAAAATTTTATATACAGAGAGTAGAGATTTAATAATATTTTTGTTAATATATTTTATCCTACTTCAAAATAGTTAGTAATACTATAATATTACTGTAAAAATACTAAGCAATTTAGTGTGGTGTCATTTGTAACTCAGTCATATGACCATGTTTGAATTCAATGCAGTATTCCTAGTAGGTATTATTTTTTAAATATCTTAAAATTGGTTATTTCCTAATATAGCATGTGCTAATTACCTCAATACCTTTTTATATGATTATTTTCCTTATATATTCTTAAATGAATCTAAAACTTGAATTCACAATTTCCCTTTGTAAAACAGGCAGCAAATATGTTAGGCAACTATGGGCGATAAAAGCTTGGAGATTAAATCTATAAAAGAACAATTAACCAGCACTTATTATTAATATATAATATCATTTAGTAATGTTTGTCCAATACTTAAAGTGTCTTTGTTTAATTTGAATGCATTTCAAGTCACACAATGTGGTAGTCATTCATAATAAACAAAACCTTAAAAGAAGACAAGAAAAAAAAGGGTGTTAATCCACAAATCAAGGTTGCATAGAGATGTGATTATGGGCTCAGTTAATAAGCAATCTGTTGTTGATGCCTTGTATCTAAAATTTTTCAACATGTGTGTCGGCTACTTTCTTGTTCTGTTGCCATGTTAGCTTTGTAACTTGCCTTTTTTCTCTTTTGCTCCTGACTTTAACAAAACAAACTCTTCACTGGCATTGATGCCTGGTACTCAACATATATCAGCCTCTATGATCCAGCTCTTTGTGTTTGCTGCAAAACCTGTTAATATGAATTTGAGTGGACTGGTTCTTTTGATTGATTTTTGAAATTGACATTATTGACACTGGAATATATAGTGATTAGTCAATTTGCATAAATAGTGGTCTCATTCATGAGACTATCACAATTTACTTGATAGTCCAAAACAGATACATGAAACAGCCCAAATACCAAATATGATAGACTTCATACCACAAATTCCATCAGGTAAAGTGAATATATAATTTGTCCAAGTCATTTAAATACCTATTGATAGAACATTAGAATGGAGTATTTAAAAGATTGAAAATAAGAAAATAGAAAAAAAATGCTAGTTTGGCCTAATTTGGTCAGAAGTAACTCTTCTTTGTTCTATATTCCAATAGTTTAACTAAACCCATATATAGGTATCCTATCTTCAAGATCCTGGAAGATGGTCATTTATTTACCAAATAATTTGTAAACATCTATTATATTCCTGGGATTTTGCACATTTTCTTTTGAACATTAACAATGTTTAGAGACTCACTGTTTTTCAAGAGAAGCACTTATATTTTTTGCAGCTGTATTAGCTACAAAATTTCAGTGCCTTAACTCCATACAATTTATTCTTATTCTAGTTTCAGGCTAATGAAGATGGTTTGGGGCAATGAGTAGATTCTATATTGTGATTCAGGGACCACTGCTCTTTTGATTTCTTAGTGCATCTGAGTCTTTTGTATTCAGTGGCAGATTGACAAAGAATAGCTAGAAAAGGCACAACCTACTGTGCCTGGACACAGAAGAGCCACATATCACATGTCCTCATATTCCATCACATGGTTCAGTAAGTTTCTAGGAAACTGGTAAGTATTGCCCCTGGTTGGAAAGCTGCTTCTCATTTAATACATGAAGTAATACCAATCTCAGTTACAGTGCTTACCATTTTCTATTTTAGGATATTAAATGCTACTTTGGCTAAGGTTGGATATTATACAAAGACTATTTTATCAGCAAAAAGGAAAATGTACAATTTTGCCCTAATATAAATTAAATTATTATCTTCGTTCCAGGTGAACAGAAGTAATTATTGATATATATCTGACTTTTGTCTGCATCTGACTCGTTTTCTCTAGGATTAAATGTGGAAATGAAAGCTTTGCTTTCAAGGGTTTATTTTTCCTCTTAAAATAAATGACATGAATTACTTCTACTTTCAAAATTATCTTGCCCCAAGTGCTGCTGATGGCTTCTTTTTAAAATGCTTTGCATTAGTAAGTACCATCTAGATGAAAAGCCCATTTTGACTTGACATTAATTTTACACTTGGTACATAATACTCGACCTTGTCAACTATAAACTGCCATGACTGAAATGTAATTTCTTTAGTACATTTCTATTTGTCCTTCTCTTATTTGTACCCTGAAGTGTACAGGTGCCCTCTACTGTCATCTTTGTCCCTTTTTTATGTTGTTCTTTTACTCATTAGCTCTCATCACTAACTTACCTCTTGTTTACAAAAGCTAAAGTTTCTTCCAGTATAAATATACTTGAGTTTCTTTCTATCCTGATTTAGTAAACAAATAAACCTTAGTAGAACCAAAACACACAAGAGTTCAGGCTTATGAAGCCAACATATGCAATAAAATTTTATGAAGCAAGCAAATAACATCATAGCATATTCCATCTTCACTTTTGGTGGTTGGCCTTTGAGGCTATGCTCCTGTACCATGCAATGAAAGCAGTTTCAGAATTATCTAGTTGAAACCATCCCCTTTCAACCAATTAATTTTTTCCTTGTGGTTCATAAAAATATGCTCTTAAACAACCATTGCATTTGTCTGCCATTTTGATAATTACTTTTATCTCCAAAAATTAGGCTGTTTAACATCAATTGCATACAAGAAATTAGCTATGAAACTCTTCCTATACTTATGGGCACACCTTTTAAGGGTCCACGTGAAATATCAAATAATGAGAATTTGTTATGAAGTTGAAAATTTAAAATATTATTGTGGGAGGTTGAATTATTTACCTCACAAACACATTTTCTTAATTTTAATCTGTGTAAATTTTAATCTGTGTGAACACACTGTAAGTAGGACCATCTGAAAATTCTATTTTTAGTTAAGGTGTAACCAACTGAATTAGGGTGGGTATTAATGCATTTTACTGGAGGCCATATAAAAAAGAACCCAGAAATCACAGCAGCCAGAAAGGAGAGGACATTGCCATGTGACAGGAGGCAGAGATACATGCAAGGAACCTGAAGGCTTGCCAGCAACCACACCAGAATGCGACAGACTCCAGGAGGAAGCAAACCTTGATGTTCTCTCAATTTTGAACTTCTAATATCAAGAGGGTGAGCCAATAAATCCATTCTGTTAAGCCAAACCCCTTGTGCAGCATTTGTCACAGCCTGGAAAACTAAGATAAGCATCATTTTTGAAATATTAATGTAATCATATTTTCTATTCCAAAAAAGTGGACTTATACCAAATTTTAAAAATCTATCATTGATACCAATATTATATAATTATTCCCTTCAATTAAGTTAAAAAAAAAAGTCATTCTTTCTTACAATTGATTGTTCTTTTTCTTGATATTCAAATAAATCTTTGAGAACTACATTTTCTTAGGAAAGGGGCAGCCATTGAATACCACATGGAGATATATTTTCCAGTCTAAATGGATAGCAGGTGATAAGGAAGGAAGAAGGAGATGGAAGAGGAGGAGAAGGAGGAGGAGGAGGAGAAGTAGGGAGAAATGGAGGAGGGGCAGGAGGTTAAATGTGTTCATTTGAATTTTGGAAGTTATGAATAAAAGAAAGGATGAGGAAATTTATTTGGGGGAATAGTGGGAACAGAGAGAGATATTCCAAAGGAACAGGTATCTACACTATTATCTAAAGGATAATTAGGAATTTAATTGCAGGGGAGTTTGAGAGTATTCCATGAAATAGGAACCATATGTGAGATGAATCTAAGGCTGAAAGAAGCCAAACTATTCCAGGTGATGAAAAAAGTTATCGAAGGTAGGGCTCCAAAGGTGGTGTGAAGGATGCTAACCAGGTAAGACAGGGTTTCAGTTTTCATGCTAAAAAATTGTTATTTAATCTAAAAGTGATACAAATTTTTTAAGCATGGAAAGGATATAATCATGTTTTAAATATTTACTGATATTGAGATTTGGGGAATTGATTGAGGTTTATGTAAAGATAAATGATGGCGAAATTACATGTTAATGAATTGTGGAATTAAAAGAGGAAATGAGTGTGAGCTTCTCATTCATGAGTTTTTAATAACAAATGTAGATGTAAAATAGGATCTAAGTAGGGGTGCAGGATTAAGGAAGGTGTTTTCTGTTGGGAGAAACTTGAACATGATTATAAGCTGCAGGAAAATAAAAGAATTAAAAACAGATAATAAATACCAAATAAATGAATAAGAACGTTTCCACTTTGGGTATCAAGATCCCTAAATATCTTCAAAGTAAATAATGAATATCCACCAGACCTGTTCAAAAGGACCAAAAGAAAGTATGTATTTTCCACAATAAGAATTCTCAAGTAAATTTTAAAAGTATAAACTACTTTGCTTCTTTTGAAGAACTGTCCGGCCAATGCTGTGCAAATCGCTAGCTTGTACATTGTATACAATTCAGAAAGAGGCTCTTCACTGGACAAGAAACGAGTGCTGCAGTCCTGAGCAGAGCCAGGGTAAGATAAGACTAAGGAGACCAAAGAACATTGTTTATAATGAATCAAAAAAGTATCAAAGAGCAAAAACAAAATTAAAAACACTTTGGCAAGCTCACTGAAGGTGTCAATCTAAAGAAATCATGGCCCCGGTTGCAAACTCAAACACCTCTTGGGACCAGGTGGTCAACCTGAGTTAAGCTGGCAGCTAGTACAATAGTAAAAAAAAAGCTGACCTTTGATTCTGATATTCTGAGAAGCAATAAAGATTCTCCTGGCCAACAGGGGAAGACATTCTTTAAGGAGCCAAAAATGATTTCTGCCATGTGGGTATCTCCAGATTCAGTGACAATATATGTTCAGATAGTTTTAAAAGAAATTAGAAACATTATTTTTTAATGAAATATCTGCACCAGGGTTTCACAATGAGTGGAAATATGTTCCCATATATAGTTATGTATCTCTGGCTAGGCTTGTTAAATCAACATGCAATACCAAATCATAAAGAGGAATGTGTCCTTTTTAAATGCTCTAGGAAATACATCTGCCATTGCCAATTTATTTCTCTTTTTTGCAATTTTTTCTTTCTGAGTCAAGGGCCTTCATGCAACATCCCACGTGATGGTATTAAAAGAAAGTAGTTAATTGCCAATTTTGCTTTCTGAAGTCAAGGAACCATGTTTATGCTGGGTACTTAATGTTCTTTAGTGCTCTTCCTAGTTTGCATCATCAAAACATACCATAATTGACCATAGTTTTATGAGAAGACCAGTGTTTTAAAAGTTTACACATTCATATTTGTTAACTAAGCTTCCTCAGGTAACTTTTTGAACATTTAGGAAGGTACTAAGAATGTCTGTTTATTCTCACAAAATACCATATGCTTATAAATGCATCTTAACACCCACCGCACTGTTGAAATTATTAATTTTTTATCTTGTTGAAGACAAGGACCATATTCTTCTTCCTTGAAGAGAAACTTTGCACAGTTATTTTTTTTTTTCTGAGCTGGTCTGTTTTTTATTCTCCTCCAATTCCAACATGCACTATTAACACCATTTGAATTGAATTTATGTTCTACATTAAATTTCTTAGAATTTGCTCTATAATTGACACACAAAAGTTTTATAGCCTTTCACAATATAAGAGATGAAAAATAAAAATTATGATGTTTGTGGCTACAAGTAACAGAACAACCAAAACAAGAAGCAAGGAAGTAGAGAAAATTCAGGTGTGGTAATTGAATGGCTAAATAAGAATGCACTTTCCCATTCTGCCCTCCTCAGCGTGTTAATTCTTTTCTAGTAATTCCAAGTTGCAGTCTCAGTTCCAGGTGTCATATGCAGATGCTAGGATCAAGAAGCTCATAACAGAACATCCCTGTCTTTTTTTCTCTTTGCAGGAGCAAGAAAAGCTTTCACAGATTGCATTCTGGTAAAATCTCTTTATGTCTGAGTTGCCACAATTTTGCCCCATGGTCTTGCCTATAATAATCATTCAGGAAATAAAATGAGACTACTATTTTTGGCTAAGACCAGTTAATAGTTACTCCATGATTTTTGGGAAAGGTAGAGTACCTAAAAGATAGGGCAAACCGGAGCATAGTAGCAAGGACGATGTTTAGGTGATAACTTCCCCACCCCCCCCACACACACACCGGAGACGGCTCCCTCATCTGTTTGCTCCTTGTTTACACTTATTGTTTGTGCTCATTTTTGTCTTCCTTAGGAGGCACTGAGAACCGAACCTGGGACCTCCAATGTGGTAGGAGGGCACCCAACTGCCTGAGCCACATCCACTCCCCGGGGTGATAGCTTTTGAGTAAACAACCAAGAATGACTGCCAGAACAAAGGCAACTTTGGCTGAGGTTTGCCTTGAGTTCCCTTGCCCCTTATTTGGAATCCCTTATGTAAAATAAAATTGCTCCTATTTTCTCTCTATCAGATATTATAGCAGCTAATAATTTTACTCACACTATGAGAAATTCACTAATTTTCTGATGAGGAAAAATTTAAATTAAGATTTATTCAAAGCTATTTTAGCTTACTTCAAATCCTACAAACTCACCAGAGAAAAACATCACTTCTAATAAAATGAGCCAAGAATCATTTTATCTAATTTCTCACAAATATGCCATTTTGGAAGAATTCCTAATGAAAGCAATATTAATAATCACACTGCTAATGTTGTAAAGCATTTGGAATTTGTGTATAATGGCTCCAGGATAGAGAAATCCTTTCCACATATCAGTATGCATAGTAGAATGTATAAGGATTTTTTTTTAATATTGGCATTGTTTTTTCTGAATTCATTTTACACATCTATGAAAGGACTAATGATACCCCAATCTAATTATTATAAGATTAAGTAATATATTACATTTTAAGCTCAAAGAACACTGCCTGACACACACTAGCATTCTTTTTACAATTTTCATTCTCTAACATTCTTCAACAACGAGGATAAAATTCCTTCCACTGCTATTAATTGATTTTATTTCCATATCTTATAATTTCCATATACTAAAACAATTTGCAGTTTAATGCTATGAAAGATAGTTGTGTTTTCATGATTCAAAGTATTCAGATATGATACCAGTGCTATTCATTGATTTGATGTTTAATTGTATTTCATGCCATTATAGAGCTTTTCAAGATTTATAATTCACAATGTCTTTTTTATAATACCATACAACTTAGTAGGTATAATGCCATATTATAATACAGTGAAATATTGATGCATAGCATAATAATGCAATAATATATTAAATGGTGCTAAATTAATTTTTAAGTAAAATATAAGATTACCTAAAAAACTTTATGAGTTTAGTATAAAATTACACTGGTGGAAACACTAATGGAACGAGCAAACTTACCAAGAATAAATGAAATCCACTGTGGTGCACTAGTGTATATTAATAAAATACCATTTTGCGTGTTGTACTTTATGAGCTGTAGAGCAAGGATGTTTTTCATTTAGCAGAAGCTTTATTTAGTACAGGCAAAGACGATCAACTATTCATATTTCCCATTTTGAAAGTATAATATACCTAGAATAAAGCCTAGTGTTTTAGTTTCCTGGGCTACTCAAGCAAATACCATGAAATAAGTTGGGTTAATCAATGCACATTTATTAGGTAATGGTTTTGAGGCTAAGATAGAAGTCAAATCAAGGGATCATTAAGATGATGCTTTCTTCTCAAAGACTGTGGCATTCTAGGACTGGCTGCTGTCAATCCTTTGTTCTTAAAATTGTCACAGAGCAATGCACATGGTGGCTTCTTCTAGTCTCTATTTTCAGGGTTTTGTTGATTTCAACTTGTTTCTGTGACTTTCTATATGTCTGTATTTCATTCTGCTTATAAAAAACTACAGTAATAGGCTTAAGATCCATCCTGACTGAGGTGGGCCTAATGTTAACTGAAGTAATCTCATCAAAAGGTCCTACTTATAATGGGGTCATACTCACAGGAATGGATTAAGTTTAAGAATATGTTTTTCTGGGTACATACAGCTTCAAACCACCACACATACATATCTCAAATGCATCAGTCACATACCATTACTGAGGTCAAAATTGTATAACTATTATCCCAGAAGATTCCCTTATGCCACAACCCAGTCATTGTGTATACACAATTCTGACTTCATCATAAATTACTTTTTCTTATTTTTGTTGTTAAAATAAATAATCATACATGAACTATTTTATATTTCACTTCATTTGCCAACACTGTATCTGTGAGATTTTGTCTTTATTGTTGTACTGAAGTTTGAGTCGTTTCAATTCTGCATAAAATTCCAAATAAGAATATACCATGATTTGCCCATTCAAAGAATGGAATTGCTGCTTCAAAGAGTATAAAAGCCTTGCTTGCTTTTTCTCTTCAGAACCCTTTTTTTTTCCTTGCCTTTAAGCATGGCTTCTAATTTTTTAGTTGGAAGGTTGACAGGATGTATCTGACATTAGGAACAGATATACATAAGGCCCTTGGTGTAAGGTTTGTTTATCTGGTTAGGAGTTGAGCTGTGATTAAATTTTGCTCTAGCTGTAAATGCTAGTGTCCTAAAATTCCTCTAGTGCACTTCCTTTTGTCTCCTCTCTTGTCTTTGGGCTAGTGGAAGGATTCATCAGCAGGTAGATTGTCCTGCAAGTCTCTCAGTTACAATACCTACCTAGACATAGCCACAGGGCTCCGTTATAATAACTGGATTACAACTGAGCATGCTGAAAACCAGACCCCTCTTGCCTTCCTGTTCACTTTGGACATCCTAAGTGGTCCTCCTTAATCCACAGTTATTTTACTGGGGCCCTGCTGATGTGGCATTAAATACTGGAGAAAGGAAAGCATTCTATAATATTATGATTAATTTTTTTTTTTTTTCGCAAACCAATGTACTCAGGCTGTCACCTTCACAAGTGTTTCATAGTTCGTGAGCTATGTGAGTCAGGAAGACTAGAGGAGAATAGATTCAGTGATGCAGTTCCCCCAGGGTTAGATAAATCTTTCATGAAGACTTTTCTCCTGGAAAGTAGGTCTTTGTTATGAAGACAGCTCTTGGCATATTTCTGCTCTCCCTTCCAGAGCCATAAACTGACTTTTTTTGGCCCTTCACCTTAAAAATGGTTTCCTGTATGTAGTACACATGAACATATGGGAACCCCCTAAGACTGTGGCATTAAGGAGTTTCTCACTCCTTAATGCTGGTCCACACTCAGTATCTGGCTCTAACACTTCATCAAAATTAACATTAAAGTTTTCCTATTAGTTTATGGTTCCAGCAGCTTCTGCTCTAGGTAAGCCAATCTCAGCTGACTATGGATTTGCCTATCTTTCCAGTTAGGGAGGGGAGGAGAGAGTGGTTTGTCCTGTGATCTCAGTTCTCTGATTTTTTTAAAGAAAAGTTATGAATTTTCAAGTTTTACTTTCATCTTTTTTTCTTTTTGTAACTAAGAGTTGATGACTTCCAATCCCTTTACATGGTGGAGCTGAAAACACATCTCTATGTCATTGATATTTCCTGTTTGACCCCATCTTATAAAGTGTATTTAAAGCAATAAATTTTGCTCTATGAAATGCTTTAACTACATTCCTCATGTTTTGAGATATTATATTTTTGTGTCATTCTTACCAATTTTTTTTGTAATTACTGTAGTTACTATTATTTTTAACCCATGGACTATTTAGACTTGCATAACTTCATATCTAAGTATTTTTCAATGTGTTTTTTAACATTTATTTCTAAATTGAGAGAACATTATCTACATTTTTTCGAGCTTTCAAAATTTATTGAACATATATGGATTAGTGTATCATCTATTGCAATCTTTCTGTCATACATACTTTAAAAGTAGAAATCACTACAGTTGTTGGATATGTCAAATATTTCCAGTGGGTTACATTTTGTGGTTTAAATATTCTATTTCATTGCTGATACTTTTGAGTACTAACTCTATCCATTTTTAACAAATCAATTTTATTGATACATATTAATAAAGCATAAATCCATCCAAAGTGTACAATCAATGGTATTCAGTATAATCACATATTTGTGCATTCATCACTTCAATCATTCTTAGAGCACATTCGTTATTGCAATAATAATAATAAACAAACAAATCTCAACACCTCTCAATATTTCTATGCTTCTCCTGCCAATATAGCTGCTATTCTTTTCCCTTCTCTCTAGAATATTTGTATTTATATTTCATAGAAACAGTCGTATATGTGCAATATCACCCATATTTGGTGTTTTACATGAGATTTTACTATCTTATACAGTCCTATGTTTAGTTTTTAGCTTTCCTTCTGGTAATATACATAACCTTAGACTTACCCTTTCAACCAAGTCATACCCTTACAATAACACTGCTAATTACAAACACCATGATGTGCGTTAACCATTTGTATTCATTTAGAAAAATTTATAAGCTACCTTTTAAAAATTCTGCACGGATCAACCCTCAGATATCCATTCTCTACCCTTCTTCAATTTTCTGATAACCTATATTCTAATTATTAATTCCATGAATTTAACTATATATTTACAGTATTTGTCCTTTTGTGTCTGGCTTGCTTCACTCAATAAAATGTCCTCCAGGTTCATCCATGTTGTCATATGCTTCAAGACTTCATTTCTTCTTATAGCTGCATAACATTCCATTGTGTGTATGCACCACAATTTTTAAATCAATTAATCAATTCGCGGACACCTGGATTGTTTACAACTTTTGGCTATCATGAATAACGTCGCTATGAACATAGGTGTGCAGTTGTCTATTCACATCACTGCTCTCAGTTCTGTTTATATACCCAGGAATGGTATTGCCAGGTCCCATGGCAAGTCTGTATTCAGCTTCCATAGGAACTACCAAACAGTCCTCCACAGTGGCTGTACCATTCTACATTCCTACCAACAGTGAATAAGCGTTCCTACTCTCCACATCCTCTCCAACATTTACAGTTTTCAGACTTTTAATAGCGGCCAGTCTAATAGGTATGAAATGATATCTCGTAGTTTTGATTTGCATTTCCCTAATCGCAAGTGATATTGAACATTTTTTCATGTGTTCCTTCACCATTTATATTTCTTCTTTGAGCAATTATCTTTTCAAGTATTTTGCCCATTTTTAAATTAGGTAGTTTGTCTTTTTACTGTTGAGTTGTATGATCTCCTTGTATATCATGGATATTAAACCCTTATCAGATATATGATTGCCAAATATTTGCTCCCATTGAGTTGGCTGCCTTTTCACCCTTTTGACAAAGTCCTTTGAGATACAAAAGTGTTTATCTTTGAGGAGGTCCCATTTATCTATTTTTCCTTTTGTTTCTCATGCTTTGGGTATAAAGTTTGAGAAACTACCACATACCAGAGGATCTTGAAGATGTTTTCCTAAATTTTCTTCTAGTAGTTTTATGGGTGTCTCTTTTACATTTATGTCCTTGATCAATTTTCAGTTAATTTTTGTATAAGGTTTGAGATAGTGGTCATTTTTCTTTCTTTTGGATATGGCTATTCAGTTCTCCCAGAACCATTTGTTGAATAGACTGTCATGGTACAGCTGGGAGGGCTTGACCGCCTTGTCAAAATTCACTTGACTATAAATGTGAGGGTCTATTTTGGAGTTCTCAATTTGGTTGATTTGTCATTGTGTCTGTCTTTATGCCAATACCATGATGTTTTTACCACTGTAGCTAATAATATGCTTTAAAGGCTGGTAGTGAGAGACCTCCAACTTCGTCCTTCTTTTAAAAGACTTTTTTGGTTATTTGGGTCCCCTTATGCTTCCAAATAAATTTAATAATTGGTTTTTCCACTTCTGCAAAAACAGCTGTTGGGATTTTTGAGGGGACTGCATTGAATCTGTAAATCAGTTTTGGTAAAACTGACAGCTTAACAATGTTTAGTCTTCCAATCCATGAACACAGAATGTCCTTCCATTTACTTAAGTCTTCTTAGGTTTCTTTTAGCAATGTTTTGTAGTATTCTGAATACAGGTCCTTTATGTCCTTGGTTAAGTTTACTCCTAAATATTAGATTTTTTTAGTCACTATTATAAATGGAATTGTTTTTCTGATTTTCTCTTCAGATTGCACATCAGTAGTGTATAGAAACACTATTGATTTTTGCTTATTAATCTTGATTCCCGCCACTTTGCTGAATGCATCTATTAGTTCTAGTAGATTTGTTGTGGATTTTCTAGATATAGGATCATATCATCAGTGAATAGTGCAATTTTTACTTCCTCCTTTCCTATTTGGGTGCCTTTAATTTGTTTATCTAGCCTAATTGCTCGAACTAGAACCTCTAGCACAATATTGAATAACCATGATGACAGTGGGCATCCTTGTCTTGTTCCTGATCTCAGCCAGAAAGCTTTCAGTCTTTCACCATTGACAAAAATGCTAGCTGTAAGTTTTTCATATGCACTTTACCACATTGAGAAAGCTTCCTTCTATTCCTATCTTATGGAGGTTTTTTATCAAGAAAGTGTGCTGTATTTTGTCAAATACCTTTTCTGCATCAATCAAGAGGATCATGTGATTTTGCTTCTTCAATTTACCAATGAGATTTATTACACTAATTTGTTTTCTTGTGTTTAACCACCCTTGCATACCTGAGATAAAACCCACTTGATCATGGTATAATTCTTTTGATGTTCTTTTGGATTTTGTTTGCAAGTATTTTGTTGAGGAATTTTGCATCTATATTCATTAGAGATATTGGTGTGTATTTTCTTTTTTTGATATTAGGGTGATGTTGACTTCATAAAATGAGTTTCATAGTCTTCTTTCCTGTCCAAATTTTTGGAATAGCTTGAGCTGATTGGTATTAGATTTACTTTGAATGATTGGTAGAATTCACCTAAGAAGCCCTCTGGTCCTGGGCTTTTCATCTTTGGGAGGACATTGATGACTGTTAACATCTCTGCACTTGTGATTGGTTTGTTGAAATCCTCTATTTCTTCTAGGGTCAGTGTAGGTATTTTGTGTGTTTCTAGTAATTTGTCTATCTCCTCTATATTGAGTAGTTTTTTGGAATACAGTTGTTCATACTATCCTCTTATGATTTCTCTTATTTCTGTGGGGTCAGTGGTAATGTCCCCCATCTCATTTCTGAATTTATTTGTATCTCCTCTTTTTCTATTTTGAGACTAGCTAAGGGTTTGTTGATTTTGTTGATCTTCTCAAAGAACCATCTTTAGGTTTTGTTGAATCTTTCTATTGTTTTCTTTTCTTTTTTTTTTTTTCTTGATTTCATTTATTTCTCCTCTGATCTTTACAATTTTTTCCTTCAGCTTGAGGATTAGTTTTTTTTTTTTTTTTTTTTTTTTTTTTTTGTAGTTCCTACATGTGTGCAGTTATATCTTAAATTTTAGCTCTTTCTTCGTTTTTTCTGTAAGCATTGAGGGCTATAAATTTCCCTCACAACACTGCCTTTGCAGTGTCCCATAGCTTTTGTTAGGTTGTGTTCCCATTTTCATTTGTCTCAGGAAATTGGCTGAATTCTACTGTAATTTCTTCTTTTATCCACTGATTATTTAAGAATGTGTTGCTTAATCACCATGTGTTTATGAATTTTCCCTTTTTCCATCCATTATTGACTTCAATCTTCATTCTGTTATGATCAAGGCAAGAGTTTTGTATAATTTCAATCTCTTTAAACTTTATTGAGACTTGTCTTATGACCCAACATGTGGTCTATCTTGGAGAATGATCCATGAACACTTGAAAAGAAAGTATATCTGCTGTCTTGGGGTGAAATATTCTATAGATATCTGTGAGGTCTAGTTCATTTATCATATTATACAAGTTCTCTATTTATCCTCTGTCCAGATGTTTTATCCAATACTGAGTGGTGTATTGAAGTCTCCAACTATTATTGAAGAGACATCTATTTCTCACTTCACTTTTGCCAGTGTGTGCATCATGTATCTTGGGGCACTCAGGTTAGTTGCATAAATATTCATTATAGTTATTTCATCTTGAGGTGCATAAATATTTATTATAGTCATTTCCTCTTGGTGAATTGTCCCATTTATTAGTATATAATAACCTTCTTCATCCCTTATAACACTTTTGCATTTGAAATCTATTTCATCCAATAGTAGTATCACTGTTCCAACCCTTTTTTGGTTACTATTTACATGGAATGTCTTTTTCCAACCTTTCACTTTAACCTCATTGTGTACTTATGTCTGAGGTGGGTCTCTTGTGGACAACATATAGATAATTCATATTTTTTATCCATTCTATCAATGTATGTCTTTTGATTGGCTAGTTCAATCCATTAGCATTCAATGTTAATACTGTAAAGGCATTACTTACTTCATTTTGTCCCTCCACTTTCTGTTGTCATATAGTCCTATTGTCTGTTTTCTTACCCTTATGTTAACCCTTCCAAATACTCTTCATTTCTAAACTCTTCTCCAGATCTCTCATCCTTGATTCCCTTTCAGGCTGCAGCACTCCCTTTAGGATCTCTTGTAATTCTAGTATTTTGGTAACATATTCTATCAGTTTTCCTTTGTCTGTGAAGATTTTGAACTCACTCTTATTTTTGAAGGACAGTTTTGCTGGATACAGAATTCTTGGCTGGCAGTGTTTTTCTTGTAGAATCTTAAATACATCATACCACTTTCTTCTCTCCTCCATCGCACTTAATTTTATTGAGTTTCCCTTGTATGTGATGCTTTACTCTGCTGTTTTCAGAATCTTCTCTTTATCTCTGATATTTGTCATTTTGTATAGTAGGTGTCTTGGGGTAGGTCTTTTTGGATTTATTCCATTTGGAGCATGCTATCCTTCTTGGATGTTGATATTAATGTCTGTCATAAGGGTTGGGATATTTTTGGTCATTATTTCCTCAAATATTCTCTCTGCCCCTTTTCCATTCTCTTTTCCTTCTGGGACACTGGTAATGCGAATGTTAGTGCATTTCACATTGTCATTCAATTTCCTGAGACTCTGTTGCATTTTTTCCATTATCTTCTCTTTCTGTTCTTCTGTCTTTTCCAATTCAGATGTTCTGTCTTTGAAATCACTAGTTCTGTCTTCGAGCAATTCAAATCTGCCCTTATGTGCCTCTAATGTATTTTTAATCTCATCCATCATGTCTTTCATTTCCATAATGTCTATTAATTTTCATCGCAGGTTTTCAAATTGTTCTTCATGCCAACCCAATATCTTCTTAATATCCTTTATTTCTTTATTCATATTTTCATTAAATCCTTCGAAGTGATTTAGGAGACTTGTGTTATTATCACTGATTAATTGTCTTAAATCCTATAACTCTTCAGGATATTTGGTTAGTACCTTTGGCTGGGCCATCTCTTCTTGCTTCCTAGTATGGCTTGTATGTTTTTGCTGATGTCCAAGCATGTGAATTGGTGAATTTACTCTGGTGGCAATTTCTCTCTCTTGTCTATTTTTTTTTATTTATATTTTTATTTTTAAAGAAGCTTTAGATTACATAAATGTTAAATAAAAATATATAAGGGGTTCCCATAAGCCCCACACATTGTTCTGTTTTCTTTTATTAGTCACTGCCTATGTTCTCAAGGGATTCCTGTCACTCTAATTGAGAACATAGCAGGATTTCCCAGGATAAGAGTTTGATATTTTCTTTATATTTTGTGGGTCTCCACCTACTTATATAATACACTATGACAAAATGAACATTTACATATTCGACAGAAGCCTGCCCAGGTTCGCCCTGTCCCATATAACCCCCTACATCCAACACCCTACACCAGTAACCTCCACTGCCATATATGCCAAAAGAACATCCCAAATCACTAATTCTTTCTTCAAGCAACTCAAATCTGCTCTTATGTGCCTCTGTTGTATTTTTTTTTTATTATTATGGGTAAAAATCAAAATTCTCACAATACATACAAACATTTGCAAAATGATATATAAATATATATGCATATATGTGTATTTGCTTACAAAAATGTTATTTATATATATAAATACATATATTTTAAGAGGTGCTTAGATTACCCAAAATATTACACGGAACCCACTGGGATTCCCATGTTGCCCACCTCCCACACCTCCCACCACATCCCACACAAACATCTCCCACAGTGTGGTCCACCACCCTCAATGAACTTACACATCCTGGAGCCTTGCCACCAACCATAGACCACAGTTCACACTGTAGACCACACTCTCTCCCACTCAGTTCTGAGTGGTGTGTGCTGATTTAAAATGGCCTAGCAGGCTTTCAAATTGTTCTTTATGTTCAACCAGTGTCTCTTTAATATGCTTTATTTCTTTAGTCATATTTTCTTTGAATCCTTTAAAGTGATTTAAGAGACTTGTGTGATTATCACTGATTAATTGTCTTAAGTCCTATAACCCTTCAGGATATTTTTTCAGTACCTTTGTCTGGGCCATCTCTTCTTGCTTCCTAGTATGGCTTGTATATTTTTCCTGATGTTTAGGCATCTGAATTGGTGAATTTCCACTGATGATAACTTCTCTTGCCTATTATTTCTTTTTCACAGCTCTTCTTTGATATTTGTTTCAATTTATTCTAAGTCTTTAAAATTGTCTGTCTTACGTTATCAAAATTGAGCCAGGGACTGCATACTGGGACACAGATTTTCTCTCAGGGGTAAGGATACAGAGAGAACTGAGAACAGTTTTTGTCCATGCAATTTCCAGACTGGCTAGCATATGGCAATCATCAGCGCACCTTTCCATGGAAGTGTTTCAGGCTGGGCTTTCCTGTGTTCCTGTGTTGAATCTCCAGACCAGAAATTCAAAGCAGGCTCTGCTCCCTGAATTCAGTGAAGAAAAGCCCCCCAACTCCCCCTCCCTCCCCCTTCCTTTTCTCTTGAAACAGCTGACAGGCAGGAAGATGTCTATTACCCTCTCAGTCAGCTGCAGTGAGTCAGGGGTTTTATCCAAGCTTAATATCTTGGGGCTGGGGGAGGGGAGCTCTTCCTGGCCAATGTGAGAGCTTCGTAACTCAATTTTCCAAGTTTCTTCATCTTGTTCCGGCTTCTTCATCTTTCTGTCCCTCAGGCTTCAGGGAGTGTGTAGCACTGTCCTGGTCTGCTGATCCCCAAAGCAGGTCCTTTGGACAGCTTTTGGTTCTCTCTCTATTGTTTTTGTGAGAGCATTGAGCTCTGCCTTTGAGTCCACCACCATCTTCCCACAATCCTCTCTATCCATTTTTTGGAAAATTTTGTTACTATCTCTGAATATGATTTTGTATTTGTTTATTTCTCCTACTGTTTTTATGCCTTTTGCTTTACATATTTTGAAACAATATATTTAATTGCATACCCATTTTATATTATTATATCTTCCTAGAAAGTTGGCTTATTTATCATTGCAAACTCTTAGTCTCTTATAACATTTCCTTCCTTCAAGTCTAATTTTTTCTGATATTAATATACTCACATCACCTTTTAGTTTCTATTTTCTGCATAGTATTTGATTTTTCATCCTTTTACATTCAAAATTTCTGTTTTCTTTTTTTTTTTTCTCTTGTTAATAACATATAGTTGGTCTTTTCATAAAGAACCTCATCTGACAGACATTATTCTATAATTGTATTGCTTAGAAAAGGCACGGCTGATAAAACATTGTGCTCGACATAACTTTATTTGCTGCTTTAACTAGGACAGCAAGGCCTTGAACTTTATATGAACTTACACTGTAACTTATTTGTCCAGCCTCTGCCAGCCACTATTTCCCCCTTTCTCCTAACCACAAATGTACTGCCTCCATTCTCCAGCTATTGTAACATTTAATGTAGTTTGTTGTATTTCATATCCTTGTTCCTCACCTTCCCACTGTCTCTGGGTAGGTTGTAAATAATTTCCTCACTTTTCCTTTCTGTGAGAATTTTCTGGCTTAGACTTTGAGCATCAAACTATTGCAATAGTTTCCCTTTCCTACAGTAAGTCTCCTCCTTCTATCGTAATGGTCCTTTCAAATGACATCTCTCTACATAAATCTATATGTGTTTTTATTTGAAAAAGCACTTTTATTTAGCAAAAATACTGACATGTTTGTTGTACCATCCTGTTTCTTCTCTAATTGTTCCATCTGCTTTTATTCCTCCCTATCTTAGTTTGCCAAAGACTGCCAATGCAAGGTACAAGAAATGGGTTGGTTTTTATAATGGGGATTTTATTTAGGGTAAAAGCTTACAGTTCTGAGGCTGTGAAATGTCTAAATCAAGGCATCATCAGAAATACTGTCTCACCAAAGTCAACTACTGTCGATCCTGGCATATTGCCTGTGGTAAAGCAAGATGGCCGCCATCTCTACTGAGGTCTCTGCCCCCTCCAGAATCTACTGTCTCCCAGAATTCAGCTGTGGGCAATCAGGCATATAACTTGTTTCTTCTTGTCCTGCTCCATGGGCTCAGGACCTTGGGGGCCTCTTTCTGTGCCTCCATGCTCTCCTGGTTCCAGTCTCTCAGACCACTCTCAGTGTGTAGGGCTTCTCTATTTTCCTGCAGTCTTCTCTCTCACATGGCAGGATCAATATGGCAGCTTCTTTTTTATTTAATTTTTACCATGCCTCTGTCTATATCAGATCCAACAAGAGGGAGAAGTCTCAACCTGAGTCACGCCTCACTCCTGATGTAGTCCAATCAAAAGAGTCTCACACACATAGGAATTGATTAGTTCAAAAACATAATCTTTCTCCTTTGGGTTTCATAAAAGAATTTCAAACTGTCACACTCCCCAATTCTTTCTTTTGGATTATTCTTCTTTTTCCTGGCCTAGTTTTTTAAATTTATTTACTTTATATTATATATAGTTATATAGTTATATTTTGTATTATTCGGGTTTTTTTTCCTATTAAGTATTTTAATTATTATTTTAGTAGCACTTAACTATTTCAAGATTGAATCATTGATATATTTCAGTTTACTTTAAATTAGTAATTTTATCACATCTCTGAAGGCAAAACTCTTCCAAAAGTTTAAATCTATTCACTCTCCTCATTCCCTTTTTGCTATTGATGTAGCATATTTTAGTATTTATATGATAGAAATATCACAGTATTAATTATTGCTGTTTTATACCTTAAGTATTGATTTCTTTTTAACCACATATTTTCCATTTTTGTTGCCTTCATTCCTTCTTGAAGTTGTTTGGTTTCATCTGGGGAAGTAGCCCCACTCAAATTGTTTCAGTGTTTGTTTTGTTGTGTTGTGTTTGGGGGGTGGAAACATCTTTATTTCATGCTCATTTTTAAAGATATTTGCACTGATTAAGGACTTATGCATTCTTTCTAAGTTCTATTTCACTCAGCTGCATTTTGGAAAATTATTTCAGGAAAATAGCTGTATTGATGTGGGTTACATTGCACAGTATTTCCTTCTTTCAAGGTTTTTAATCCTGCTTGGTTGCAGTCCAATACCTGGTATAGATGTTTTATTCATTTTATCCTGATTTAATTGGAAGAAAGCTAAGTCAGTAATCACTATTCCATCATGGTTAGATTCAGAGACTTTCAACCCTTCCTTATATACTAATTCAGAAGATATTATGCAATATTTAGAATTCTGAAAATGTGAAAACAGGCCAGTTTTACTATTAATGTAAAATTATTTCTGTAAAATAATAGAAATAAATATAATATAAATTTTGCTTAATGAATAAATAAAAATTAAGATATTAATATTTTTAAATATTCACATTTTCCATAATTTCTGTCCTTAAGTTATTTTTCAGCAGCAATATTTAACTTTCTAATGTAGTCAGTTTGAAATGATAAAGATAAACATTAGTAAATCTGTAGAATATAGAGGAAAATAACCTATTCTTTTAAATAAATTAGCCAATTAATCATTTCCTTAACCCTAGTCATTCTCTGACATTTTTCCTAGTTTAGGTTTAGATTCTTATTTGAGGTATCTTCTTGAGTACTGATAGTTTTATTTAGCTTTGAATGAAGTAATGCTGTATTATTTGCTAGAATAAACCATTCTATTTTATTAAGGTTTCCAATGTAAACATCACTTCAAGCTTCCAGTATTTCACTTGATGAATTCAAACATGTATAGTCTTTTGTTTTGCCTCCTTCCCTGTTTACTTGAGTTCACATTGGAATGGGGATTCTCATTTTTGAGATTTCAAAGACTCTTAAGTCTCATTAGACTCTGTACATCCTTGAAATTTCAAAGATTTTTAGTCTTACAAGACTTCTGAACATTCTAAATTATGTTCTCTTATTTTAAGTATTTATCTCCTCCATTACCACATCAACACCACTTCTAATATCTACTACAGCAGCTATTTTCTATCATCTGCTCTTTTTATTTCTTCAACATATTCCTTTTGCCATCCTTTCCTTTCATTGCTTCCCCTATTTTCAGAATTTGTAATTTGCCCGCATCAAACTTGTTTTACTTTGTCTAAATGATTTAACCAATATAGATGCATGAAGTGCAGTATCTGATATTTCAGGTTTTTGTAATCTTTATCTTGATATTTTACATACTTATATATATAAATATAGTTTTACATTCATTAAAAAGTAAGTATGTAGCTGTAGATTTCCTAAATCATGTTTGATTTGATACCAACTTAACTTCCTTAGCATAACAAACACTTTTTCTATGCTCTTTCATACCCCCACCTTTTTGTTATACTTGTGTGGCAGTTTGATATTATTTATGAATTCCAAAAAAGAGTTATTTGATTATGTCTGTAAACTGGTCTGTTCCTCTGGATGTGATATCCTTTGATTGTGTTAGATTCAGCTGGAATGCCTTTGATTTAATTCTGTTAAGATTAGGGCTTTGATTTGACCACGTCATTAGAGTGACTCACCCCTTTTGTAGGCTATATAAATGGACACTCAATCAAGGACACACATAGAAGTAGATACACAGAAGAAGATACAGAAAGGAATAGAGAGCTCCACAGACATGAAAGGGGAATGAACATTGATCCTGTGGCCCCTTGGGAGAGAAGAGCCATTCGATTGATAGTCTACAGCTGACCTTGTTAAGAGAACAGAGCAGCTAAGCCTGGAAAGAAATGAGCTCTCCAGCCTACAGCTGAGATTGGAAGAAGCTGGGCCCATTGAGCTTCAAGAGGAAAGAGGAAAGCTAAACCCTGACAGACATTGCCCTTCATCTTGCTTCAACATGTGGCAACAGACATTTGTTGAGGAACTACTTCTTATGATACCTTGAGTTAGACTCTTTAGGGCCTTGTAACTGTAGGCTTCTACCCCAAATAAATACCCTTTATAAAATCCAACAGATTCCTGGTACTTTGCATCAGCACTGCTTTGGCTGACTAATACAACTTGTTACAAATTTTATCTTTATACACTGTATGTTCAGAACCATAAATTGATCATGACTTCTTATGTATTTGCATGTTAGCACCTGTAGAGAGTAAGAAGTGGAGTTACAAACCAAAAAATGCAATGCAATAATATTAGCATTTATAATTACCCAAAGGTTACCTTAACTTGAGCTCTTTGTTTCTTCATGCCTTTGAACCGCTGTCTAGTGTTCTTTCATTTCAGTTTGAAGAACTACCTTTAACAGGTCTAGTGTTGATGAACTCCCTTGGTTTTTGTTTATCTGGGAATGTCTTAGTCTCACCCTCATTTTGAAAGACAGTCTTTGCCATATATAAAATTGTTGGCTGGCAATTATTTTCTATCAGAACTTTAACTGTTTCATTCCACTGTCTTCTTGCCTCCATGGTTTCTGATGATAAATCGCCACTTAATCTTACTGGTGCTTTTCTCTTGCAGCTTTCAGAACTATAAATATATAGGTTCATTATACTTGTCCTTAGCATTCCACAGTTTGACTACTACATATCTGGGTGTGGTTGTCTTCTAGTTTATCCTGTTTGCGGTTGAATAGACTTCTTGAATTTGTACATTCATGCATTCATTAAACTTGAGAAGCATTCTACCTTTATATCCTTGAATATTCCTTCTGTTCCTTTCTCTTTTTCTTCACATTCTGGAATGTCCATAATGTTGGTGGTGTTTCAAGGTGTCTTTGACTCTGTTTACCTTTTTCATTCTTTTTTCTTTCTGTTTCTCTCCTGAATCATTTAAGTTGCCTTCTTTTCAAGTTCACTGATTCATCTCTCTGTCAGCTCCAATCTGCTATTGAATCCTCTAGGGAATTTTTAATTTCATTTATTGTGGTTTTAAACCCCAGTGTTTCTGTTTTATTACTTTTTAAATTTTTCTTTCTCTTTATTGAAATTCTCATTGTGGTAGTTTGAGACTGTATGTCCCCCAGGAAATCTTCTTAAAGCTGTCCCATTCCTGTAGGTGTAAACCTATTGTGAGTAGGACTGTTTGATTAGGTTTGCTTCAGTTAAGAGGTTACTTCAGTAGGTGTGGCACAGGATGTGTCTTAATCAACTATAACTGGAGTTGTTCATGCACTCAGCTGATGACATGATTCTCTAGCTATTGAGTTTATATATCAACTCTTCTGACTTAATTTGCACCTATCTATTGAACAATTTGCAGTCCTGATCAATCACTGGTTGGTCACTGGCATTCAGAGAACTAAATCATACCTCACTTCAGTACTGCAGGACTAGTTGAAAATTCCCTCCTCATTCTGTAGGTTATGAAGGTCTATTTATATTCTTTTCTTGTTCCACACATTGTGTGATCCAGGAAAGAGTTTATTATAGTTGGAGGGTATTAGACAATGGTCAATCCTTTCTTATATAAAGAGTACAGGAGAGCAGATGTAGCTCAAGTGGTTGAGTGCTTCCCATGATTGAGGTCCCAGGTTCAATCCCCAGTTCATCCTAAAAAAAAGAATAGAGTAGCTTAGTGGTTTAACTCAAACCTGTCAGCTTTCAGGAAATATTCAATAAGCAGCTGGGTTTGTGTTGTTAATTTAGCAATGAAATTGTGAACAAGAACTTCAACCAATTTAGTTTTAAGAAATAGATGAGCAACAAATCGAATTCTTCATGAAGCCAAGATATACAGATGTGAGAAATGGTGCTGAATGCTTAAAATCTGGCTCCTAAAATAAAATAAATAAAAATAAAAAAATAGAAAAAAAAATCTGGCTCCTAATAGGAAATACAAAGATAGTAAGCCAATAACATGAGAACACAAAGAAAAACATAAAAACACTGTGAAAGAAAAACACTGTGAAAAGATGGCAATATGCAGGGTTAAATGAGAGCAAAAATATTTTGGGATTGAACAAAATTTCTTGGATTTTAAGGAAAAATATATAGGTTCATTATACTGTGAATCAGCAGTCAATCATTGTTGATGACTATGTCAAACTGAAAAGTATCTATTTCGTTGATTGAAATGGAATGTCCATGCAATTTGAAGTTGTGTGTCAATTTTTAAAAAATAAGTATTATCCGGTAAAGTCATTAAAATTCCAGATTTTCATGATTCAAAAAAATGTATCCTTTATTTTCTTCCTTTATCTATCTAAAATTTCTTCAGTTATCAGTTTAAAGAAAATGAAAACCAAATTTTATTTAATGTTATTTTTACTTTTATTTAATTATTAACATGGAAATATTTGGGCAAAGAACTATTTTTATTTTTTACTTTCTTAAATATATTTAATTCGGTTTCATGACACAGACTACTACATTCTTCAGAGAATTCATAATTTTTATTGAAAAATAAACATTTTAACTAATTTAACATATTACTAAATTTGTAATACAATCAAGCTAGAAAGTCATCAACAAAACATTATCAGGTTTCCATGTGAAAATTATTGCAATCTTAATAACTAACTTGCAAATAAGAGTATGATCTATCATCAACTGAATTTTTCTTGCAATGCAATGATGAAAAGATTACCAGTTCCACACCAAGATGATGATTTACAATTTAAAGGAAAAAATATGAATTGAGGTAAACTGATTTTAATTTTATCCTATATTTGTTTACCTATAGGATACCAAAACATTTAATTTGTCTCTTTAAAAAACTGAAAAATTTTGGGGGGAGCAAATTTTAAAATGGTAAAATAGTTAATATCAAAGTAGCTTATAATAGGTTTATTGGAGTGCACATTTATTTTCAACTTAACATATGATATTTTGCTATATGTTTCTTTATTTGGATGAAAAGGACTCTTTCAAAAATGTTTTTTATAACCTAAAAATGTAGTATTTGTTAATTTCTACTTAGACATAATGTTAAATGATTAACCATAGTAATTGAGTTTATGTTATAAATCCAAAACAACTTCATCTTTTTTTTCTAAAGTCAGAATCTTTTTATTAATATTGATGTAGGACTTAAAGTATGAAATAATGGAAAGTGTAAGCTCTTTGTATTAGTGAGTCCTTGAATTATTGGATAAGTTTAAAAGCAGATTCATTTTAGAAGCAAGATAAAAAACTTTCAAACAAATTTAACTTACAGTAATCATGATATTTGACTAAATATTGGTATAACATTATTTTTTTTATAGAACAGAAATCACATAATCACAAATGAAGTAAAGGATGCAAAATTCAATGCAGAAATGAGTGGTCAACAAAGCAAAAACAAATATCCTTGCAGGATAAACTTTAATTTTGAAGTTATTTGCAGATTAAGAAGAACCTGTACCATACAAGAGAGTAAGAGTTGAATAGGAAGAAGGGAGTATGTCAGGGAGTTATATTTAGTTATATTTAGTAGTTGAATATTGTGAAGAAGAATGTTGAAAAGAAGGAAATATGCCCTATAAGTATATATTTATCCATAATATCAACAATAATTATCAAATAGCTGTTCTTTGCTAGCATTTGTTAGGGAATGGAAAGTAAAAATGTTGATGAGGCACAATTTGTACTATTAAGATGGTCATTTTCTAGTGATCTAGATCTTGAAACAATTATAAAATTGAAATAAATGATATATAAAATATTTTAAATAAGGAGACTAGATCCACCTATTAAATACATATTTATTGAAGATATCTTATGTACCATCACCGAATTAAGCTCTGAAGATATGTCTGTCAACATGAAAGGCAGGGTTCCTACCATTAAAGAGCATATATTTATCTTAATTGATTGTGTTTCTCAATTTTGCATTAAGAAAATACAGTATGATGGTTGTTGACAAATCAAGCTGCACTGATAAAATCAGGCAACAGCAATTTTAAAAAGATTTTCTCTTTAGTTCTGAGAATATATCACTATGCCTTAAGAAATTCCAAGAGAAAAATGAAAGATTATATTTATATTATGATAATTCCTAGTTTAAATAAATAATAAGCCAACTCATGTAGTAGTAGTAGTAGTAGTATAAGCACATATAGTGGAGCCACTCTGACTTCACCATTTGTCAACCCTGAAACTTTTCATAAATTACTTGACCACTCCGTGCCTCAGATGCTTCATCTATAAAATAGAAATAATACAGCTGTAAAGTTTATGAAGTAAAATATGTAACATCTTTACAGCTTTGCCTAGCACATAGCATTATCTTATAATGACAATAACAACAACAACAGTATTAGTAGGAATAGCAATAATTTCTCCTTCTAGGAAAACTACACTGATCACAGATCCAAAACTTTTATACCCAAAAAGAAAAAAAACAATCCTCGGAGATGAACACCTCTTGTATTTAACATAAAATATGCATTTTTCATTCAACTTAATTTTTTTTAGATTCAAAGTATTAAAATAATATCATCCTAAGTTAAATTACTGCAGTCCATTGTCATAAGAATCATCCTAATTTCAGAGATGTTAAAGTGTGAAAAAATGAAATCTCTTTCAGAATCAGTATTTGCTATTTGCACTTTACAGATATGGTAATTAAGAAAAATAAAGGTTGAAATAACTTGCCCAAGTTCATAAAGCTACATAAGGACTGAACCAGGATTCAATTCCAGGTAGCCTAGCCCCAACATCCCCATCCATAAATATCCATGCATACATACATAAAAAAACAACAGAAATATTATTGGGAACCATCATGTTTTGGTGCTGGAGCACATGTTATATATCGAATTGCAGCCACTAAAAAGATATGTTGGAGTCTACATCCTTCGTACCTCAAAATGTGAACTTATGTGGAAATAATATCATTATAGATGGAATTAGGCAAGTTAAAATGAAGTGGGACCTTAATCCAATATGACTGGTATCCTTATAAGAAGGGGAGAGGAGAAAAATACAGAGAGAGGATGGCTATGTGTGGACAGAAGCAGAGATTGAGTTGTGCCACAAGCCAAAGAATTCCAAGGATAGCCAAGGAATGTCAAGGATTGCCAGCCACTCACAGAGCCAGAAGAGAGGCACAGTAAATATTCTCCCTATCGACTTCAGAGGAAGTGCAGCCCTTCCAACAATTTTGGACTTACCGACTAGAGAACTGTTATATAATAAATTTCTGTTGTTTTTAAGCCACCCAGTTTGTGGTATTTTGTCAAAATAGCTCTATGTAATGAAGAAACATGTACATATATTTCATAACTTGTTTTTTTTTTTTAGTGACTATATAGTAATTTCATTTATTGTGCTGGAGCTATACTGAGATTGAATGGTGACTAAGACACATACATACTATTGTGTAGCATGATTTGCCTTTTACTAATATACTTAGAATCTTTCCATATCAGAAATATATCTCAAAAAGATAATATTAATAGCTATATAATATTTTATTTGACATACATACTTTGAATTATTTAATCAAATCCCTATTTGGGGGCATTTAGGTTATTGGTATTTTTCAGTCTAAGAGAGAAACACTAATCCTATAATTTTAAAATATATTTTCATTTCTAAGTAGTAAAATAAATACTTTGAAGTAGTATTTATACTACTTCAAATATAAGTGTTTTATATCACTTGCAAAATTGATCTACAGCAAAGTATTCTTCCATTTAATTATTATTTAATTTATTTTGGATTCTGATCAACATTTTTGAGTCAGATGCTCTATTACAAAGGATCATTATTTCAGTTTTGTATAATGAAGAGTACCCTAGAAGTGTCACTTTTGTCACCTGCTGTCCTCCAAAAATATAACAATTATCCTGATTTCTATACTCATAGATCTATTACCCTCTTATTCATATTAGATGAATGGAACCATACAGTATGTGCTTTTTTTTTTGTATAGGTTTTTTCACTCAGCATTATACTTGTGGGATTCATCCATGTGTTTGAGTGTAGCACTGAATTCTCATTGCTGACTAGTATTTCATTTTGTGATTTGCTTGACATTTATGGTTCGTTATACTTCTAATGGATATTGGAGATCTTTCTATGTATTTGTTATGAATAATGTTGCCATAAACATTCTAGTATGAATGTTCACACATGTATTCATATCAGTTGGATATAGACTAAGGAGGAAAGCTGATGGGTCATACACATGTATATAGGTTGCATAAATGGGTGAACCAATTTATACTTCTAGCAGAAAACTATGGGAGTTGTAGTTTTTCAATATTTTTGGCAACACTTGGGTTTGTTATTACTTATTTTTAATGTATTCTGGTGACAGAGCAGTGAAATTTCATTATGACTTTATTTGCACTTTTAACAGTGAGGTTAAGCCTCTCTTCATGTTTGTTAGTCATTTATAGATCTTATTTGTTTGAAGTGACTATTCAAATCTCTGATATATTTCTTTATTGAATATTTCTTTTTGATTTATTGATTTATTTATATATTCTGCATGTGAGTCCTTTGTTCAATATAGGTATTGCAACTTTTTCACCATTTTCATATTTTTTTTTTATGAATAGAAGTTTATAAAATATACTTTTTTCCCAACTTTTACCTATTTTAGAAAATCTTTGCCTGACCCAAGATCATGAATGTATTCATCTTTGTCTATCCTTGAACCATTACTATACTGTATTAATTTTGTGACTTTACAATAAGTCTTGCTATCAAGTTAATTCTTCAGATTTTCTTTAAATTACCTCAGGTCCTCCTGGTACCTTACATACACATATAAATTTTAGAATAAACTTGTCAGTCCTCTCTCTGCATACATGGGTGTATGCATGCATACACAATCTCCTCCTAATATTTTGATTGGGATTGCTTTGAATGTTATACTAATGTTGAGAGAATTAACATCTTTACAATACTGACTCTGTCAAACAAAATACAGAGAGCATTGTTTATCCTTCCATATATTAGGCCTTTTATAATTTTGCTCAATTAATATTTCTCTTGAATACCTTTTGCTAGATTTATTTCTGGGTGTTTATTTATAATAAGGCTAATATATGTCTGTTAAAATTATACTTTCCATTTGTTGGATATAAAAAACACAATCGATTTTTGATAATGGTGTTTCCAGTGACTTTGTTAAAACCATTATTAATTCTAATAATCTATAGCTCCTCTTCCATTGTTTATATACACATTCATATTGCATATGAATAATGATGATTTTATTTATCTCTTTCCAATCCATTCCTTTTAGTTTCATACCTTGCTGCACTAGCTAAAAGAAAAGCTCCAGGCCAGTAATAAAGAGTAGTGGTGATAGAGTAACTTCTGATCCCAGGGAAAACATTTGATAAGATCTGTTGTTAATTTCTGTAGTATATGCTGTGATGCTTCTTTCTTCATTTCTGATTTTGGTGAAGTACACTCTTTCTACCTCTTTTTTATTCTTGGTAGAAATCTTTCAAAGTTATTAATCTTTTTAAGAACAAAAAATTATTTGGAGGGCTTTTTTCAATTTGTAAATTTGTTTTCATCATTCTCCATTTTACTTTTTATCTATCATTTTTGTTCTTCTAAATTCTTGTTTCATTTTATTTTCT
Organism: Tolypeutes matacus; assembly: GCA_026826555.1. Lineage (NCBI taxonomy): Eukaryota > Metazoa > Chordata > Mammalia > Cingulata > Chlamyphoridae > Tolypeutes > Tolypeutes matacus. Next base: position 17,733,933 of record JAKSZT010054334.1, read on the forward strand.
CATCTTTTACTAACTTATTGAGATGGATATTTAGATTATTGAGTTGCAGATTTATTCTTTTCTATTGTATGCACTAATGATCCAAGTGCAGCTTTAGCTTCATAACTTAAGTTTTGATATATTTTCATCACCTTCAGTTAAGAATATTGACTAATTTTTAAGCAATTTCAGATTTTCTAGGAGACTGCTTATTAATGATACCTAGCTTAATTCTACTGTGGTCAGAAAACATTTTTTTAATGTCCACCATTGAGGTTTTTTGAGACTTATTCCTTATACTAAAATGATTCATATATATAGTGTGTTTCATGTAACTTTTTAACAAGCTCATACGCCTATCTGAGCTTTATTTATTTATTTATTTTTGGTGGTTTCGTTATTTATTTCATATAATTTCAGTTATTGTCAAACTGGTCAGTGGTTGGAGTTGAATTTATTTCTTTACGCTTGTGAATCTTCTCTTTTAATATAATCTTTCCCCCACATTTGCCACCAATTGAATAAAGGAAATAATGATTTCTGTTGGGGAATTTAAGATTTGTTAGTTGTGAATTAAGAGTTTATCTTCTAGATGACCACTTTCTTTCCAATGTGTATCCCTTTACTTAGAAATGCAAAGTATCTAGAGATCTAGATTAAGTAATTTGCATAGAATAATATAGCAGTTAAACATGGTAATACTATAACATTTACAAATATATATTACATAGTATCTTAATATTGAGTAAGGGGAAAAAAAAGTGGAGCTTCTCCATTCTAAGTGAAGATAGAGGCTCCTATGCCTTGAGTTTGTCCATGAGACACTTTCAAGAACCCCATGGGAAATCTAAGGAGCAGAGCTGAAAAATCTCTCATACATTCTATCATCATTTAGCAGATTATGCACGTGGTGGTTTGCGGCTTTTATGGACCCCAGAAAATCATGTACTTAAAGTTCAACCATTCCTGTGGGTATAAACCTATTGTAGGTGGGACTTTTCATTTAGATTACTTCAGTAGGGCACGATCCAGGATGGTCTTAATAATCTTACTGAAGTCCTTTATAAAGGGATAAATATGGAAAGAGAGACAGAGAGAAACCCACAGAAGCTAAGAAAGAAAGACCTGGAAGTCAGAAGCTGAATTCAGTGCATCACAGAAGCAGACAGAAAGCCATGAAGCAGGAAGCTGAAGACAAGGAAGCCTGGAGGAGGAGGGGCAGCCCCAGTAGTCACTGCCATGTGGCTTGCCATGTGAGAGAGGAGAGCAGGATCACCAGCAGCCAGTCTTCAGGGAGAAACCATTCCATGATAAGACCTTGGTTTGGACATTTTTCTTAGCCTCAAAAGTGTAAGCTTTTAAACTAATAAATCCCCATTGTAAAAGCCAACCCATTTCTGGTATATTCCAGCATTTCAGCATCTTAGCAAACTAAAATAATATATACAAACCAAGTTGTTTCCATATTCTTATACAGAGTTGGTTTGTGGTCCACTTGAGATGAAATTTGTTCTACTAAATATCATTCTACCGAATGTTCTACCATTGTTTAACTGTTTGGAAAGAAGTGCTAATGTATGTATGCATATATATACATATATATATATTTATTTTATTCATATAATATAAAATTGACCATTTAAAGGTGAACAATCTAGTGGTATTTAGTACATTCACAGTGTTGTGTAACCACCACTGCTATCTAGTTCCAAATTATTTTCTTCATCTGAAAAGGAAATCCTGCAGCCATTAAGCAGCCACTTCCCATTTCCTCCTCCCTCAAGCCCTTAGCAACCATCAGTGTGCAGTTTCTCTCTATGGATTTATCTATTTGAATATTTCATATGAATGGACTCAAGCAATATCTGAATGCCATAAGTCCAGTATACGTCATCAGTGTGTCAAAGGGCTGTGCTCCTTTCTGTAAGGTCTGTGAGAAAATCTGTCTTTGTGTCTTTTCAGATTATTGACATAATTCAGTTCCTTGCAGCTGTTGGACGAAGTTCCCCACTTTGTTGATGGCTTTCAGCTAAGGGCAGTTCCCAGTTTCTAGAGACTGCCACATTTCTTGGCTGCTGGACCCTCTTTTTTCCCTCAAAACCAGTAATATAAGGTTGAGTGCTTCTCACTTTGTATCTCTCTGACTTTCTCTTCTACCTTTCTTTTCCATTTTTAAGGGTTTATACAATTAAATTGGACCATGCACTTAATCCAGGTTAATCTCCCAACTCAACATCTTTCATTTTAACCACATTTGCAAGTCCCTTTTGTCATGTATGATAACATATCAACAAGTTCTAGGGATTAGGAAATGGACATCTTCGTAGAGCAATTACTCTGCTTACCACAGACACTCAAGCCAGAGTAGTGTGTGTTGGGGCAGGCGAGGGAGGAATTGAAATAGGAACCTGATATATATATATATAATATCTGAGCTAAATTTCAAAGAATAAGCAAGAATTCACCAGGTAAAGAAAAATGAGTTTAGCAAGAAGATATTTAATAAAGAAGTTTGTGATTCAGAGACAGAGATGTGGCAGTTTAAAAGTGTCTTCAGTTTAGCATGTGGATGTCATGAGAGGAGGAAGAGATCTGGAGGAGCCTAAAGGGTCTCCTATGCCATGCTGGTGCATTGAGCTTTACTCTGAAAGTAGTGGAAAACCATGGAAGTATTTTAAGAAATGAAATGACATCTTTTCCTTATTTTATAAAAAGTACTGACAGCAGCATGCAAAAGAATTGCAGGAATGGCTAAAAACTGGAGAAATGGACAAAAGTAAGGAAGATGATACAATAAAGGAGATGAGAAATTATATGAGCCTGATCATAGGCAGTGACAATACTGGCTTTAAAGACGGAATCAATTCCAAAGATATTAAGGAAGTATAAGTAATGAACTTGACAACAAATTCCATGTGGGGGATAAAGTTAATGGAGGATAAAGAATGATTTCAAGAATTCTGGCTTTGGAAGTTCAAGGTGGGAGATGAAGTGTCAACTGATGTGACTTTAAATGTATGCTTAATGAACTGTAGTTACTAAAATCAGAAAGGCTGATTTATTCTCTGATGTTCTGGGCTTGATCTCTCCACCCTGAAACTTCATTTAGAACTGAGAGTTTGAAAACAATATAAAGATATAACTTGATTCTTAAAAAAATTACCATTTGCTACACCTGATTAATAGTTTTTATCTATAATTCATTACCTACCATTATCTATAAACCTAACTAATGTAGAAATTTAAAGTGTGACAAGTATAACAACCTTGAGGTTTAAAAATGAAAAGAGGATGTATTATCAATGCATGATAACATCTTTAGTGTCTATAAACGTGCACACTGTAAGAAAGGTGTACAGAAGATGTTTCAATGGAAAAATTAGTGCAACTCATAATTTACAAATAGACGTATGTTCCAGCTCCATTATTTCTAGAAGTGCTATAATAACATAACTGCATTTTTGCCTAAAGTGTATCCTCATGAGTACCCCTACAAAACATGCTATCTTGGTTTCTAATTCTAGTCTCCACTAAAAGTAACCAGGACTCGTTGTCCCAATCTTGATTATATACCTTGGAGCAGGAAATAAAATAGGCTCTGTCCAGAATTTCTTTTCAGTGCCCTACATTTAGAAAACTTTTGAGGTTGTCAGATGTATTGGAAGCATCTTAAAAGGACTTTACTGATCAAGTTGTAGTAAGAAAATAGAAAATGAAATATTAAAAATAATTATGATAATTTGAATCAAATTGAAGTTGTTTTTATAAAACAAGTTTATAAAAATCGATGAGTTCAAAAAGAAGGGAGACATAAACATATGTAGAATGTATGTATTTATGAAAGAGAAGATGAATTACAATAATGAAGTTGTAATTTAAATAATGAAGTTATAATTTAAAATTATATGCATTTAAAGGAGCATTTATTTTATCCATTAAACATATACTAGGTGATGAACATATATATATGGGTACATGTGTATAAAACTTTACTTTCACATAAACATAATTATATAAATAGTGCAGTACAAACTCTAAATTTCACCAGAAAAATTATCCTTAAAAGCTGAAAAAATTAATCAAGTAAAAGATTAGAAGTGAGTGTACCTGTTGACTATCACTCATGGTCATACCAAGGGACTATTTAATAAAAAGATCAAGCAGAGTCACTATTCCAAAAGTATAAATAAGTCAAATGTACTCAAGAATAAACCTGTATGGGGCAGATGTGGCTCAGATGGCTGGGCATCCTTTTCCCATATGGAGGGACCTGGGGTCGATTCCTGGGACCTCCCAGTCAAAAAACAACAACAACAACAAAAAGCCAAAAAAACAAAACAAAACAAAAGAATAAAACTGTGAAGACATGAACCCTTATTCTCTAGCTGAGTAAATTTCCAAATTACTTTAAAGCTTTAAAGAAATACTGATAACATGTATATATTTTCAATCATACTGAGAAACCATGGTAATATATTTATTATTATTATTATTATTATTATTATTATCATTATAGCAGAAGTATATATTAGTTCATTTTCATAGATAATATAAATAATTTGTCACTTCTTCGAAAGGTATAACATTTTAAAAACAAAAATTTATATCATAGGCTGAGACTTAAAATAAAGCTTCATTATATTAATTAAAGAAATAAAGACTCAGGCTAATACTGACTGCTTTAATTTGAAACAATCTCCCAGACTGTTCACCCACATCTTGGGTCCCACCAAATAGCAACTCTCCAGCAATAAAGAACATGTAATTCTGTGTGGTATTCTTTGTATTATGTCTTGAAACTGTACTAATAGCAAATGTAAAGTTAATACCCAATAAAGTAAACTAAACCCTAGGAATATGGAAAAAGTAAAACTAAAGGCTGCTGTAAAAATAAGATACAAATAAGTTTGCTTTATCAGCATTTTGTAGCTTTGAACTTTGTTCTCTGTTTCCTCAAATCAGTGAGACCATATTCACCGGGAGGTCTCCCACATTGCATTACAGTTTGAATGGTGCCTCTAGGCGGGTTCCAATGTCCAACAACTATGGGTAGGTTAATTCAGTGTCAATTATCATATCATAGCCAGCAGCAGATTTTCTCTCCAATTCTGAAAAATTATCTGACAGTTTCGGTGCATATGCTATGCTCTCCAAGGGCAGGCCTTGCCCTTCACCATCTGAACTATGTGGAATCTAGTGCTATTTCACACCTTGTTGCAGGTGGGTCTTGAGGAGACTTTTATCCCTAGGTCCCAGACAAAGTCCCAGATAAATCCATTCAAATGTTTTTATACAATGTTCCCTTTTTTCTTTAGACAGTGAAGACACAGGCTTTCTTTTTCTCCACACATGCACGTTGGGAGGGAATTCCCGTGGATCTCTCACATTTTCTGCATATCTTGTGTGCAGAGGCACTGGTTGCCTTCATTCCAGGCTATCTTCTCAAGGATGTATGTAGAGTAAGAAGCCTTGGCAGGCAGAGATAGTATCCCCTTTTGACAAAAGAATAGTATCCCCTTTTGACTAAATATCCCCTTTTGACAAAGGAATTAACAAATGAACGCAATTCCTTATTACTATTTCAATTGTATAAAATTGTATTTTAATATGGTCCACTGAAGCTGAACTGAAAATAAAAATAATCAAAAATAGTTTTTTTGTGTGTGTGGTAAAGAGAATTTTTTTAAAGTTTTCATTTATACTACTATTTCTTTAATATTATTTATGCAAAAATTACTTGTAAAAGCATACCTAACCTTTTATGAGCATATGCTTTTCACATAAAATTGACAATTGAATTTTCAGATTAGTTAGCTGATAACAGATCTCAGATTATGGGAAATTTACCAGATAAAGGTAAATGTGGGGCTGATATTCAGAAAATAATAGAAGTCTGTCTGAAGGGTTGTCCAAAAAGGCAAGGAGAAGCAAAAAGTAAAAGAAGTAGGAAACAAATGAGATATTAAAAGAAAGATGAAGGGAAATATTGTTTACTCTTCTATGTAACCTAGTTCAGCTCTTTTCTGTGGTCTCAGAAGACAATTGAAAATTAATAGAATGTGTAAGAGCTACAGGACTCACTGAGGGTAAAAGTCATAGCCTAGAGGTAAATGTTTGGAGCTTGGCTAAGAACTTATTGAGAAAGGATGGTAATGTGAGAATTGTAAAAAGTATTTTAATTAGGAAGTGAAGTTATAACATATATAAAGATAAAAAAAAATTTAGACAATTGAAAATTTAAATTTATATAAAACGTGTGCTTAATAACTTGATTTTAATTAAAATATTCACTTGTATTAAAATGCCACATAGAATGGTGACGTTAATGAGATAGTCCTAGAAAAAAATCACAGAGGGTATATGAATACCACTCTACATGTAAATGTTAAAATTTCCTATCAAAATACAGATGAGAATAAAAAGAATTTTCCTGTTTGACTGTTTTACACACTTTACTGCTTCATTTTTGTTATGCTCTATTTTTCAGATTAAAGCAATATATTTTTATCTTTCCTTGGTAATATCTGTGACTACAGAAGAATGAGAAGACATTTTTCCCTGCAGTGGGTTTAATAAAAGTAACAATGAACACAGCATAGTTGATATATTTCGCTCATGTTTTCCCTACTAATTCTCCTCTAAAAATCAAAAATTTAAAATGCAAAGAAACTCAATCAGTGCTTTAAAAAAAAAAGTGTAAACACACTTTTACACTTTTAATAATGTTTCTAGAATTTGTCAATACATAAATTATAAAATTTTTCTTTTTATTTCTAAACCCTAAGAATTAGATTAAAATTCTTCCATTGTCAGGTAGGTAAACCCTGGTTGGTATCTGCCAAAATAGCAATTTCAAAGAGGATACTTCTTTCCTTTCAAACTGCTGCTTTGCTGGTTTGTGTCCTAGCTGTACAATGTCAGCCATTATCAAGGGGCTACTCTCCCCCTCTATATTTAAATCTCATAATATTCTCTTTTATTTACTGGTGAAAGAATATGCATCTATATCCTCCTCCATCTTTATCTAGACTTTTCACTTCTATCTCACTCAGAATTTTCCACTTGGGCATTTTTTAAAGGAAATAGAATAAGACAAGATGATAGAAAAATACGTTAGAGATGTGGATAATTTCCCATTGCTATACAACATCAATAAAAAACAAAACAAAACAAATAGATAACATAACAAAATAAGTAAATTAAATGTGAAATATACATGGATTACAGTTCTGTATGTTTCTCTCTCAGCTGTAATTCATCGATACATTCAACATCCACTTATCAAAAGAATGCCTTGTGCCTAACACTGTGATGTGCTCATGAGCATGTCATTCAAAAGTGTGATGGACAAAATGTCAGAGGAGATGGATGGTACAACAGCACATAGGAAAGCAATGCATTGATTTGTAGGCTCAAGAAAGATTTCTCTTAAAAAGTTGAAATTCAAATTATGAGCAGTTGATGGATAGACAAAATGGGAGAGGAAAAAGGAGAAAAGTGTTTAACCAGAGAGAAAAACATGTTTGATAGTCTAAAAGTAAGAAAAAAAAATAAAGATCAATTTTTGCATGACTGGTTCAGAAACAAAGAGGTATAATAAATCTAGACTAGGATTATGCAATTAAGAATGAATATACCTCACTAAAACACTTGACTTCATCCTAATTATGTTCATAATTATCTCTTCAAGGCAGTTGAAGAAAAAGACATTTTAAACTGATAACAATTTAAACTTCTTAATAATCCATATGAATTAAACTTTTCCGCTTCTACACCCATACCTCATTTATCTTTTTATCTATCTATCTATCTATCTATCTATCTATCTATCTATCTATCTATCTATCTA